>MNCI01019773.1:33303-123894 GCA_015680685.1 Gnetum montanum
TTTGTGTCATCCATCATGTAAATTCGTCACCCAATAAGTGTTCGGGCCGATGGGATGAACTGTTTTTCATTAATTGCTAATGTTTGGTTTTTACCTTGAGTTACATTGTTGATACTAAGGTATGTTCTTTTGATATGGTAGGCAATGAGATCACTTCATCCATCCATCCATCAAGTCTATGGTTTCCCTTGGCTTGGAAATGTACAGTGCCCTTCCAATAAGAACTTTAACGAACCAGTGACTGGGCATTTCTCAAACTAAGGAAGGACTCAAGGATTTGCAAAGGGTGTGACTTCAAAGGAACTTGGTGCTCTTGTGTTGGTCATTCACTTGGGTGCTTGGATGTTTTCTTCTTGGGTTTTCTTACCGTTCTGATGTAACCCAATAATCAGAAGTTGAGACAATAAAAATAAAGAAGTCTTTGCATGGTGTGGTCCCCACGCATAAAAACACAAAACAAAAAAAAATGGAAAAAAGAAAAAGAAGAAAAAAAACAAAAGAAGAAGCTAAAAAGCTAAAAGTGAGGATTCAAAGCACACCCCTTAGATGGAATAAATTTGGGCTACAAGCACTGGTTATGGAACCAAAGTGTTCCCTCTAACTAAGGCCCTTCTCACTTCCCATTCTCTCTGTTGTTTTGTGGAAATGGTGGTGGCTTCTCGAAGTTGCATCCTTGTTACCCAAGTGGATGATTTAACCAACTGCATTGATGCGAAGTCACTGGAAGTGGTTGGTTTGAGCCCAGAGTTGGAATGAGATTCGCCAAGTCACATTAATCATGTAACACACAAGGGGCTGTACACCACCTTGTTCTTGGGATTCCATTCCACTTCTCTTCTTCCCATCCTTCTCTCCATTGTTCACCTCATTGCCGGTTGTATCATTGTATATACTTTAGTTGATGCTTTGTTTTCTTTTTGGTAAATTCTTCCGGTTAAGACTTTAACTCTTGTTTCCAAAGGACATTCCCCGAGCCTACGGACTCTTTGAATGTGGGATTGTCAGGGCATTAAGGGCATGAGCCTGCTTTGGGGAGGACCCACTGACATTCCTATTTGGAACATTAGTTAACTTCTTTTCCTTAACGTTTTGCAATTAATTAACATTTTTGTTCATTTCCATCATGACATCCTTTTTATCGATGCCATAGTTGTCCCTTTTTACCTATCATTCCTATTCCTTTTCTCTCTCCATTCTAACGCTACCGGAGGTTCGCGATTAGTCATGGGGGTACGGGGCCTGATTTTTCGATTTTTATCCTAAGCCCCGGATTTTTTCGTTTTTCTTCCTTACCCCTATACCTTCGGTAGTCATCATCTATATTTTCCCAGATCCATATCAGCCATACCACACCTTAGCCAGTGAGCCTAAACCGAAGCAAGGTATGCTTTACTTAATGATTCAATTACCCTTGCTAATATATGATGGTGTTGTGTGTGCAGATGGCAATCATACAACAACGGAATGGATCTGGAGCAGACACTTGGAATGGAGCAGCGCTGAAGCAGCATGCAAGGAGTGGAATTGATAATGCGCTTACAGATGGACAACGAAAGGCGCAATCTAGGCGTTGGCAGCAACAAGACTCTTCTTCTTTCTTCTCTTCTATTCTCTCTCCTCTTTTCTCTCAGCTGCCAACTGTGGCCTGATGTCATTGTAATAAGGTGTTCACCCATGTTGTCATGAACACCAGTTTTTGTCAAGTCTTGTAATAAAGACCGTTCACATGTCATCCCATTAGTTCCATTTTCCCTAATAATCCCATACCTACCTGATATCATTGTAAGGAACTCGAGGACGAGTTTTCATTCAGTCATGGGGGTATGATGAGACGCGGTTTACACTAGGCCGCGATATCGCGTACGCGATATCGCGGCCGACGCGATATCGCGTCTTCTCCTGCGATATCGCGTACGCGATATCGCGTCCCGCCGCCATATCTATAAATAAGAGGCGGCACTCCCTTCATTTCCCAATCCTGGCTAGTGTAGCGAAGCTCTGGCAGATTGATCACTCCAGAGTTAGAATTTTTCCCCATGTGCCCGCAGTAGGAGTCCTAGAGTGAACGGCTCTTTATTCGAGCAGCTTGTAACCTGAACCCAAGTTGTGTACGGCAATAAAGACGAACTTGTTTGGATAAACCTTGCAGCACGTGGTTTCATTTATTGCTTTATTTCCTGCTTTCCTAGTGCGTTCAAGTACGACTTGATTACGAGCGTCTACGGACGTGTACGGCTAGTCAAGGAATCGGCTGCTTGACGCAATGCATGAGTACGACTCAATTACGAGCATTGGATGCTTGGTAACCCAGTAGCGTATTCCAGGATTCTGCGCTTGGTAACTCCCGGGTCTAATGTGTACGGCTAGTTGAGGAATCGGCTGCTCATTGCTAGGCTAGATCGTGTGATAAGTACGACTTAGTTACGAGCACCCACGGGTGTGTACGGCTGGCTAAGGAATCGGCTGCTTATCACACGTAGGCTAAATAGGTGCCTCAGTACGACCACTTCGAGCACTTGCGTTACGTGTGGCGATCCCAGTAACGATTAGCGTTTGGTAAGCTGCAGTTGCATAGTTCAGGGTGTGTCCGGTAAGTGGGAACGGATGCTGACGACTAGTTAATTTAGACTCAGTCTTAGTTAGAGTTAGTTTAGTTTTCTCAACTCTTTCCTCCTGGTAGCATAGAAGATAAGCCGAAAATACCAAAAAAATCACATACCTCAGACTTGCTTAACCATACACCGTGACACATACAAGCAAGCCTGGGAAGACAACGAACGATTAACCCCAAGTGTTTCTTGTGGCGTTAAGGCATTTAGTCTGCGGAGTTCGACCGGATCGCGCGTGTACGCTCGTATTCGTATGGTGGAGTGTAGGGGTACCTCGCCACTCATCAATTTCCAATCTAAAAAATATTTCTACTACATTAGTATTGTTTTACTTTAGCTTGTAGAGCTGGTACATTGAGCCAAAATTCAATTCTATGAATAAGCTTAGAATTGGCTCCATGTTAAATCCTAAAAGCTTTGGATTCACAAAAATATCTCATACAGGTTAGCTCTTTAGTAGAATGAAGTTGTAGAACCAAAAATTAATTTTAGAATGAGCTCATCTTTCCATTCTATGAGCCATGTCAACATCAACCATGACTACATCTTACACGTCAGCTCATCGAACCAATTTGTGAGGGATAAATTTATCTCTACAAATGAAATTAAAAAATACTCTATTAGCTATGTAAGCTCTAGAGGAAGAAAAATTTTATAGAATTAATAGATCGTTTTATGGACTTGGCTTTACAAGCTAATCACAAAGTTGCTCACCATGCTAGCTCATTCATAGAGTAAAATCACAAAGTGCAAAAATGGCTCTACAAATGAACTCAAAGTAGTTCTACAAGCCATGTTAGAGCTTACCACAAACCTAAAAAAGGGTTATAAATTTCACACAAGCATATTTCATTTTTAATCTAGCTCAATAAGGGGTGAGGCGCAACATGTAGAGCTAAATCTTAGCTCTATGAAGAAGCTCTATAATCATTCTCCCACATCATCTCTTTGATAGAATGAATAAAAAAAGCTCTATAGAAAAGTTCAAAAATATCTTCACATCTAGTGATATCTCTAAGGTAGAAGCTTCAAATAGAGTAAGAAATGAAAATAGAGCTAAGAGTATCACAAAGCCACCACTAAAACATAGAGCAAAGAGCACAAATCCATCATGAGGAAAACAATCTATATTTTCACAAATAAAATAAAGAAAAATTAGAATTAAAAAGCTAATGAAAAGCCATTATGCACTAGTACAAATAGAATCATTTGAATTTGCTGATGATAGTTACTAGGGATTATGGTTGATATTGCTAAGGAAAAAGCTTAGATTCAAACCAACATGGGATATGCTTCAATAGAATTAACAAATTTTATAACTAAATGAATTGTAGAAGAATAAAATGCTCTCTTAACTCATGATAGTTACCTATTGAGGGAGCTACAAATTAGAATAATGAGGGGAATTTATTAACAAAATAGTTATTCAGTGCCCTACAATTATATGAAAAGGACTTGAGGTAACTATAGCTTTTAATTTATTTAATGGTTGTAATGCTAGAGGCTGCTATAGCTGGGAGAGAATATTGAAAAGGCTAGGAGAAATTTCCTATATGATGGCACTCTAACTTGAAAATTGATTCAGCTATATTACTTCTATTCTATGAGCTAATTCTTATTTTCCTACTTTGTCATAGTTTCTTAGCTATTGGTGAAGATTGTATTGTGCCTGGCATCTCATTCTTGGAATTATTTAAATCACTTAAAATAACTCTAAGATTAGCAATTTTTAGCATTTGTAAATTGATTTGAAATAGCTTTAGTTTTTAGAATGATTGTTCATGTCAAAAATGGTCCATTTCAAATTTCTTGTTTGACCCAAATGGTTTAATGATTTTTAGTATTGTTGACTAATTTAAAACAACTTTAGTTTTCACAATGTTTACTCATGTTAATAGTACCTCATTTTAATATTTAAGATTCTATGCAATTCTACTATTTTACTTTTCAAAATCCATTGAATCTTGCTTTGTTCTTATTTTTCTCATGGAATTTTCTATCTAGGAAAAAATAGTAATAGATTTTGTGGAATTTCACTTAAGCATTAGATGAAATGTATATTTGCATAGGCAATGTATAACCTGGACTACATAGACTCAATAGCTTTGATATAGCAAAAAATTTTACCCTATTGAAAAATGAAGTAAAGATGGTAGAATATTCTAATAAAAGTACTTTTATCTATTTAACTCTTAGTATACAATATTATGAAATTAGTACTTAATGATATATGAAAACACATAGTTTCTCTATAACCATTGGGATTATTTAGAGGTATCTGAGCCTTGGTGTTTCTAGAGATCAACAAACACCTAAACTCGAGTTTCAAAGAACATCTCATCCTTATGATTTTCATCACATGAAAGAGGACAATGTTGGTTTTCCAAAGTAGTCATCAACACAGATTATAATGTCATGCAATTCACTAGCTTAGCTTCAGCGTGTTTGTTTTTAAAGACATAGGACTAGGGTTTTTTTATTCTTACTAGGCTTAAGCTATAGGTGTTTTTCCTACACAAAAATATTTTCACTTGTGTTTAGCTATCTATGAATGTACATATATGTCACATTAAAAGAAGGTTGTTGTTTAGGAAAAATTATTAGTATAACAATTAACCATTAGCATGGAATAACTTTAAAGTATAATTACAAACTCAATTATTTTCATGATGCCATTAAAGTAAAACAATTTCTGAGATAGTGGTAGAGTAAAGGGTTAATGAAATGTTAATGGAAAATTGCTATGATTTCAAATCCTCTTTTCAAAAGCATAATTTGTGTTAGCGTTTCTTCAATTTATGAATCAAATGATAAGTTGCATTTTTAGGATAGAATCTCATAGCATGAACAAGTTAGGGTTTGAGCTATCATGTATTTGTTAAAATGAGTTTGAATTGGAAAGCTTTAATAGAGATGGAGCACATCTTTAAATCTATAGAACAAGAGTTTTGAAGTTGAATAAACCCCCATAAAGATTTCTAGTTTGTTATTAAAAAGATAGGATTTTCAATTTAAATAAAGAACTAGATAGATTAATATAACCTGACACTAGGAACAGAATTTGTATTTTCCTAACTAGAAAAGTTGAGCTTATTAAAAATGGAATCATAGATCTTAGGAATCAGTTTCATGATGACAAGTATTAGAGGAAATAATTGAGCAATAATAGAAACATTCATTTTAAAGATTAAAAGCTCAATTAGAAGAAAGGATTTTTCCATATTAGCTAGTCAAGTAGAAACTATAGTTTGGTGATAAATGAGGACAAGTGAATTTATTAAATTAAAGCTCTACAAATGTAAAAGTGGATTGTAGAATGGATAATTAGCTCTTTGAAGAAAATTCTTGATCAATTTTTCCACATAAGTGCAATGATAAGTTAGTAAAGTTGAGTTTAGATCATATGAGTTAACACAAAATTAACTCTACCAAATCAACTCTAAGGACTTAAGCATTATTTATAGTAGTCTAGTTAAGATGTGGAAAAGTAACTTTATGAAGTGTTTCTAAAAGAGTCTCATAGAGTTGAAACATATCTCTACAAATCAACTATTCCATGTAGACATCATCTTATGAGAACTTGAGAACTAAAGAAGAGATCATACAAAGTAATTCTATGAGCCACATCATCATTTGGTCATGGAGAGTGAAAAGAGCTTAAGCATAGAACAAAATGTCTACCTTACGAAGAAGCTTATTTTTAGTTCTACCGAGGTAATTTTAATAATATGGCTAAGAATCATAAAGTTTAAAATTATTGGTGAAATTATTTTCACCACATTAGTTTGCAAGATGAGGTTCATAAAGATTTAAAATGGTTCTAATAAATAACTCTACCATGTAAGCTCTCATATTGGCACGTGTTCATAGAACCAAAATATGGATCTACAAAGAAAAGCTAAAATTGGTTCTATAAGCCACATCAATCATGTGATCTACCTCATTACATTAGCTCTTAAAAAGTTAGTAAACTTGTAGAACTAAGGAAACTAGTTTAGAAAGAAATCTTTGAAAAAACATTGTCATGTCAATAGAAATAAGGAGCTTGTAGAATTGAATTTTAGCTCTGCAAAATAGCCCTTTCATGTCAACAAATGCCATGATAGTGTCTTCATGAAGAGTTTGTTTGTAGAGCTAGATATCCATTCTATGAACAAACTATTCCACCTAAGCTTCTATCATATTAGATTTCAAAGAGGTTCAATGCATAGAACTAGAAAGTGATTTTACAAAATGGCTCTATGAAAAATAAGTTTATACCCCATAGTAGCATTCTCACTTTTCCTACATAAGCTATTGAATGAGGTTCATAGAAGAAGAATATAGTTCCACCAATGAGTATTTAAAATGCCTATACTAGATTAGCTCTAGAGTAAAAATTTTGTTCTACAATGTATTTTATTTTTGGCTCTACCAAGTCATCCTTAAAGAAAAGAGCACTTCTTATAGAGACAAAATTTAGCCTTACTAAAAAGTCCTACTTATGTTCCTCCACATTGGAATTAGAAAGTTGATGTTACTCATAGATCAAAAATATGATTCTACAAAGCATTTGTAAAATGAACTATGCCACATTAGCTAATTCATAGAGTTAAATTCCCATTCTACAAGGAAACTCTACCATGTTCACAAATGCTATGTTAACTTCTGATAAAAAACTGGTTGATAGAATGACATTTCCATTTTATGAATAAACTATTTCAGATTAACACTTTCCATGTTAGCTATTTAGATGACCTACTTCATATAAATAAAAAGTAATTCTACAATATAGCTCTACAAGTAATAAGAACAACCCTATAACTATATTACCATTTTTTCCCACATAAGCCACTTCCTTAAGATGAATCTATAGAACCAAGATTTATATCTACAAAGAAAAGCTAGAATAGTCTTATAAGCTATGATGCCTTTGTTCCACATCAGCATGTAAGAAAGGAAGCTAAGATAATTCTACTCAATTAGCTTAATAATATCAAAAGAAAGATAATGGAATCAACTCCATGAACAACATGTGGATCCCATTTAAGGGAAGTTTGTAGATTGGAAAATAGTCTCTAGAGTCAAAATAGATTCTATGTAAGGAAAATTTTTAGCAAAGCCTTTTTAGAGCTAAATTATGATTCTATAGAATAGCTCTAATAAATGGCTCTACCACGGCAGCTCCATTCGTAGAAGTAAAGTAGTGAATCTTACACGATATGCAATTATTAGTCCTGCCACAAGAGCATTAAGGAAGAACCAATGGTAGTAAAATCAAAATTCAACTCTATAAGCAAGCTCAAAATAGCTCTATCATGTTAGCTCCTAAAATATATGGAGATGATTTTTTTTTCATTCACAACCAGTAACATCAAAAAGTGACTCTCACTTTTCCTACATAAGCTATTGAATGAGGTTCATAGAAGAAGAATATAGTTTCACCAATGAGTATTTAAAATGCCTATACTAGATTAGCTCTAGAGTAAAAATTTTGTTCTACAATGTATTTTATTTTTGGCTCTACCAAGTCATCCTTAAAGAAAAGAGCACTTCTTATAGAGACAAAATTTAGCCTTACTAAAAAGTCCTACTTATGTTCCTCCACATTGGAATTAGAAAATTGATGTTGCTAATAGATCAAAAATATGATTCTACAAAGCATTTGTAAAATGAACTATGCCACATTAGCTAATTCATAGAGTTAAATTCCCATTCTACAAGGAAACTCTATCATGTTCGCAAATGCTACGTTAACTTCTGATAAAACACTGGTTAATAGAACTACATTTCCATTTTATGAATAAACTATTTCAGATTAACACTTTCCATGTTAGCTATTGAGATGACATACTTCATATAAATAAAAATTAATTCTACAATATATCTCTACAAGTAATAAGAACAACCCTATAACTATATTACCATTTTTGCCACATAAGCCACTTCCTTAAGATGAATCTATAGAACCAAGATTTATATCTATAAAGAAAAGCTAGAATAGTCTTATAAGCTATGATGCCTTTGGTCCACATCAGCATGTAAGAAAGGAAGCTAAGATAATTCTACTCAATTAGCTTAATAATATCAAAATAAAGATAATGGAATCAACTCCAAGAACAACATGTGGATCCCATTTAAGGGAAGTTTGTAGATTGGAAAATAGTCTCTAGAGTCAAAATAGATTCTATGTGAGGAAAATGTTTACCAAAGCCTTTTTAGAGCTAAATTATGATTCTATAGAATAGCTCTAATAAATGGCTCTACCATGGTAGCTCCATTCGTAGAAGTAAAATAGTGAATCTTACAAGATATGCAATTATTGGTCCTACCACAAGAGCATTAAGGAAGAACCAATGGTAGTAAAATCAAAATTCAACTCTATAAGCAAGCTCAAAATAGCTCTATCATGTTACCTTCTAAAATAGATGGAGATGATTTTTTTTTTCATTCACAGCCAGTAACGTCAAAAAGTGACTCTACATAAGGTTTTATGAATGTTTTTTAAGCCTCATTTCCATATTAAAAAGTAAAGTCATTTTAGTAAAGGAAAAATTTGATTCTACATATGGACCTTGGGGAAATTCTACCATGTTAGCATCTTCGACATCAACTTGTAAAATTTGTATATGAAGCCAAGATTTAGCTCTATGAATAATCATGAAAATAGTTCTTCCACATCAGCTATTTTGAAAAGCAAGTTTGTGAAACATAAAAGTGGCTCTATGAGTAAATTCTAAAATCATTCTATAAGCCACATCAATAGTTGGGCCCACCAAGAATGATGCACATTCATATTTTATTTTTAATCCAACTCAACAAGAAGGCATAACACAACATAGAATCAATTTAGAAAAGGAGCTCAAATTCATTTCGCCACATTGGATCCTATCATAAAGTGGATTCATAAAGCTCAAGATTAACATTAGAAATAGGCTTGAAAAGGATCTCATAAGCTAACATTAGACAATATTTTTAAACTCCTATGTCTTAAATGAGGTAGCTTGAACAAAATCAAAACTTGCAAAAAGAAAATTGTATAGTCAATTTCAAGAAATAAAATTAAAGAATGAAGCATTGAGTATTAAAGAGAGGGATTTGAATATATTTTGAACAAATAGTTATTGACATACGAAGATAAAGTAGAGTTGAGAGCTAGAATAGAGCAAAAAATAGAGCCATCATTAATAATATAGAGAAGCTTTGACTTGCAAGAAAAAGCTAGTATGTCATACAAAAAGAAGGAAGAAGCTCCTTAAAAATTTAAGGATGTTAACACTTTCACCTTCTCAAAGTATTTATAAAAATATAATCTAAAAATTTATTAGCTATGTCAATGGATTGATGTTATGCACTTGGAATTGAATGCAGAAGAATCTAACTTATTTGATTTTGACAAAAAGAACAAACTAATAAAAAAATTGGGTTTGCAATCAATAGAATCAATGGAGCAATGGCAAAAAATTTATGAGAAAATAGAATCTCAAAATCTAGGTTTAAAGCCCAAGGAAAACTTAATCAAAGTTATTTTGAATTATCGTATAGTAGAGACATTTTACAAGAAGGATAAGCTATGGTTTACAGAAAAAACTAAGTGTTTCATTAATATCAATGTTAATAAGGCATGTGAGAACTATGGATTTATTCATCTAGATATTATATAGATTGAGACCTACCAATACAATGAAGAAGTACTTAGTGAACGATGTTAGAGCCACCCATAGTTGGAAAAAGCTATCAGGCTACCTCTAGCTAACTTGATGAAGGCATGGGGGTATAGGAATGCTATCTCCAAAGCTTTAGAGCTTAGGTTCCCACATCAAATATTTACCACTTTGAATTTTTTTCTATCTATGATATAAATTCTATTTCTAATTACCATGTGTAGGCTTGAGTAGCCTTATAAACCAATAAACACTTCTTTCCTATGCAAGTCATAAATGAGGCATTGTAGAAGAGTCTATCTAAGATCAAGGAGCAAGGAGCCTAGTTAAGACTCAACTCATTTTTCTAGGGTTTCATGTTAAGAAAGGTTCCAAATATAGGGAGGATAGCTTCAATTTTTGGAAAATATACTTCATAGAGAAGAGCCCAAGTAGAGGATCCCTAATATGATTTCTTTCTAACTGTCTACTAAAGGAGTTTCTTTGATGTGTAGTCTTTAGAAATCCTAATGAATTGCATTTATTATCACTTGATTGAGCTAATTTTAGGAGTTTTTCCCCTAAGGGTTGATCAAAAAGTGATCAATGAAATAAGGAAAAAGTGCCATGAAGCTATTTTCTTTCATGCCCATAATAATTAGATTTTGATAGTAGGTTTTGAGAGCATAGCCTTCAAGCTACCCAAGTTTGTAGCTCCATATTTGGCTATAATGGAGATAGAGAAATAAATGTAGGAAAGTTCCCATAGGCGTGACTATAAGCACAAAGAGGTTTTCCCCCTTAAGTGTGGCTTTTGAGAGTTTTCCAATTCTAGCCACTTGAGGGCTATTACCAAAAGGTACAGAGAATGGTGTAGTTTTTCCTTAGCATAGAGGATGATTTATTCGACTACAAAGACTAGAAAGGCTCATTAGATTGATAAAACTAACATAGTCTACCTAAATAACTTTGATAGGGAGGTTAATCAAGCCAAGGAGAAAGCTCTGGTATAGCTAAAGAAGAGCTGTTCAATGAATTTTCTACCCTCAACTTGTAATATCCCTATAATTAGAGTCTACAGATGGATGAAGGATAAATAAAAACCTCTAGCTAGATATATTTTTAGAAGAACACCTAACAATAATGGAGGAAAATTAATTTTCATGGAAGTTGCTTGAACTAAAAAATGTTATGCTTGATGAAAATTTTCCTCTCAATGGGGAAGAATATGTCAAAGTAAGAACTATAAAGAAAACTAGAATTGATCAAGTATGCATAGAGAAAAAATAGCATTAACAATTAGAATAACAAAGGCTAAAGAGAAACAATTGGAGCAAGAGAGGCTAAAAGAGTAAGAAAAATTGAAGCTAATTGAGTAGAAATAATAAAAATAAGGGAATGGTTCATCTTTAGCTCTTACTTTCCCCTCTAGTTACTTGATCTAGGGAGTAGTATAGTCATTCAAAATCAAGGAGAAATAAGGGGGTGATTATATTGAGCTAGAAGCTCCCTACTATTCCACAAAATGAAGCTAGTGTCATCTTCTAGTACAAGGAGAGTGATTCACAAATAGGAAAAAAAAGCTCACATTCATGGAGAAATGTTAGATACCATAACTACTTTGATTAAATACATGAAATAAATAGCTAATAATTAGATAGCTAAGTTACAAGAATTTTAGTTACTAAATGAGTAGGAAATGTCTAAGCTATGAGAAGAGATGAAGATCCTATTAGAGGAGAATGAACAACTCAAAGTAATGATAACTATAAAAGACTCATTACTAGAAAATAAAGATCAAGTAACAACCTAATTAGAACAAATGGAAGCTACAATAAGCTTCAAACTAGAACATGCCAAGAAAGGTAAGTCTCTAGATTACTCTCATCATATCCTTTCAAGCTTTAATGAACTAATTACTAAGATGAAGTCTAGCAAGGAATGGATGACAGAGATAAGAGAGGAAATTGTAGAGATGAGAAAGAAGAAAGCCATGTTTGCATAGATAGATGAAAGGATTCATGGATTATATGAACTGGATACAAATAAAAGAGAGCAACTACCCTAATACATGCAAAGCTTTCTCAACCCAATGATGATGGTAGTTAAAACCATTGTGTGCGAAATTTCTCAAATGAAGCTAGAATTTGAACAAGCTTGTTCTTGTATAGAAGCTAATTTAGTTAAAATAAATAACTCAATAATTGAATTAGGCTTTGGAAAGAGTAGTAATGAAGAAATCATTAGGAAACTTGATAATTCTAAGCTAGATTCAGGGAATCAGGCTATCAAGATCCTCATTAAACATGGAGAAATGTCACAGAAACTTGCTATAGAAGGGTTGTAAGTGCAACAAATGGAGAAGATCTACCAAGATGTTGAACAACTAGCCAATGAATTATAGTTATATGAGGAGAATATGAGGATATTGTAGCTTAAATTATGTAACTGACATAATTGCTTTAGGCTACTATATAAAGCCTAGAGTAGAATTGTAAAAGGGAGATCTTTTTAGAATGGTTTGAGCTAGCACTTTTTCTAAGAAATCAAAGACTTCTTTTTAATGAAATTTTAAGTAGGTTATATCTATCTCTTTTAGTCTCATGTCTTATCTTATTATTTTTAGTTAATTAGCTTTTCCTATTTCATCTAGTACTAGTATTACCTAGTTACATATGAATGGATTGCTAATGTTGGTATAGGGTATTTTCTCTATGAGTAGAGGTTTAGTTTATTTATTTCATTTTGATTGGATGGGATATCTCTAGTAAGTATCAGTCCATAATTAGTTTAGCATAGAAATATTATCATCTTTATGAAATTATGAGTTTTATGAATAATGCTATTTCCCTTACTTTCTTACTTAGTTTAGTAAAGTTTTTGTGATTTTGCATTAGGAAGTTAGCTAGTAGATAGCTCAAAATTTAATATTGAATTTTTCTATAAAAATACCATTTACTATATGTGAATGCTGTAATAATAAATGCTAGATTAATAAGGGAGCTTTTTAATTTGTTTCTTTGCGTTAAGAGATAGCTAAGAGAGATAGATGATTAATTATATACAGAACAACAAATTCCTTAAATTTATTTCTTGTCTTAATAATAGGTTTTCATTTTTATTGAAAATTAGTGCTCATTTACTAGTAGAGGATATTAGGGGCATCCATTCCTTGATGGTATTAGAGACTAGCAACCACCTAAAATAAGTTTAATAAAAAATTTATTGTCCTGTGGCAGAGTCATTCACTAAAACTATCACAATAGCTTTAATTGATGCTAGAAGGAGGGCTAAACTTGCTAGTATGACCTTTCATTTTTAGCATTAAAAGTAGACAAAAAATTTTTAAAATATTGAAAATTAGACTCTACTTTTCAACCCCTAAACTATGACCAACATACAATGCATAATGAGATGATTCTAACAATACCAACTTTGTCTTGATTGGACTTATAGTTTGAAAGATATCAAGGTTTAAAGTTTCTTGTAAAATGTACCTTGAATAAATTTAAAACTAACATTTTATATAAATTTTAAATTTAATGATATTAAAACATTTGATGAAAATAATCTATAACCTCTCACTAGCCAAACCAAAACTCTTATCATCAACAACCTAATCAACATATCAACCTTCAAAAAAATAAAAAATAACAAAAAATATATAATTATTAAAAAATTTAAAATTTAAATAAAAACATTTCCAATGTTCTAAATGTTAGAATAGTTGTAGAGTGTTGGCCCCTCTACATGGCCTAGCTATGACAACAAGATGCCTATAACCCAAACCACTAACAATAGTTTTCCTTTGTCATCACACATTGATCACAATTGCCCTTCAAAACTATGAGCCATTGTCCTATGCCATCCTCTACTTTCCTATGTAAGCTTAATCACCACCTTATCATTGCTTCCATGGCTACCTCTATTTATATTCAAAACCTCCATTAGTAATATGTCATTATTCTACATGCTGCCACCATTCTTGGTTCATCGGCAACTACCATGACTACTTGTACTAATACCCATTGTAGGGCCTATAGTGTCTATGGACATTATGGACACCATAGGTCCCTATTGGTTGGTAGTTGAAAGGAGCAAAAGACTCTACTAGTCAATGGCCAAGAAAACCATAGATTCCTATTGGCCAATGTTGGGGAAAAGTATAGTAATTAACAAGAAAAATGTCTAGCAAGTTAATGGGAAAAATTTTAGTTATAAATTTTAAATTGAAAAATAAGAATTTAAATTCTTGGTTGTGATTAAATTTGACCAATAATTAAAATTGACAAGTTGATAGTGTAAGAAATAAAAAACTTCCTAATTAAACATGCTTATCCTAGAGTAGTACTAGCATGAATGATCTTTCAAGAAGCTCTTGGAAAGTCTTAAAATTTATGCCTAAGTTTTAAACCTTATAAGCCCATAACTTTTAATCTTGGAAGTATTTTCTAATGAATAAAGAGTTATTTTTAACATATTTTAGTCTCTTGGATGTAATGATGATGACAAGTCTACCTCATAGAACTGTAATAATTATATTTTATCCTTGCTCTTAAACTAAGCATCAAGACTTAGATTTATTGTAATATGTGTATCTGATGTCCACTTATAAGAACCTAATGAATTAAATAGTTGGAAAGTTAGTTAACATATTAAAATTTAATGAAGAATTATGTCAAATTAAAAACTAATAAGATCATTTAACACTAGATATCAATAATCATGAAGAATCATAATCTTATCCCAATAAGATGTATGATGCTTGTTAAAAGAAATGAACTAACAAAGAATTATAATATTCTTGCAAGATCCATAGAAAATGAAAGAAAACATTCATTATGTTCACCTTTGTCCTTAGGTTATGTGATCTTTTACAAATAAGCCATCCATGTTATGAATTTTTAGAATATGCTTATTGCAAATACCATAACATGAATGGTTGTGTGATCTTCTACAAAGAAACCAAGTTTGAGATGGTACAAAGACTTGAATGGATATTAGAAGGCATGATTTTTGAAATTTCAAAACTTTGAACCATTGAAAATAAAGAACAATAAAGATTCCAAAGAAGTCACATAGCCTTAATGATGAGACGCAATTCGCATGAGCCGCGATATCGTGTTGTCCCCTACGATGTCGCGTACACAATATCGTGGTCCACTGCCATATCTATAAATAAGAGGTGGCTCTTCCTTGTTTCTCCATCCTGAGTCAAAAGTAGGGAAACTCTAGCAGTTTGATCACTCCAGAGATAGAATATTTTCCATGTGCCCGCAATAGGAGTCCTAAAGTGAACGGATCTTTATTTGAGCAACATTGTACCTGAACACAAGTTGTGTACGGCAATAAAGACAAGATTCTTGGATAAACCTTATAGTGCATGCAATAGGATTTTATTTATTATTTTCTCTCTCACCCTTAAACTCCTAGAATGCGGAATGAGTACGACTTGATTACGAGCATCTAAGGATGTACACGGATAGTCAAGGAATCGGCTACTCATTGCATGTGGTATGAGTACGACTTGATTACGAGCATCTCGTGTGACTACTTGGTAACCCAGTGGCGTATTCAGGATCTATGCTTGGTAATCCCAATGGTAGTCCCAAATGTGTACAGTTAGTCAAGGAATCGGTTGCTCATCGCACTAAGTCTAGATAGATTCTCTCAACCCTTTCCTCCTAGTTAGGTACCTCAGTACAACCACTTCGAGCACATGTGTTACGCGTGGTGATCCCAGCAACCATTAGCATTTGGTAGCCGCAGTTGCATCGGTTCAGGGTATGTACGGTAAGTGGGAATGGATGCTGACGCTAGGTTAATTTAGACTTAGTCATTAGTTAGAGTTAGCTAGTTTCTCAACCCTTCACCTCAATAGCATAGGAGAAAAACATTAGAAACTATAAAAATCATATACCTCAGACTTACTTAATCATACACCGTGACAACTACAAGTAAGTCTGAGAAGACAATGAATGATTAACCCCAAGTGTTCCATGGGGCATGTAGGCACTTAGTCTATGAAGTTCAACCAGATCGCATGTGCTACGCTTGTTTTGTATGGTTGAGTGTAGGGGTACCTTGCCACTCATCATTGGCACCGTTGTTGGGGACTAAGTGTTTGTGTGCCAAATAGAATATAAGGATATCACTCACATCATTGGGAGCCTAAATGAACCTTCGGGTTAATCAAGATAAAAAATTATATAACGGTAAAATTAGCACACCGATAAATCAAATGTCTTCTTCTCACAAGAGCAACTCACCACCTAAGGACCATACACAACACGGTTGGCAACATAAAACACATAGTCAAAATCAGCCAAGTCCTAAACAATACAAGATAGTTTATACTCATCTCGATGAGTATATTCCAAACTTTACCTTTATCCTCCATCAACACGAATAGCTGCGATGGAGAGATTTGTAAGGTAACATCGTGTTACGCCCAGATCGATCAATCTCTCACATGCTTTTCTATGCCTTGGCACAGATAGGCATGACTAAATTATATGCTAAATATGTTGTGGAAGACTTTGATATGAGGGATTATCATCCCACAGAAGCACAACATATGAGGGATGCTAGGCAGGAGAGTCAACATACACTATTGAAGGGCAAAGGTCCGCACGTCCTTAGTGAAATAGGAGATGAGGAACCCCTTATAATGGGTTCTTTAGCAAACGATGTTCCTCCTCCTAACGACGATGAGGAGGTTGGGTATTAGAACCTACAATCAATGATACATAACCATGGTTCTGATGCCCATGAACACCAACCGTTCATAGAGGGAACAACCACTCATGCTAAGGATGGGCACTTAGATCGTCACCATGATCGGGGCTGTAGTAGCCAAAGAGAAGGTAAGAAACATCATCATGGAGATGGTTCTCCTTCTTCTTCTACTTCTTCACATCACTCAACCTCTCCTTCCACATCTGGGTGTAGCCATCATGAACACAACAGAGAGGATAAAGGTAGACAAAACAAGAGACCTCGACAGGAAAGTTGAGAGAGAGGACAAGGGCAAGGACGTAGGGAGAGTAGGGAACAACACAGAAATCATAGGTTTCATGAAAGAGATGATTATGATGAGCCTCTACTCACAACATAAAGTATGCTTGACATAATGAAGGCAGTTAGGATTCCCTTAAGGCATTTAAAAGATAGTCAAATCAAATGTTTAGACATGAACAATATCCCATGATTTGAAGGGGGATACAATGCTGATTTACAAAATCATTTATAGGCATTCCACAATTCCTGTGCATTGCAGAATATAGAAAATGAGTGGAAAAAACTTAAGTTGTTCCCAAGGATACTCACCAAAGAAGTAGAGAGTTTGTACCGGTCCTTAGAACCGGAAACCATTAGGAGGTGGAGTACGATGCTAGAACTGTTCAACGATAAGTATCAGATGTACTCCAGAGTGTCCAATTTGCATAAGTAGATCCAAGGATGAAAGCAAGGTATTCATGAGCCCTTTGATGCTGCCATGGCCCAATATTATACATTGTTACATTGTTGCCCAAGCCATGGATACGCACAGCAGGATCAACTCTGCCACATCGTAGATGGGCTAAGGCATGAGACTAGAAGAACCCTTGAGAATTATGCCCAAGGAAGACTATCACAACATAGAGCCCATGAAGTTCATCGCTTGTTGGAACAAGTAGAAAAAGAAGAAGGTGAACTATGCAAAAGGGAAAGTGAGGAAAAGTACAACCGTGATCCCTCTCTTCGAAAGAAGGGAGTGAAATTTTGTGATGAAGAGGATGAGTCACCACTCGAAGAGTTGGTGAACAGGAAAACCTTGCCGATTCAAAAGCTAACAACAGAAATAGTAGCTAAGGTAGATGACGTATGGAGTTCCTTAGACTCTAAAATTAAAACTATCTTGAAAATTGTAGAAGAGTCTAAGGCGGAACAAGGTAGTGACAAAGATAAGACAAAGTGGAGAGATTTAGGCCCTGCACATAACAAGGGTAAGGGGAAAATTACTAACCCCGATGTGGTTGTGGAATTATACACAGACAATGATAGTGGATGTGAGATCCACCACTATGACCATCCAAAGGGATGTTGTCCAATCATCTCACATCTACAAGATTCTAGGGTGTATGCACTTAATCCAAGACTTAACCAATGGCAAACACCTTGTAGGTTACCTTATCCCCAAGGTAACCTAATGAAGTTCCACCAACTGTTAACGTACTATCCAAGTGGAGCTCCACCACAACCCATCAGGTAGCATCAGCAATGGCAATACGCACAGTCATAGGGGATGCCACCACCGAAACAACAATACCCTTACCGGCAACCTAATCCCTATGGTTATTATGTGTAGTAGCCGATTTCTCCAAGTGACTCTATGGGTCACGCAATTCCCCAACATCACTACCAAGTTCAGGAGTACTTTAGGAGGACTCCTTCTCCTCCAGGAGATACTTCATACCCATACCATCCTCCTAATCCATCCGCACCTCTTCCACCAGTAGTTCCCATAACAGCTCCTACTTCAATAATGCAAGGGGAACTTCCCACTCAACCGTAGCAACGCCATGCTGCGAGAGCTGTAAATATTCAACCTGCTGCTACTTCTAACAACTATAAAAAGAGAAGACTCTTCTTCAGAACCAAAAGCCTAGAAAAAATCTTGCAACAACAAGCGGTTGAGCCCATGTACACTCCTCCACCATCTAACACTTCAGAGCACCCTTCCGTCCAACAACAGAGCTTAACACATATGGTTATGCTAACACATACTGTAACTGACTGGATCAAGGTAGGCCACCTTCCCAGGAAACTAACTGATCCTAGAAGTCCCTTAATCTACCTTCAAGTCGCTAGAAATAAACCACATAGGACTCTTCTTGACTCAGGTTCTGGAGTTAATTTAATATCACGAGAGATGTATCATGCCTGGAACCTACCCTAACTTAAGAAGAGCAACATTCAACTAGAGCTGGTAGACCTATCCATCATCATTCTCTTGGGATTGGTGGAGGACATCATTACTGCTATGTGTGGTTGGTCTTACCCAGCTAATTTTCTAGTGATTGAAGTTAACAACAACGAAGGGGACTTCCCAATTATAATGGGAAGGACATGGCTAAGTACAATAGATGCATGCCTTAAGATCCGTGATCTTTCCCTGGAAATATCTAAGATAAATATTTATGGAAAGATCGAGAAGAGAAAAGTTCCATGCATCACATACAGTGATTCATCGGGTAACGACATGGAGGAAATGCCTCCATGCAGCAGGTGTTCCCTTGAAACTTTGAAACAAAGATGCTTGTATGTAGCAACCACACAACCAATAGTAGACACCTCGTGGTTGACAGCTACTCGAAGGAGTAACCAAATATGCATAGAACGAAATGAGGAAACCCATGCCCATAACGAAGGCATAGACACATTGGAATATGAGCATCGCCAACTTCCATCCCTTAATCTAAGATCATCAATTGAGAGAAGTTGGGAACTTCTATGAAATTCAAATAGACGCTCATTATTTTGGATCTCTCCCTTTCCACTCAGTCATGGGGGAGATGGCCACCTATGCTAATCATATGGGGCCCTCAGTTCTTTTAAGTTTTTTTTCACGTTTTTGTTTTACAACATTTTTTTCTTACACATTTTTGTTTTACAAATTTCTTTAACTTTTCTAGTTTTTGTTTTACAACTTTCTTTAACTTTTCTTATTTTTTGTTTTACAACATCGTTATACTTTTCCATTTTGTGTGTGTGTATATGTGTGTGTGTGTGATCCACCTTGTAAGTTTGTCATCCAATAAGTGTTCAGAATGATGGTATGAACTGTTTTCATATTGATTGCTAATATTTGGTTTTTACCTTTAAGTCACAATGTTGATACTAAGGTATGTTTTTTTTGATATGCCAAGCAATGAGTTCACTCCATCCATCCATCCACCAAGTTCTATGGTCTCTCTCAGCTTGGAAATGTACAGTCCCCTTCCTTAATAAGAACTTAAACGAATCAATGACTGGGTATTTCTCAAACTAAGTAAGGACTCAAGGATTGAACAGGGTGTGACTTCAAGGGAACTTGATGCTTTTGTGTTAGCCATTCTCTTGGGTGCTTGGATGTTTTCTTCTTGAGTTTTCTTGCCATTCTGATGTTACCCAACTATCGAAAGCTGAAATGATAAAAATAAAAAGTCTTCACATGGTGTGGTTCTCACGCATAAAAACACAAAACCAAAAAAAAACAACAATTAAGTGAGAATTCAAAGCACACCCCTTAGATGGAATAAACTTGGGCTACCTACATTGGTTATGGAACCAAAAACATTCCCTCTATCTAAGGCCCTTCTTGCTTCCCATTCTCTCCTTGTTTTGTTAGAATGATGGTGGCTCTTGGGGGAAGCATTCTTGTTATCCAAGTGGATGGTTTAGCCAAATGCATTGATGCAAAGTCATTGGATGTGGTTGGGTTAAGGCTGGACTTGAAATGGGATTTGCTAAGTCACATTAATCATAAAACACACAAGGGGCTGTACACCACCTTGTTCTTGAGATTCCATTCCATCCTCTTCTCTCCACCCTTCTCTCCATTTTTCACCTCATTTCTGGTTGTATCAATAGTGTATATTTTGGTAGATGCATTGTTTTCTTTTTGGTAAATTCTTATAGTTAAGACATTAACTCTTGTTCTCAATGACATTCCTAGAGCCTATGGACTCTGTGAATGTGGGTTTGTTAGGGCATTACGAACATGAGCCTACTTTGGGGAGGACCCACTGAAATTTCTATTTGGAGCATTAGTTAAATTATTTCCCTTAACATTTTGTAATTAATTTTAATTTTTTTCATTTCCATCTTGACATCCATTTCATCGATGCCATAGTTGTCCCTTTTTATCTATCTTTCTTACTCCTTTTCTTTCTCCATTCTAATGCTACCGGAGGTTCGCGATTAGTCATGGGGGTACGGGGCCTGATTTTTTTCGATTTTCTCCTAGCCTCAAACTTTTTGATTTTCTTCCTAACCCCTACACCTTTAGTAGTCATCATTACTATATCTCTCAATCCATATAAGCCATACCACAACCTAGCCAATGAACTTACACAAAAGCAAGGTATCAATTACATGATGATTCATTTACCCTTGCTAATATAAGATTGCGTTGTGTGTGTGCAGGTGGAAACCATGCAAAAATGGACTGGATATGGAGGGAACACTTGGAATGAAGTAGTGCTGGAAGTAGTTATGCAGGGAGCAAGATCGATGGTGCACTTACCGATGGACAACAGAAGGCGCAATCTTGGAGTTGGCAGTAGCAACACTTCTCTCTCTCTCTCTCTCTTTCTCAACTGCCAACAAAGGCTTGATGTCATTGTAATAAAGTGTTCACCCTTGTTTTCATGAACACCAGTTTTGTCAAGTCTTGTAATGATGATTTGTTCACATGTCATCCCATTAGTTCCATTCCCCTCAATAATCCCATACCTTCCTAATATTATTGTAAGGAACTCAAGGACGAGTTTTCATTCAGGCATGGGGGTATGATGAGACG
This sequence comes from Gnetum montanum, assembly GCA_015680685.1. Lineage (NCBI taxonomy): Eukaryota > Viridiplantae > Streptophyta > Gnetopsida > Gnetales > Gnetaceae > Gnetum > Gnetum montanum. Next base: position 55,080 of record MNCI01019773.1, read on the forward strand.
CAATTCGAATGAGCCTCGATATTGCATCCCATGCGATATTGCGTATGCGATATCATGTCGTCCCCTACGATGTCACGTACGCGATATTTCGGTCTGCTGTCATATCTATAAATAAGAGGTGGCTCTCCCTTGTTTCTCCATCCTAAGTCAGAAGTAGGGAAGCTCTAGCAGTTTGATCACTCCAAAGATAGAATATTTTCCATGTGCCCACAGTAGGAGTCCTAAAGTGAATAGATCTTTATTCGAGCAACATTGTACCTGAACACAAGTTGTATACGGTAATAAAGAAAAGCTTCTTGGATAAACCTTGCAGTGCATGGAATAGGATTTTATTTATTATTTTCTCTCTCATCCTTAAACTTCTAGAATGCGAAATGAGTACAACTTGATTAAGAGCATCTAAGGATGTGTACGGATAGTCAAGGAATCGGCTGCTCATCGCATGCGGTATGAGTATGACTTGATTATGAGCATCTCGTTTGACTACTTGGTAACCCAGTGGTGTATTCAGGATCTACACTTGGTAATCCAAGTGGTAGTCCCAGATGTGTACGGTTAGTCAAGGAATCAGTTGCTCATCGCACTTAGGCTAGATAGATTCTCTCAACCCTTTCCTCCTAGTTAGGTGCCTCAGTATGACCACTTCGAGCACGTGCGTTATGTGTGGTGATCCCAGCAACGATTAGCGTTTGGTAGTCGCGATTGCATTAGTTCAGGGTGTGTACGGTAAGTGGGAACGGATGCTGATGCTAGGTTAATCTAGACTTAGTCATTAGTTAGAGCTAGCTAGTTTCTCAACCCTTCACCTCAATAGCATAGGAGAAAAACATTAGAAACTATAAAAATCATATACCTCGGACTTACTTAACCATATACCATGACAACTACAAGTAAGTCTAAGAAGACAACAAATGATTAACCCCAAGTGTTCCATGGGGCGTGGAGGCACTTAGTTTGCAGAGTTCGATTGGATTGCACATGCTACGCTCATTTCATATGGTTGAGTGTAGGGGTACCACGCCACTCATCACTTAAGATTAGTTGTTAAAATTTAGTCATTAAAAAGTTATGTATATGTGGTTAACACATATTTGATCATTTATCAAACATGTCAAAATATGAGACTTTGTCAAGTTTCTTACATGATTAACAAGATATAGAAAATATTAAACTTTAATCTATTCATAACTTATAATAGTCTTGACCTAGTTTCATTCATTCATTATGGATACTTCAATGTGAAAGTTGGAGCTAGTGTTCATCAATTCTAGAGAAGGGTCACTTTAATTTGCTTTAATCCTTTGAAACACTTCTAATTAAAATATTATTTAATATAATTTAATTACTAGAAAATAAGAAAAATATCTATGTTTTATTAAATTTAAAAGAATATTATAATTACAATAAAATCAAAATCCCATGAGACCACAACACTTCCATACTTAACAATATTGTAGAGCATGACACTCTACAACCACATACATGATTAACCTTGACACAAGGCATAATTGATCTAGATCTCTTCAACACATAGGACTAAGATTCACACAAACATAGAGCTACAATGGCCAATATCACATACAAAATTGACCATAGATATAAACACTCTTATGTAATCTCTCACCCAACTCTCTCATGCATTTACACTCTTACACACATAGAAAACAAGCAAACATAATTAATAATTATGAATTATAAGGCTAAGACCTTAGAAACATCTTTCCCATGATCAACTTGGATAATCGTAACTATTTTCCATCTTGGTCTCATCTTTCCTAATTATTTTTCATCTTGGAACTACCATCTTAGAAATTTTCATAGTTGCACATGATGTCTACAAGATGTCTACAAGCTTGACAAGATGTCTCTTTATCAATGTTAGACTAAAGACATCTCCTATCTTTACAAGATGTCTTCTCTTGATACAAGATGTTTCCTCCCTGATATAGATGTCTTTCCAAAGATATCTCTAGCTTGACCAAGAAACCTCCTCTTCTAGCAAGATGTCTAGGCATTTGGAACATATCTTTTTTCATCCTAGCTCCTAGGCAAGATGTCTCTCTAATGACTAAGAAATCTTCCTAGATTTCCAAAATTCTCAATATTATACCTATAGAAACAAAAAGGAGTTTATAAAAGATGTCCCTACACCATCTCTTCCACCCTTCAAAAAGTGAACTCAGAAGAACAAGGGATTAAGGGTAGAGATGATTCCCCACTTAAAAAGCTTGATTTCATGGAGCCATACAACATCATCAGTATTTTGATCCTTCCAATGGATTAAGTACTCATGCCTCTTCACTCCATCTCTATTGGAAGCTTCTCTCTTTTTGTGCATTATTTCCTTTCTATCTTGTGAAGGCTTGGACTTGTCATTAGTTTAACTCATTAATGTTGCCCTGTAATATGTTACCATCTACTAGTCCTCGATAATGCACAAGATTTGCAACATTAAAAAAAAATCCATACCCATATTATTTGGTGAGATAATTTCAAAAAAATTATTATTTATTTTGGCTTTTATCCTAAAAGGATCCATCTTTGTGACTTTCAATTTTGAGAAGCTAACATCTCTCAATATTTTCTTCTTCAAGTGCATCCAAACTAGATCACCAATATTAAATTTGGACTTTCTCTTGCTATTATTCCTCTTAAGGGCTCTTTCTTCAACATTCTTCTTAACATTTAACTTTATTTAAACATGAAGATCCTTTATCTCTTACACAAAATCAGCATGAAATTAAGCTTTGTCATCAAAGCTTCTAATATTATCCATCAACTTTGAAAACAAATTATAATTTACCTCAAATGGGATCTTTCTTACAAAAACATGAAAAAAATTATTATAGGAAAATTTAGCATGACACAGCAAATTCTTCAACTTGATAGTTTTTTCTTCACACAAACATCTTAAAACATTCAACAAATATTTATTGACCACTTTAGTTTAACCATTAGATTATGGATGATATGCACTAGAAGAATTTAACTTTGTCCCTAAAATTTTTCAAAAGAACCTCCAAAAATGACTGGTAAACTTGGAGTTTCTATCACTAATAATATTCAAAGGAATCTCATGTAACTTCACACATGTTGACAAAATAAATTCTCAACATGATATGCATCACTCACATTTTTACATGGAATGAAGTGTGATCTCTTGGAGAATCTATGAACTACAATAAAGATAGCATCATTCCCACTTTTAGTATTTGAAATCCAACTCATAAATTCCATTGAGACACTTTCTCATAGATCATTGGAAATTGGCAAAGGCATATAATGTCCATTCACTCATTTACATCCTTTGAATTTCTTACTGATGAGGGGCGAGGTACCCCTACACTCAACTATATGAGTACAAGGGTTCACACATGATCCAGTCGAACTCCATAGATGGACTAGTTGTGGTATCTAGATAGTTACACGTTGATCGTAGTTTGCTATCTTCCCACCTAGACTAGTATTTTCTTGGTCACATATGGTTTAGTCCAAAGTGAGGTGAATGATGTGGTCCTAACTAGTGCTACTCCTAGGGATAATGGAATATAAGCTTGACTAAACTAATAAGTAGTAGGGAATGAATCTTAAGCTAGCCTAAGTGTGATGAGCATCTATCCTTAATCATTCATGTGCATCTTGAACCTCATGTACTACTTCTAGGATTACCAAGCACATATTACTTGAGCACTCTTAGATATGCTATTGGGTTACCAAGTAGTTACACTTAAATGTTCATGATTAAGTCATACTCATTCCACATTTAATAATAGGAATAGTAAATGACTGTAAAGAAATATTAAATAAGAAAGTAATAAATAAAAATAGCGATTAAAAAATTAAAACTAAGTGAACGCTCCAATGATGGAGTAATATCGATCTTTATTGCTGGTCATGTATGTGTCCAAGTACATCACACTTGAATAAAGGTTCCATACAATTACAATAATCACACTATGGCCATGCACTGGGGAAAGAATTGAAATGAATTGAAACTGACAAAAAGACTCTACTGTAACTCTATCTTAATCCATTCTTTCTTGTGCACCTAAATGTGGTATTTATAGTCTTACATAGGAACCATGATATCATGTATTCAATATCATTAACCAGGATGCAATATCATGTACTTGATATCATGGGTCCGATATTGGAGCCCGATGAATCATGATTCATCATGCTTCCATGATTGAATGAAAACTCATCCTCGAGTCAAAAAAAAATGAGAACAAGTTCAATTGATTACATAGTGGATAGGTATGGGATTATTGACTAACTAAGAATTTATTTATACCATAGTGGAGAATTGAACATAGCAAAATTGGGACACAGACATAGAATTATAAAGAATCAAAATTTTGTTGGAACTCATGTGGTTCCTGGTTGTGGTGGTTCCCCCATGGTTCTCTTTCCCTTATCTTGTACTCCAAGTTTTGGAAGTTGATGTCTTTGAAGAAGTTCTTGGAGATTTTCTTCTTCGATTTGGGGATCTTGTGTCGTCCATGCTAATGCTTCAATGTTTGATGGAGTTATCACTTCCCATGGATATGGCAGTTGTAGGAACATCTGGTTGGCCTTGACATACCAAGCTACAAATAGTCATTACTGTTCTTCATAGGCTCTGGCTTTGTCCTTGTATTCTTGGTAATCCATGAGCCATCGAGCCAAATTTTCCATGATATCCTTCTATCCATGGTAGCTAGTCTTGACCACCTCCAATTCAAAATTTGCCACTTCTAATTTCTACAGCATCTTCTTGTGCTTAGCAAATTCTATTTCATACTTCACATAGGTGGTTGCTACCTATTTTTCCAATTCTATTCTCAGGCATCTTGTTTTCAACATGGCTAAGTTGGCATATTGTAGGTTTGCCAACTCCATGTACTCTGTAAGGTCTTATATCTGTAGGTCCTAGCTTTTCAGTTTAGCTTGGTGGGCCAAGGCATAAGTATCCAATATAGCCTACCAATTAGTGTTTTGAGCACTGATAGATTTAATATGGGCTTTAGCCATATGGATTTCATTTTCTATCACCTATTTGTACATCCCCACCTAATCTGTGAAGTGCTCTTTAGACTTTTCAGGTCACTTGGCCTCATTCTGCCATGCGCTTATTTCAATTACCATCTTTTGATAGATCACATGTACCTTCTCCATTGAGAGGGTTCTATTTTCTTTGGCCAAGTGATTCATATCTTGTTTGACCCTTACTAATTATTCTCGTAATTGCTGAAAATTTTCTTTGAGAACATTCCTTTGTTTTTCTACTACGGTCAACCAGAGATTGTTAGCGGAAAGCTATTTATTTTCCTCTTGTAAGGCCTTGAGTGCTTTGGCATGTGCATATGTTTGAGCTTGTGCCTTGGAAGCATCCTAATCAACCCTATCTTTTTCCTCCACCACTCTTTTATTCTCTTCTAGCAATTTATTAAGCTGCTCTATCTAGAAGGACTCTAGTTGGCCTACGGGAATGAATTGAGATAGATCCCACTATGCAGCTTGTAGGGTGATGAGATTTTCTTGGATTCTTTCTAACTCCACCTCTACATGTTTAGCCCTGACCTCTATCATGACCAGCCTCCCTTTTGTGGAGATGAGATCTGGCTTAGTTGCTATGACATCTTGAGGGATTTAAAACAGGGACATTATCACTTGTCTTATCTATAGCAACCGATCTAATACATCCTCATAATCTGTAGGAGTCATTGAGGGACCAACCAATGTTTGAGCATCTCGTGCTTCTGTAAAATCTACTGGTGGCACAACAGGGACATTAAATGATTCTTTTATGTGATCTATGATCACTTCTATTGCTCTCGCTACATCTTAGTGTTGCATGACCACTACTATGGTGCCTTCACTAGTTTCTAGTTGTACTTGAAAGGATGCAACATTTCTAGAGATCTATTGTGACCAGTGGGATTCCCCTCCTCCTTTTTAGATTGATAGCTTGCCCCATGCATGATCAATTGAGACTGTGGATCATATAACATCATTGATAAGCATGAAAAGATTGGCCTCATCATGGCTTCCCCAACTGACCATTTCAGCGATGGCCCTGAGATGGCTCATTCATGATCAATAGTCTTGAAGTGGTGGTGGCGGTTGGTCTTGCTAGCCTGTACGTTGTGTGCTAGGCCCCGCTTCCTATTCTTGCTCCAGCTCTAGTGTCTAATTAGCACTTTTCCTTGGGGCTAGTGGCTTTAGTAATTTAGCAAATGAAGCATTTTGGGCCTTTCTAGGGATGCCATTGGTGTACCCCAGAATTCCAGCATGCCAACACAACTTCTTGATGAGACAAGGGAAGGGTAATGTGAACTTCCCCATTTTTCATTCTTTGAACCACCTCAAAATTTCTATAAGATATAGATGGGGTAGATTGGCATTAACCTTGTCCATCAAGATAGCACTTCTTCTAACCGCATATGTGGAGATTCAGTTTAACCCTTTTGTGGGAAAGATGTGATATGTGTCAATTTTGAATTAGATTCTATCTTCAAGTGTCAGCTCTCCATATGCTTTTTCTTCCTTTCCATATTCCCTTTTCAACCATATCTTCTACCCATTAGCATTGGAATGAGTGGACAAGTGAGCAAGTTTTGGCCTTGTATTTGAAAGATTCAACACCTCCAAAATGGCTTTGGTAGAGAAATCCATAGAAACACCACCAATATCAATGGTGATGGCTTCTTATTTATTGTGCCAAAATTGGTACATCTCTCTTAGGTACCAATCACCACTTTTAGAGAGAATAGGCCACAATGGAGACCCTTTAAGTTGGTCCCTGACTACTTCAGGAGCAAACTTCATGAAAGGTCCAAAGTTGAGTTTCACAATCACAGCTGCTAACGTGGACCTTTCATGAATTTCTTGAATACATTTTGAGGACAACATGAGATGTTGTCCCTGTTTAAGTGCTCCACCGTCTCCTCCTTCAGCATGTCCCAATTGCATAGTAACAGGAGGTTCTTGATGGATGCTGAATGATTATGCATCTTGTTCTATACATTCCTCAAGATATCCTAGCCTTTGCCTCTCCTTGGTCATTTGGATGCATCTTAAGAGGGTCCTCCTTATTGTCCTCATTTAGGGATCATCTGCAATCACACGGAGTGACTATTAGTAAGGCCATTTACAAAATTTGATTTATACCTTACTCCTTACCTTAATAGATTTATTCTTGCTTAGTGTAATTCAAAGTTAGATATTTTCATAATAATTCCCCTAAAAGTTTTGATATTGGGCCCTATTCTGATTAGGTGATTCCAAAAAAAAAAAAAATTTCATGGTTTGGGTAAAGGGATAAAATTAATTTGACGAATAGTTCATAACAATTTTAAGGTCACTTACCCTTATGATATCCTCTGGGAAATAATGAATTTCAAAAAATCTACATGAAAATTGAAATGTAACCTTCCCCCACAACTAAGTTAAACACTCTGGGTTTAAGCACATTTAAGAGGAAGGAGAATTGGAGCATTAATATGCAAGTTATGGATGTGTGAATGGTGGGTGCGCAAACTTTACAATTTGTGGAAATTGCAAGAATAGTGAAGGATGATGTTGATGTGTGCCAGGGGGGGGGGGGGGGGGGTGTCCATATATATATATATGCAATATCACATACCTGATAGTGGGGACCTAATATAGCGTTGAACCCGATATTGGGTACTTGATATTGCGACCCATCTGAAATAGGATACTTGAAAAAATTGATGAATTTTTGAATTTCCAAGGCCAAAAATGAATGATTTAAGGTTGATTTCAAAGATCTAGGGTAACTTGTAAAGATACCTAAAGGCACCAAGAGTGTAATGAGGTGGAATGTAACAATGAAATTCATGAATAGGATGATAAAAAAGGACATGTAGTGATGCACAGGAACATTTGAATGAGAAGGATGATAAAAGAAAGAATAAAATTAATAATGTAGTACTTTGAGGATATAAAATGATGTGATGATGATGTGAAATGAGTGCAAATTACAAAGGTTATGCAAGTGGATCCTCCCCATAGTAGGCTCCTACCTATGATGCCCTTATGTAACCACACCTAAAAATTTCTGTAGGCACTAAAAGGGTTAAATGTAATCCACACTAGTTCCACAAAACACACACATGTAGATACCACCATGATGAGGTATGACTTCAATGTTACAAAAAACATGGGTTACAAATACATGAACAGTGAGATGGGATGAATCATAGAAGGGATTGCAGAGATTGGGAAATGAGGTAACTGACCCAGGATATGATGAATCCTGAGTGTAGGGCATGATTAATGTGTCATTAGCCCATCACTCCAAAATCAAGACCAAGTACATTCCTCTAATCAGTGACATTGCATTATTTCATTCAATGATGAGAAACCATAAGAGCACCACGATAGCAAGGCATACAATCACTTGGCATTTTGCTCAAGGGAGGAGTGATTTGAAATCTATGGCATACACACATTTTTTTTCTTTTGATCTTTGCTTGTGTTTTTTTTTCTCTTCTCTTTTTTTTTCTTTCTAGCTGGTTTGGCACTTTGTCCTTTCCAACAGTGAATTAAAGAAGCCACCAACCTTCAGGCATGGATGCATGTCTTTCTGTGTAATCCCAAAAATAGCATTGAGTTTCTATTAAGTGCCTTTATTACTCTTACTCCCATTTTTCATTAGACCTACAAGGATCTTAGTACACCCAGGCTGCATGATAGCACCTTACAGATGTCACCAAAGAGAATCCACAAGTTCCTTTGATGTCACACCCTGCCCATTTCCTCCTAGTCCATCATTTTTCACTCGCAGCATAATGAGCACAAAATTACTTTTAAGTTTTCATGATGACTAGAATATCATCATACTCAAAGTAGAACTTCTTATTAATAGAATGGTGGGGTGGATGTGGTGAGCTTGTTGTCCAAATAATTAGTTACTTAATACTTGATAGCATAGAACAACACCTCAATTGATGAGTCACATGAGTGTTTTATTCATAGATGAGATTACCCATTAAAATATAAAATGATAAAAACAATAAATAAAAAGATGAACCAACCAATAAAAAGATAAAACAACAAATTGAAAGATGAAAAATTGGAAAACAAAAATTGTAAAGTTAAAGAAAAGTTAAAACATTTATTAATTTTGCTTATTAGAATGGAGGATATCCCTCATAACTAAACTTTTGATCATGGAGAGATTTAATAAATGGAAGGTTGGGATCCATGCATTTTGGAAATATTGGGACTTGGTCATATCTAAACCATTGGACATCTCTTGATGTGGTGTTTGGAATGTACCCAAATTGGGGTTCACATACTTGATTAAAGTTCAGATAGTGGGGCACGTTATAAGATGTGGTTAATTGATAAGGAGTTGGCCCACTATGGATCCCATGACTATAAGATGGTATGGAAGGATTAAGATGTCTCCAGATGTGGTTATATTCATTGGGCCACATGGTAGTTAGAGTATTGATTGGTGGCCCTGAGAAGGTAACAGGATGCGTTGTGTTTGAGGAAGTAGATGCATCATAGTGCTAGACTTGTGCTAGGTTGGAGGATGCAGTGGTTTCGAAAGCATGTTGTCTCTTTCTTTGGTCGTGACTAAAGAAAGGGTGCTTTTCACATTGTGGAGGGCTTCCACTACTATTGACTATAGCAGCACAAGAAATGTTTGTGGGTTGGTGCTATGGTGCAAAAATTTTTGGCACAACTAGTGGCGATGTAGAAGGAGGTGAACGGTGAAAATATTGAGGGTGAGGAGAAGTGCAAGGAACATGAGGTGGTGATCTTCTAGGAGAGGACATGGGTTGATAGTATTTAGGAGAATGATAACAATGTGATGAGATAGAGGATGTTGACCTAGTTGGGGAAATAGGATGTTGAACTTGATAAGCACTTAGGTTCAGATGGTATGAAGGGTGTGACCATTTTGAGGGTGGCCTCCCCCATGACTGGAATTTTTTCCACTGTGATTGAACACGGTATTTTTGTATGAACTTCGAATGTAACATTCCTCCCCAATGCTCATGTAAATGTGACAAGATCAGGTATTGACCTTTGGGGTGATCGTATAGGCAAAGGTTACATTGATACGTATGATTAGTAGTTAAGTTCTTATCCTTATTCTCTTCAACCCTTCTTTCCTATTGTCTAGTGGTGTTCTGTCCTATTTCTTGGTTCATCATGGTTCTACCTCTAATAGTGTTAGCATATTCTTCACATTTTACATATACCCATTCCATCATATTATTGATCTTTTTCTCAATTTCATCTAGTGATTTTAGTATTGGCAAAGATGATTCCACCTCCTTGAGGTGAGTTGATTTCTCCTCTTCATGATCATGGACCTTTGCTAATTTCATATTTTGTTCCTATTGAGCACTTTCAACATTCTCCCATTTAGCCATTTCTCCTTCTTCTTTTGCTACCTACATAATAAGCTCTTGGAATTGGTGGGTTCATAGCTCCTAGAGTTGACCTCAAGCATACATCCCTAGGGTTTCCCTTGTTTCATTACAGAGCCCATCCATGATGTGGTACATTAGCCTTTCCTTGGAGAATCCATGGCCTAGGCAATTGTTAAACAACAAATAGTATCTTTCTAAGGCCATGTCCAAGGGTTCATGTTACCCCTATTTCGATTCTTGGATTTGTCTCCTCAAGGCTAACACTCTTGCATAGGTTTGATATCTTTTATTGAAGAATTCTACCATTTTTGGCCAATGTTGAATTGATTTTGGTCTTAAGGACATGTACCATACTTTTGCTTGGCCAATGAGTGTCATAGGAAAGAGCTTAAATTTTTTCCACCCATGATCAATATTGTTCCATACATAGTCATCATGGAAGGCTTGTAAATGATGTTGTGGATCTAAATCATAGCCTCTTGAAAACTTGGAAAAGTTGTTTAAATCAAGCCTAGGTAGACGACTTTCCTTATGATGCCTGCAGGGTATTCGAATAGCCTCTTGTATATGCATTAGGCACTTAGTGGCCAGCAGGGGTTCATCGTCACTAGGTAGGTTATGAATTTGTGATTTGGAATGATGTTGTCTTTGTTTATGTACATAGGATACCCCTGCATAAGATTGAATACTCTCAAATTTGTCTTCATCATCATATAATTCGTTGGTTCTCCAATGAATTGCCTTACTAGTTGTTGCATTATCATAGCCTTGTCATAGTGACATTGTTGTGAATTTGTGTGTGACTTATTTGCAATTAATTTTTATGAAAGATATATCATCAAGGCTTTGTCATAGCGATCTTGGGTGATGTAACTAATCTAAATAACTAGCACCATCCCTGGTAACAGTGCCAATGATGAGTGGCAAGGTACCCCTGCACTCAACCATATAAATATGAGCATTCATGCATGATCTAGTCAAACTCCGTAGACAAACTAGTTGTGGTATCTAGATAGTTACACGTTAATTGCAGTTTTCTATCTTCCCACATGGACTAGTATTTGATTGGTCACATATGGTTTAGTCCAAAGTGAGGTGAATGATGTGGTCCTAGCTAGTGCTACTCCTAGGGATAATGGTATATAAGCTTGACTAAACTAATAAGCAATAGGAAATGAAGCCTATGCTAGCCTAAGTGTGATGAGCATCCATCCTTAATAATATGTGTGCATCTTGGACCTCATGTACTACTTTTAGGATTACCAAGTACATATTACTTAATCACTCCTAGATATGCTACTGGGTTACCAAGTAGTTATACTTAAATGTTCGTGATTAAGATATACTCATTCTACATTTAATAATAGGAATATTAAATGATGGTAAATAAATATTAACTAAGAAATAAATAAATAACAATAATTATTAAACAATTAAAACTAAGTGAATGTTGCAATGATGGAGTAATCTTGATCTTTATTGTCGATCATGTGCATGTCCAAGTACGTCACACTTGAATAAAAGTTCCATACAATTACAATCATCATCACACTACAGGCATGCACTATGGAAAGAATTGAATGAATTGAAATAGACAAAAAGACTCTACTCTAACTCTATCTTACTCCCTCATTTCTTGTGCACCTAAATTTGGTATTTATAGGCTTACACAGGAACCACGATATTGTGTATTCGATATCATTAACCAAGATGTAATATCGTGTACCTGATATTGTGGGTCTAATATTGGAGTCTGATGAATCATGATCCATCACTTACATTTCAAATACTTATTCAAAAATTTGAAGAATTTAGAGGACATTCCAAGTTAAAAATAGTGCCTACCCATAAGGTCCAACATTTTATCTCTCTCTATGTGACCTACAATGCCACCACAATTCTTTTCATCCAAAATCAATTTCCTAGAATTACAAATGAAAATACATACATCTTGATTCTTGAATAATAGTTCATCTTGAATGTGATAGGCCCTTCATTGGTCTATCTTACTCAAAAATGGTTCCTTAGGGCTTCTCCAAACCTACCCAAAATCTAAATCATATTCATAAAAATTAACAAAATTATTCATGGTTTCTACATAAGGCATGTTGAAATTCACCATATGCACCCTAGAAAATTCATTATCCACCACATTTTCTATGTCACTCTTGTGATTAATCACAAAATTGAACTCTTGTAATTTTGTCATTTACTTCATGTATTTTGGCACTAATTGAAAGGCTTTGTGATAAGTCATCAATGTATACATCTTCAAAAATAAATAATGCCTTCAATGCTTGATTTCTTGAAGAATAACATACAAATGCTTCTCATATATGTTGTATTTCTACATTGAATCATTCGAATTCTTTGAAAAGTAAGCAACAAGTCTACCTTCTTGTGATGTACCCCTCCAATGGCAAGTCCACTTTCATCCATCTTCACCTAATGTTTTTTTGAAAATCTAGTATTATAAGCACTAGTTCACTAGTGATTTCTTCTTTTAATAAGTTAAAGCTTCCTTGGGTCTCATCATCCATCTAAAATCTTAATTCTTCTTAATCAAAGCAACCATAGGGCATGAAATATCATTGAAAATTTTGATAAACCTCCTATAAAAACCTACTAAACTAAGAAATGATCTTACCTCCACAACATTTTTAGGAGTTATCAAATCTTTAATAGTTCCCACCTTGGTAGCTTTCATTCAAATTTGATTTTTAGAAATCACATGTCCCAAATATGTGATCTTCCTATTAAAGAAATGAATTTTTTTCTTGATGATTAACAAATGTACCTCTTCCAACTTAAGATCCACTCTTTTCAAATCATCCAAGTGTTCCTCCTCATTAGAGGTGTACATCAAATTATCATCAAAGAACATAGTATAATGCTTACCAATCAAAGCCTTAAGGACATCATGAATCAGCCTCATGAATGTAGTAGGGGAAATTTCTAAGTCCAAATGGCCTCACAAACCACTCAAATAATTAATTTAGTATCTTGAAATATATCTTGCATTCACCATGAGGCCTAATATAAATTTGATGATAGCTACTCTTTAAAAAAATTTTATTTAAAATATTCACAATGGTAAGAACATCAAGGATATCATCCATCCTTGGAATAGGAAACCTATGCCTTACTATTATCCTATTAATAGCCTTGAAGCAATGCACATTCTCCATTTAGCACTATTCTTCTTTGGCACAAGCATTGCTGGAATTACAAAAGGAGAAACTAACTCCTTCATGAAGCCATTTGTGAGTAATTCTTCTACTTGTCTTTACAATTCAACCTATCAATTCAGTGCCATCTTGTATGTCCTCTCATTTGGAATGGTCACACCATATATCAAATAAATGTGATGTTGAACATTCCTTATTGGTGAAAATCCATTCAATTCCCCCTTGAACACCTTGGAAAATTTCTCCTTCAAGCCTAGCAAACCTATTGGAAGTTCTACCTACACAAAATCATGGTTAGAAGCAATAGTTAATACAATCACAAAACCAGAACCAATCTCATCATGATTCATAATATATTTCATCTTCCTAAGAAGAATTAAGTAAGCTTTATTATCTCACTTATTCAGCTATCATAGGAATCAACTCATGGATTTCATTTGGTCTAGTTACACTTAAAACATTTCTTGATCCATCAAACTAAGCATCATTATCAAAATTTCAAGGCCTTTCAAATATTTACATAAACATAATCAATTTTTAGTACATCACATTTCACAACATCATGGTAAATCCCAATTTTAAATTTCAAGACACATTGCTCTTTCACCTTTTGAGAGAATTCTCTTGAAAACCAATGCACCTTGTAGGGTCTAGGATGAGGATTTTTCACTAAACCTAATCTAGACACTTTCCTATAGAAAATAATATTTTTTTCTTTCTCATCAATTAAAATATGAATCCATTCCCCACTAAGTTAATATCTAACCCCAATTTGAAATAATAATTTTCTTGATGGATGATCTCCTCCAATCACATTTCCCATAAATGCATAAGAATTCAATTCAAAAACTTTCTTAATTTTTAGAGAATTTGAATTACCTCTATAAATATATTGGTTTGATGTCTCTTTAACTGCCATGGTTTAAACATCCTTTTCTTTTACTACCTTGTGAAGTAAGCATTCCCATTGCTTGTGTCCCTATTTTTCACATTTGAAATACTAAATTTTAGATGAGTTGTTGCCTTAACCCTTGCCTCCTTTACCTTAGTTCTTCTTAGCCTTTCCCTTTTTATTTCCCTTCTCTTACTTCTTATCATGATTGCTAACCTTATCTTCTTATTTTAATTTAAATCCTCTCTATAATTTTTATTTTTTTCCTTTCCCTTTGAAGCTTGTTTACTCCTAATCCAAAATCTGTTGAGTTTTTCTCTACCTTGAGTGCTAAATCATAACTCTCATCAATATTTTGTGGCTTATTCAATGAAAAATCTTGTTGATACATCATTTTGAGGTCTCTAATAAATATTTAAGCCTATTCATATTCCCTCCTTTTTATCTTAGCTTGATGGAATAGATTACAAAATTTAATGTAAAATTTCTTGACATCTTTGTCTCCTTATTTAAGGAATTTTAGCTTCATGATTATCTCTTATATCTACTGAGATTATTTAAATTTTCATCTTAACTTATATTTCATCAAAGATCAATCAATAATAGATTGGCCATTTTTCCTCTCATGACTTTGAGACTCATTTCCCCACCAAGTTGAAGCCATATCTTCTAATATGGGTTCAGCAATTGGTACCCTCAATTGATTAGGTATCTTTTCTAACTCAAATTGCTTGTCAAGTACCTTCAGCCAACTTGTAAAAGAATTAGTGCCATATGCATCATTGAAAGCTTTAAATTCCACATACAAAAGTCTAGCAATATTTTTGAATGCTATAGAAAGTCTTGCTTCATCTTCATCATTAAGCTTACCATGAGAAGTAGATATCTATGATGAAGTTTTGATTCGATGATTTGGATTTTCTTCCATTGGAATACTAGGTTGATGGATTCTCACACTTTCATAGCTAGAATGTTCTTTCTACTCTCTTTTTCCTCTCCACCAACTTAGAAAACTTCTTCATTAGCATTTGAGTGAGAAAACTCATCATCATCATGAGTCTAAATAAGGCTAGAACTTTCAATCCTATCTACCTTGTCACTAATCTTATCCAATCATTCAATCATAAAATTAAATGAAGATATCATGCTTTTCAAATCTCTATTTATAGCTATAATATTTTTTTATCTTAGAATACATTTGAAATAAATGTAAAAATTCCAACTAAATTTCAAACAATAACAAACCTAATGCTCCAATACTAATAACTAATAGAAGGATTACATTGATTTACTTTAAAATTTTAAAACATAATGAACTATAATATTATTCAAGACATTTTAATTTCTAAAAAATAAGTAAACTAATTATTTTTTATTAAATTTTAAATACGATTATAATTACAATAGAACCATAATTTCATAAAACCACAACACTCACATACTTAATGATATTGTAAAGCATGAGGCTCTATAATCACACATATGGTTTACCTCAATGCAAGGCATAATCAATTTAGATCTCTTCCACACATAGGAATAAGATCCACATACATAGAGATAGCTACAATGGTTGTTATCACACACACAATTAACCATAGAGATGCACACACTATCATGTAATCTCTGTCCCAACTCTTTCATGCATTCAAAATCTTAAACACACAAAACAATTAGCAAACATCATCAATGTTTATGAATTACAAGACAAAGATCTTAGGGAAACCTTCCTCATGATGAACTTAAAGATTCCTAATTATTTTCCATCTTGATATCATATTTTCTAGTGTTTTCCATCTTGGAAATTTCCATGACCATACGAGATATCTATAGGCTTGAAATGCTATATCTCTAGCAAATCCTAGACTAAGGCAAGACATCTGCTATCCTAACAAGATGTCTCCTCTTGACATAATATTTATCCTCCATGGGATAGATTTCTTCCTAGAGACATCTCTTATTAGAGATAGACATCTCCACAAAGATATCTCTATCAAGGCCATGATGTCTTCTTTCCTAGTAAGACATCTTCTAGACATTTAGAATAACTCTTGTATCATTCTAGCTCTTAGGAAAGACATCTCTCTAATAACTAAGATGACTTCCCACATCCCAAAATATTCAATCTTCAAACTATAGGAATGAAAGTGGGTTTGGAAGAAATGTCCCTATACCAAATTTCTAAAATATGGATGTGTGAATGATCCTTTAGAAGGAAAAATCAATTTAAATACAATGTTCCCATTCATTTATCATATAGTCCCTTTGACCAATGCATAATTTTCTTATTTAAAATTTTTTTGTAGATAAGTTAAATTCAAAAATTCAAGGATAAATGTGTAGTTCCTAGAAAATTTGGTTGCTAGAAAACCAAAAATCCTAGGTTACAATACCCTAACCTTGAATCCCAAGGGCCTCCGAAAAGCAAGATCCAATGTGCCCTAAACAATCTTGTTGATCAGCTAGTGACTTACAAACTATAAATAGAAACAAAAATGAGAATGGAAATATAGATTCAAATGAAAACTAATTAACATAGAAATTAAACTTGAAAATAAATCTGCACTACAAATGAACTTATTTGAATGAAAGTATGAAATTCAAAGAGTACAAATAGTGTGCTCAAAGCATAAGAAGCTAGCTTGAATGGAGCTTGAAGCCTATTGGAGTTGATAGG
Organism: Gnetum montanum; assembly: GCA_015680685.1. Classification (NCBI taxonomy): domain Eukaryota; kingdom Viridiplantae; phylum Streptophyta; class Gnetopsida; order Gnetales; family Gnetaceae; genus Gnetum; species Gnetum montanum. Next base: position 72,231 of record MNCI01019773.1, read on the forward strand.
ATGTGTTTTACAATCTATCTTCATAGTCCAGGTACTTTCCAATTCCAATTTCTTACAACTTCTTGTAGGTTTTTATTTGTATCTACAACTTTGGCTATAGATGGTGTTAATAGTGGTATAAGCTCTTGCTCCAGTGGTACTACACCAAGGGTTTATAATGCTTAGTGTAGATACCAAATGGAATTCAAGCTCTCAAGGTCTCAAAAGATTATGGATTGTAAAAATTAAATACATATCAAAATTGTTTGGAACCTCAATATGATGTTTACATTTAGGTTTTATACGCTTTAGGTTGTTAATTCAATGCTGAAAATTTTTTCCATGATTATTGACAAATTGATGTTGGTTGTAAGTGCAGTGACTATAATTTATAGTGTATTTAACCATTCTAGTAAGTTTTGATGCACCAATGTCATCAAAACCCATCCACATACTAAAAAAAGTAAACATAATTTTGTGAATACCTTGGCCTTTACCTTGGCTACATTGGCCTTGGAGGACTATGTTGACATCTATTAGGATCTACTAAAATCATGATGACTATGCTAGTCAAATTGCATATGCTAAAAATCCATGTTGACTATGTTGGACATGGTGCCACCACTAAACGTTTTTCATGACTATGTTGGCCATTGTTAGGAAAATGGAAAACCCAACAACACCAACGTTGGTCTTACAACTATGCTAGGTTTTGTGGTGACTACGCTAGGTTTTGTTGGGAAAATGAAAATTTAATACCATCTACACTAGGTTTATATGGTTTCAGCGTAGTTAAGGCTATACCTCTACTAAAACCCATGAAAATGCCAACTTTGGTAGTTTCCAAGGCATATTTAGCCTTCCCAAGCCCATATATAAACATGATATCACCTTTTCCACTTGGAAAGTAAGGTAGTAGCAACTCCTAAGGAATTTTTCATCCTTGAATAGTTAAAGTGTGCAAGATTGCAACTCATGGACTACTAACCTTACATTTACCATGAAATCTTATGTAAAGTTGGATGGTTGAGGTTACAAGTTGCAACATGCATTTTCTAGGTTGTGTTTTATTTGACCCTCCTTATTAATGTTTAGAGGATGGACCTAAGAAAAATTGACAAAGAATACAAAACATCACCACAAGTCCATCACCAAAATTTCCTCTCTACACTTGATTTAGTAGTGTTGAACCATGTCAAAGAGTGCTCACAATAATGGGATAAGGTTATGATGAAGTGGTAAAAACTATAGGTTATATTTGATCATCAGGAAATGATCATGAGGGTTAACAATGTGTTCCATAGTTTGACATCATGGGTACAATATCGTGTAGACATGTTGAAGAATCAATTAAGGCTTCATGCTTCATGATTTGAAGTATTTGTGACTCGATAATATTTTTGAGAAACCAACACATAGCTCCAAGGTTTCTTTGGGTATTAGGCTTCTTGGAAATTTTCTTCCTCATTTTTTGGGTGAAATTTTGATTGGATTCCATTGCCAAGGCCATGTTTGATTTAGTATTCCCATCAAATGAGATGTGTTACATTTGACAAACTTGATGGTGTTCCTATTAAATGATATCTGTTACATTCAATGGCCATAATGCATTAGTGCCAAACATAAGTCAACATTGTTTCTTAGGGTGAGGAAGGCTATAAGTTAAGGGATTGGAATCAAGGAGAGGTAATATGAATGAAGTGAAACAAGCACTCTTGGTACAATAGGACAAACTCACTGAATCTTGCACATTGAGGTCATGTGATGACTTGCTACTATAATGAGTTACACCTTTGTGATGAATCAAGGCTTTATCATGAAAGCACAATAATAAGAGAGTAATAAAAAAACAAAGAAATCATGTTTTCATAGTACAATGCATAGGGTTACATGAAATAATAAGTGAACCAAGCCACTAATGGTTATAATCAGTTACACCCAAAAGGGATCTACATCTTTCATTACATATGTTACAAAGTTTTTCAATCTATTTGTCATGCAAAAATAGATAGAGAAAATAATGCTAGCTCTTTTATTATTGGTTATCGTAATCATGGATGTCAATGTTGGTACTTACCAAGAAGATGTGTTAGATATAATAAGGCTTTAGATAGGAATGATTGACTAGATTGGCCAATTCATTTCCATCCATGTTGGCTATTCAAAAGGCCCCATTGCCATAGGCCTTGGTGATCAAGAAAGACCCTTCCTAGTTAGTTGAGAATTTTTCTACATGCTCATGGATGGCCTTGAGGACTAGGTATCCCTTCTTGATCTTACTCTTGTTTAGGTTATGGAGGTGCTGTTGTCTTTACTTCTCTTGGTCTTGCTCAATGTGGGCAAGTTTTTGCAATCATTTCTCCTTCACTAAGTTCAAATCCATGGTATGAAGCTCCTTATTCTATTAATCATTAATAAATTTTGATAAGGATACTTAGAGTAATGGAACTTGTAGTTCAAAAGGAAAAACAAATTCAAACCATAATTTAGGCTATATGGGGTTACACTAGTTGTGATTTAGTAGGTTGTCCGGTAAGCCTAAAGCACATGCACAAGTCGCTCATGCCACTTGCATCTATTATTGTTCAACATATTTTTAAGTATGTTCATAATGGTTTTGTTAATATATTCAGCTTTTCCATTTGATTGAGGGTAGTATGGTAATGAATAGGAATGCTTAATGCCTAGGTCATGACAAAATTTTTTTGTTTCTTAGGTACTAAACTATGATCTATTATCTGTGACTATAGTAATAGGTGTGTTGAAATGAGCTACTATGGTATTGAGTATAAAGCTATAAACTTGTTAAGATGTTTTCTCCCTTAGGGAATAGCTTCAACCCACTTTTTGAAGTATTTATTTGCAATGATGATGAAGCTATGTCCTATGGAAGACTTAGGTGTTATACGTCCAATGATATCCAACCCCCACCATTGAAATGGCCAAGTTATCTCAGTACTATGTAACTCATTTGGTGTCATGTGCATTAGGTTACTATGCTATTAACAAATGTTACAAATTTTAACCTTCTATAAACAATAGTTTTCCATATAGGGCCATTAATAGCCTAGCCATCTAATCTTAGTAGTCATGGCCCTAGGTCCTATATGTCCTCCACATATACCCTCATGAACTTACTTAGGGACTATGTAGGCTTCTATTTTGCCTAAGAACACTAACAATATGTCATCATAGGACTATTGACATAATGTGTTATCACCTATGATGACATAATATTTTGATCATTTATGTACAATATCCTTCTGAGAAGTAGCTAGGCCCTATGGAGATTCACGGTGCATGAGGTAAAACTTGATATTGTCATACATGATGGGAATAACACACTCTATGGTTAAGGTAGGTAGCTTACTAAACACATCAAGCATCACACTAAGAGCTACGATTTCAATAACATCGGCTAGTGTGCTCTTGGTTTAGGGTACATGTTGGATATCAATGTCTGTGAATCATTGCATATGTTTCTTATCTAGGTCACAGTAAGGTTGCAAATATTAGGCTTTACATGCATAAACCCTAGTTATTTAGTTAATCATAAGTTGTGAATCACCTTTAATCATTAAGCATTTGATTCCTAGGTTACAAGCTACCATCATTTCCTTGATTAATCTTTCCTACTCCACTACATTATTGGTACATAGAAATTTGAAATGATAAGTGAAGGATTGGATTTCACTAGATGGGAGTGTTATGATGGCAGCAGTATTGGTTCCATGGACTATTGAAGATCCATCAAAATGCATGACCATCTTATATCCCTTGGGTACATTGCTAACCATGTGGATGTGTTCATTTATAAATTCAAGTTCTATAGCTGCATGGTCTTCTATTGGTGAAGCATTAAATTGTATGGATATATAGCTTGACCTTTTGTTAACACTTGAGAGACATAATGTAGGTCAAACTTAGCTATTATGGCTTTCCCATGGGCTATATAGCTACTTTCATAAATATTGGATTATGATGGCTCTAATTAAATTATCTTTTCAAATGACATTAACCTTGCTCCTATAGAGGTAATGCTGCCACTCCTTTAGTGAGAAGACTAGGGCTAAACAATACCTTTCTATTTTAGTATATTAAGTCTCATAGATTACTAATGCATAGCTTAGGAATTATATAGGTAATTCTACTTCATCATATAATTTTTGATAGAGTAGAGAGGTAGTAGACATGTTAGAGATAGAAGGGTAGATGTAAAATGGTTTATCCTCTTATGATGGATAAACTGTAGGTAGTTGTGTCAACTCTTGCTTAAGATTTTCAAAGGCTTCTTAGCATTGAGACATCCATTCATAGTGAACTCCATTCTTGGGCAAGTGTCACATGGATTATAACTTATCCATAAGCATAACAACAAATCTATGGGTAAATTGTAATTTTCCTTGCAATCCTCAAAGCTCCTTAAGGTTAGTTGGTGTTTCCATGTTGGATATGGCCTTAATCTTATCAAGATTGACATGTATTTTCACTTCAAATACTAAAAAGCCAAGCATATCAAGTTTGGCAATGAAAACACACATTTTGGGGTTGAGCCTAAGCTCATACTTGAGACATCATTTAAGCACAAGGTCAAGATCATGTACATGGTCATAGGCCATTTTGGACTTAATGGCTATATCTTCTACATAGTCATTGAGCAATCCTAGCATATAATTGCTAAAGATATACATCATAGCTCTTTGGTAGGTTGCTTTTTATTTGTTTAGATCAAAGGTAATTATGGTGTAACAAAAGGTACGCCAATCATGAAGGTTGTAAAAAGTTGATGTTCTAGGTTAATTCTAATCTGGTTGTATCCTGAGAACCCATCCATTAAAGATACTAAGGCATGCCCAACTATAGTATCTATAAGTTGGTCAATTCTAGGCAAAGGAAAATCATGCTTTATGGTTACCTTATTTAGGTCTTATAAATCTATGTAAATACATATACTCCCATTTTTCTTAGGTACTACCACTATGTTAGATACCCATTTTATGTAACTGAAAGCTCTAATGAAATTAGCTTAGTATAAATTTGTGATTTTATTACAAAATACCAAGGGTAAATAAGGCCTAATCTTGCAAAATTTTTTCTTAACTAGTCTAATGTTGGAATTGAGTATGATGTTATGTTGCACTAGGCATGGATCAATACTTGACATATCTTCATATGACTAAGCAAAGACCTTAATGTTATCTTGGAGGACCTTGGCAATGTCTTGAGTCTATTGAGATTCCATTGAGGAACTTAATTTTAGGGTCTTCTCCTCACCATTGTGTGTTGTGATAGGAATCTCAACTAGAAAGTTTTTGGTAATCTTTCCAGCCTCTAGGTCAAGTGTTTTCACTAGGTTTTTAGGCCCCTCTAAAGGTTTCTCTATCAAGGCTATGTGTTCAACAAGACTCGCACGCTTAAGATCTAGGCAATCAAGGTTAATACATCATTCATCATGACCATGAGGTTTACTTAGGTTCAATGGAAAGTTGATTCTCTTCAAGGAATCCATACTCTAATCTTGCATATTAACCATAAGCACATTAAGTGGCACTTGGGAAAAATGAGAAAAAAAATGCAAAAATGATATATAATATGATAGCTACTATGAGAAAACATGCTACTTCATGATCAAACAAGGCACAAACAAGGTCAACAAAGGCTATAAGAGGTTGATGAAAGAAAATAACCTAACACAAAGGCTATATAAGGTCAAATAAAGGCCAAACGGTGAGGAAACTAGGTAGAATAGGGCCAAGTGAGTCACCAAGGTCAAAACAAGTTGAAATAAGGCTAAACTAATTAAGGTAGGAAACATAAGGTAAAAAATGATTGAATATGGCTACACTTTGCTAGTTTTATGCCTTAGAGGATCACATGATGGTTACATGGTGTCAAATAATGGTCAAACCTCATCAAATAACACTAATCAAAAGTCAAAAAACGTGGAAACACTATGAAACAAGGCCAAAGCAATAATGGTGGAAAACATTTGGTAAAAGAAGATCAACATCGGTCAAACAAGGTTATATTTTGGCAGTTTTAGGCCTCAGCAGGCCGTGATCTTAGTTACATGGTGCCAAATGATGGTCAAACCTCACCAAATGACACTAATCAAAGGTCAAATAAGGTTTATGGAGGTTAGAAGATCTAGATTTTTCTAGTTTTAGGCCTTAATAGGCCATAGTAGAGGTCTACAAGGCTAACAAGTAACTTTGGGAACATGGTGGGGTCATTTCAGGGATGTTTGAAAATAAAACTGATACCTTTTGATGTGACTACGCTGATCTCTACTGGTGACTACGTTGAGTCAGACCAGTTCCCAACATAGTTGGCATTAGTAGGTGAATTTTGAAGTTAATCATGGCTAATTTTGAGTTCCTGATGATCAGTATAATTAGCACTATGGAACAGAATTGAGAATTAATGTATTTTGACTCTATTTTCATCCTCCAGAGCTAGAAATGAGGCCAAAACTAGTGACTACACTAGGCCAATGTAGTCAGGGCCACTCCTAGTGTAGTTGTATGAGGAAATGAATTTATGAGATTCCAGAGTTTCCATCAGTGTTCCATTAGCTTCCTAGGGAAATACAAGGTCTTGGAAGATAAAGATAGAATATTTGAAGATCAAAATAGGCTTAAAAAGATGGGGTTTTGGTATCAACACCTCATGAGTATGTTGGCCAATGCAGTTGAAGGTTGCCCCTAAGGATTGAGAACTTAGAAGTAGGGTTGAACAAGTTCCCGAATAAAAATTGCTCATGCCACACAAACACACCAAATTTTATGTGGTTCCCCAACTTCGATACATTCACACTTAGAGGGTAGATTCCTTTCTTACCTCTAGAATTTGTTTCTTCCAAAATGTGATTTAGAGAAAACCACAACCTTTACAAGATTTGAGCTCTACTATGAAGATTTTCATCACTACAAAATCTCTCAACATTGCAAGGTCCCAAAACGTTCAAAATGTGGTTTGAATGGCACCACACCCTATACAAGATCTAAGCTCCATTCCAAAGTGTTTCATTGCTATGAAACCACTCAACCTTTTGAAATCCCAACAAGCTCAGAATCTAGTTTTAAGGATCCTAAAACCTTTACAAAATTGAGCTTTTCTCTAGAGTGTTTTAACGCTACAAAACCACTCAATCTTGTAGGATACCAAAAAGCTCAATATAGATGCCTTCTTACAAGAAGCACATCAACCCTATAGGGTGACAAGAAAGAATGTAAAAAGTAAGGATAGAATGTAACTGCAATTACAAGACCTTACCATTGAGGCTTAAGTTATCATACAAACAAGTCAATGATGTGAAAATGAAGGACAAGAATATAATATCATATATATGACAATGATTTCTTTGATGTTAACAATGCTTGCATAATTCTCAAGAATTTGAAGTCTTCTTATAGCCTCAAAGTTTCTAAAAAAACCTTGTAGTTCATGCAATAGCTATCCAACGACTAGTGTAGATGTCTTCTTCAAAGCAAAGACATCTATCTAAGATTATCCTTAATTCAAGAAATATGTCTTACCAAAAAGTGGGATGTCTCTAGGGAGATGTCTATTTTTTAATGTAGATGTCTACTATTTTTAGGGGACTTCTCCTCAACGTTTTAGCTCTAACTTTTGAGTTGTCAATTTTCCTTCTTAATAGTCCTTGGAGCATCTTCATTTGATTTGTAGTCTTTATTTTCATGCATGTAGTCTTCATAAAAACATCTCTACGTAGATATCATGACATCTTAACTTAGATACCATTTTTAAACTCAATTTTTGTTTTGAAGTCCTTGCTCATTTATCGCCCTGATAGATTACAAACACATTTCCATATTCTTCATTTTCTCTAAGGTTTTGACATATCAAAAGGTTAACAACCTCCACCTTTCTGGTGATGTCCAAAACTTAAGAAAATGGGTTAGTATATAACAAAGAGATACGAGAAAGTTATTTTGTTAACAAAATGTATAATTTAGCATGCTTGAGATTCTTAACTAAATTCTTTACTCTCTTTCCCTTGTTGGACAACACTTAAGAAGAGGTAGGTAAAAAATAAGGACAACCATACTTCTCAATAAAGTTTCAACATAGTTACATATCATCATATGACAATCCCATAGAGATACAAACATTTAGCTAAGTTAGAAAACATGATGAATATCAATTAAAGGGTATACATCCTAAAGTATTGATTTCACATGTTAATGATGAAAAACTAAATTTCCTTAAGAGCTACCCTATAACTATTCATAAATAAGGTTAGAAATAATGAGGAACAATATATCTAAGCCTTTTAGTTGATATCCAAAGACTGAATTTTAAAGTTTGAGCATTAAAGATTATGTAACCTATATTTGAGTCAATAAGCCATTAGTAATAAATAACCAATATCTCATAGTTCTATAATCATCTAATATTCTCCTTCTTTCTAAATATCAACAAAAAAAATTAAAGCATAGCAGTTCTATGACAAGGAAAGTAAATACATGCACATTCAGAAACAACTAAACATATCCTTAAAATATTTCCATAAAGTAATTTGTATATAACCATGTGAATTTTAAATGCCTACACAAAAAAATCCATCATAAGAAAAATATACAAAAGATATCTTAATCAAAATTAACTAAGACTTTTACCCTTGATGCTTTGCCATACTCAAAAATGAATAGTCCTCTTCTTGCTCATTTTCAACATTGGATGTTAGAGTGGGAAGTCTTGCTGCTTGAGTGTCTTTTGGTCAAATACATAAAATATTCCCCCTACATTGGCGGCCTATAAGATAATAAGTGTTGATGAGGTACAATCTCCCCCTGTATACATGCTTGTATTTCTTCTTAGTCTCTTTGGTCATAATTCATCTATTATAGAGATATTTGTATTCTCCTCTTGAGCCTTTTAGGATCTTCATGTTGCATAGAAATTCTAGGATCAAGTATGAAGACTATGTCCTTTAATTAGTGAATCATTCAATAATGAATATGTAACTATTTTTAATGCTTATTGCAGGAAATTTCTCCCTAGATGTTTCCCACAAGGATTTGAAGTCTTTCAAATGTTTTCCATTCGAAATGCCACATTAGAGCTTTTCCCTTATTTTTTCACCAACATAGACATCTCTATTTCTGTGAAAAAATCTACTGTGAAAGCCCTACTTGTGATAGATGCATCTACCATTTTTGGTAGACATCTATACTTTAGGCAAGATGTCTTTGGAAAGACATCTATCCTGTAGGTGCCAAAAATAAAAATGCTTGTTTTGATGTCAAGAGCCTTTGGATGCCTCCCAACAAGTTTGCATAGATCTTGGAACCTCCTAAACTCATCAAAATAAGTTTGAAACACCTTTAAACATGAAAAACACCTTGAAATCATCAAAAGAAAATCAACACAATGGAAAAAACTTAAACATCACATGTTCATTGAGGATTACATAAGGGACTAAGTGATGTCTGCATAAGTCTAAAGTGCCATATCAAGATCAAGTTTGGAGACTTTTGAAAGAAAGACCTTTCATTAGTAGTATCTTATGATAAATATAGCAAATAACTCATATAATTAAGGAATTCCTTTTGAAATTTTTCTTTTCTCAGAAGATACATGAATTTAAAGGTAATACAAATGCTTCAATTATCATACATAAAAAATATTCTAAAAGAAATTGGACTTTATGATTTCATAGATAAGCAACAATTCCATATCATATGGAATACAAGACATGCATGTTTAAACAACAATGAATATTCAACAAAAAGCTTTTGATCCATGAATTATAGTCAAGGGTTTTAAACCACTTGAAACCAATACATTCTTAGTTAATAATCCAAAAGATGATTTATCAATAAAAAATTTAAAATTAGCATAAGATTCCATTCAACTATAAAGATAAAATAATCTCTTCTAATGTTATCAAGTCATTATAACTATACTTACCTTTCTTGTTGATGGAGATCAAGATGTCTAATGAGATTGGGACTGAGGTTCTTCCTTCAAACTTCCTTCTTTAAAATCAATTTTGTTTATTTCTTATGTATTGCTTCCTTTCACAAAATTGTTAAGTTCTTTCTCTTCCCTCATTTCTCTTGATTATTCTCACCTTTTTTTTCTCTTAACACTTTTGATTTGTCCTCAATTCCTTTTTTCCTTGCAAGATTTCCTTTCTTGGTGCATTTGGATAAGTACAAGGAGTCTTATGATACAACCAAGTCTTTGTGTAATAATAATTTAAATTTTAATTCCATTTCTTATGTCCAAGACTATTACAATAACAACATCTAACCTTTTTATTATGGTTAAAGTGATCAAACCTAGGAGTTACCCTTTTGATACTTGTAATGCTAGTAGTTACCTTAATGTTTGAGGTGGTCTCTTGTTCCAATGAGGTTGTTGTGGACACTTGTTCTTGTTGATAGCATCCTAGTCCACTTTTATCATTTAGACTTCTTCCTTGTCTAAGAAATATTCAAAGCTATTATTTTCCTTTAATAAGCCTCTTATTTACATGTTTAGCATCTACAACTTCTTCCTTAATCTACTCATAAGATAGGGTTAGCCTTTTATTCTTAGCCCTTAGGTCTAAGATTTCTTTTGCGTATCTAAAATCATTATATTTAATTAATAAATTTCTTTATCCTTGGTTTTTCTTTGCTTATTTAAATTTATACATAGACTTTGAAAAGATAGAAGTTCCTTACACAATAGGTCATACCCCTCCTCCTTATTTTCAAATTGATCATCATCTAAAAGATAGCATCATCATTTGTGAGATCCATAAAAATGAGATGTGAATCTTTTTCATCATCCTCCACCATGCTTTGGTCTCTATCATCCTAGATGATGTAGATAGTTTTTTCCTTTTTATCTTCTTATGTTGATTCCTCTTCATCATCCTAGCTTGTATGGATGTTAGTTCTTCTCCTTTCTTCACTATACTCCTTCTCTTGAAACTTGTAATCATTCGGCCATTTAGAGGTCATATGGCCTCTTCCACCACATATCCAACATTCCATAGAAAAAGTACCAAAATTTGAAAGTTTAGATTGCTTACCTCTACTCTTACCTTTGCTACCCAAATGCTATTAATGAGTTGAGTGCGTCCATCCAAGATGAATACCAAACTTATGAACCTCATGTACTTAAAATAATTTTTGCATTTGAGTCTTCTAACATGTAAAGGTGATCCCATTGAACATTGGTGATTTGATGTATGATCCTCCTTTAATTGTTCACTCTTGAGTTGTTACACTCAAAAATAGGAGTACTAGGCTCTAATACCACTTGAGTTGAATAAGTTTCCCAATAAAAATTTCTCCTACCACATAAACACACAAAAATTTTATGTGGTTTCCCAACTTGGGTATGTTTACACTTGGAGGGTAGATTCTTTGCATACCTTAGGACTTTGTTTCTTCCAAAATGTGATTTAGAGGACACCACAACCTTTACAAGATTTGAGCTTTTCTACTAAGAGTTTTGTTGCTACAAAATCTCTCAACCCTACAAGGTCCCAACAAGTTTAAAATGTGGTTTAAAGGGCACTGCACCCTCTACAAGCTCTAATCTCTACTCCAGAGTGTTTCATTGCTATAAAACCACTTAACCTCGCAAGGTTCCAATAAGACTAGAATGTGATTTCAAGGATCCCACAACCTTTACAAAATCAAGCGTTGCTTCGAAGTATTTTTGTGCTATAAAACCACTCAATTCTTCAAGATCCCGAAAAGCTCAATATAGATTCCTTATCATAAGAAGAACATCAACCCTATAGGGTAACAAGAAAGAATGTAAAAAGTAAGAAAATAATGTAACCACAATTACAAGACCTTATTTTTGAGGCTCAACTTAGCATACAAACTAGCCAATGATGTGTCAATGAAGGGCAAGAATATAATAGAATATATATGACAATGATTGTTTTGATGTTTATAATTCTTAAAAATTTTCTAAGAATTTGAACTCTTCTTATTGCCTCAGAGTTTCCAAAAACACATCAAAATTCATGCATTAGTTATCTAACAACTAGTGTAGATTTCTTCTTTGAAGTAGAGATGTCTATCTAAGAATGACCTCAATTAGGGAAATACGTCTCACTGGAAAATGGAATGTCTTTAGGGAGATGTCTATTCTTGAAGGTATAGATCTACTATTTTTAGGAGACATCTCCTTAACTTTTTAGCTCTAACTTTTGAGCTGTTAATTTACTTTCTTACTAGTTCTTGGAGCATCTTCATTTGATTTGTAGTCTTTGTTTTTGTCCATGTAGTTTGTAGTTTTTTCTTTCATCCCTTTAGTCTTCATAATGACATTTGTACATAGATCTCACAACATCTCAATGTAGATCTCATTTTCAAACTCAACTCTTATTCTAAAGTCCTTTCTTATTTATGGCCTTGCTAGATTACAAATACATTTCCATATTCTCCATTTTCACTAAGGCTTGGACATACCAAAAGGTATATATCTCTACTATAGGCAAACTTTCCATGGTTGAACAAGGCCAAACTATAGTCATCTTTAGGATTCTATGGGTCTAGGCTTTAAAAATCAAGTTTTTAATCATTTTGATTGCTATTATGATGATCAAAACACCTTGGTGCATGGCCTACATTGGGACTATGTTGGCCAACATAGTCATGGGCCTACCCCAACATGGTCACATTTACTCTAATGTTTTCATGGTTCAAGCAAGGTGAAGTCATTACTGAAAAATGTCAATCGATGTTCTTAGTATCTCAAGTCAAATTTTTGGTCATTTGGAATGTCAAAACACTAATTGCATGAGTTCCCAACCATGAATATGCTAGGAATACACTAGCTAGTGTAGTCATGGCCCTCCCTAGCATAGTTAGGTGTGAAAGATAGCTTTTGGTAGGTTTTCTATGATCAATCAACATGATTCTCAGGTTCTTAGAGTTATTGGTATCCATGGCCAGGGTTCTGACTCAAGATGGTTGATTTTAGAGGTTGTTTAGGCATTGGAATGATCATTTCCCATTGTGACTATGCTTGCCAACATACTTGAGCCTAGCATCAACATAGTTGGGGTTAATATACCATTGATAGGATCAAAACAAGATGAATTTATAATTTGGTAAGGCTAGATAGGAATTTTGGTTTTCAAGTTAGGTTTTGCATAGTTTTGAGTGTTAAACTATTGGTCAATGCTTTTTAGGATTATGACTACACTAGGACTACACTAGCTAGCATAGTCCAAGCATCCTCCAACATATTCACAATATGAATCCTAGATTTTGATTCAATTCTATGATTAATAAACTAATTTTTTGATTCAAAGATCTCTAGTGTCAAAAACTAGGTTTTAGGCCTAAAAGTTTCAATTTTGGTGATAGTTCAGATGTCAAAATGGCCATACACCATTAGGCTACACTAGCTAGCATAGTTACAATGTGGGTGTAGGGTGCATGATGAGTTCTAGTTACTTTCAGCTAAGGTTGTATGGTTTATAGTTCTTTGGGATCTCCAACAGGGTTTTGGGATTGACAAGATGTACTAAGAAGTCAATTTGACATGTATTTGACTTGTTTTGATGTATTGGAAGGTGGACTATGCTAGGACTACACTGGCCAATGTAATCTAAGGCCTTCCCAACATACTCCTAATGTGAAAATAGGTTTTGATCTTCTTCTATTTTACAATTTGTTAGTACAAGGTTGCTAGAGATCCCAAAGGAGTGCTATGATCAAAATATGGTAGTTTATAGGCTTTTATTTGGTTTTGGCACTTCACCTTCACCTAAATACACTAGGACTATAGTAGCTAGCATAATTAGGGCCATCCCTAGTGTATTCAAAAATGGAAAATATGTTCCAACTACTTTTTGCTTGATTACTTGTCATTTCAAGTCTACTAGGAGCTATGGAAAGGTGCAGTGTCTAAGATATGTCATTTTAATTGTTATTTTTGGCTTTTGGTACCCATCCTCCATCCATCTACACTAGGACTATGTTGGCTAGTGTAGTGAGGATCACCCCCAATGTAGTCACGAGTTTTGAATGGGGTTTAACTTACTTTAGGTTAGTTGTTTGTTATTTTAAGGATACCAGAGGCTCTAGGGTAAAGTAAAGGTTAAAATATCTCAATATAAAGGTTATTTGTTTGTAATTAATGTTCATTTCTTATTCAACTACTTTGGGTCCATGCTGACCAATGTAGTCAAGGCCACCCCTAGCATAATCTATGTAAGAAGATTGGGTTTTGATGATTTTTGATAGGTTTCATGCAATTTTAGAGCTTTCAGAGGTCTTGGTTAGGGTTTGGTATATGCAGTTATCATTATAGAGTCAATTGGAATTTTTTAAATTTTTGGAAACATCCTCTTATTGGTGACTACACTAGCCAGTGTAGTCAAGCTACTGGTCAGCATAGTTGCCACAAATGGTAAGTTTTGGTATGGATTTCTGCTTACCTCATTGTCCAATTTCCATTAATGTCAACACTTGGTTTTCCATTTTTGGAATAAGGTTTCATGACATGGATGGGTCATTAAGAGGTTGGTTTTGGTAGTAACTAGATTTCAAAACTCATTTCAAGGCTTCTAAGTGCTTGAACCCCAACGTAGTTATCCTAGAAAGTTAAAAATTTAAGTGTATTAGGATTTTTTTTATCTTAATCTTAGGCACCTAGTGGGGCTCACCTTGAATTTTAAATTTTCCAAGCATTAGTTTCCCACTCACCCAACATAAACCTAGTAAGCAATTATGATCATTAAGCTCAGTGGAACTTGGGTGAATGTTTTGGAAAACTAGGGTTCTCTAAGGAGGCACATAAGTTTGGGAGTGGTTTTCAAGAAATAATTTTCTCTCCATCACTCTTAAGCTTCAATGCCTTGGATTATAGCTTTGCACCCATCCTATCTCCTACCAATTTCACCAAGAGGCCAACGTAGTTGTTGCAAAAGGCTGTAGAAGCTCAAAGATATCAACTTCTTCTATGTTGATTACTACCATGTCAAGGAGAAGGGCTTCCATCACCAAGAACCATACCTTGGAGAAGGTTGATGTTGTTACCTAGGGCCTCTCAATTCTTCCATGGCTAGTGGGTACCGAGAGCTGTAACACCATGATGCCCATGTACACAAATTCTAACACATTTGCATGGAATTTTCCTTTTAAGCCTAGGCATTTTTGCTTGTAGCACTTGGTGTGTTGGTTGTTTTTGAATTTGTAAAATCCTACATTATATCTAGGCTATTTCTATGGGTTTTTGATATTCCTTAGATTGTGGGGTTGTTCTATGTTGAATTAAGAAATTATTTCTATTGTTTCTAGGTGTTTTCATGTGTTTTGGGACAAAACAACAACAACAATTTTGTATTTTTTCATGTTCAAATGGTTTAAATACTTTGGTTTTTTGTGACCATAAGGTTGTAGTATTATATTTTATGCTCAAGTAGATTTTTTAACCACCTAATTCTAACTTACAATTAATTCTCTACAAATTCTTTTGTAAGACAATGTACAGTGGATTTTCAATTTTGGCCATTTTTTCATGGTAATTTTGTGTTGTTTATGTAAAACATAGTTAATAATTTTTAGTTTTACGGTTGTGGATTTTTATATTTTTTTAAAGGATTCCAATGGCTTTGGAATTAATGAATTTGGATGTGTAGTTAATTTTTATTGAATTTTTCTTAGACTTGCAAGAATAAGGCTTTTGTTATTATAGTTTGGTCCATGACACTTTGACTTTTTTTTTCTTAAGAAAAAAGGCTAGGAGTTTTTATTTTTTTCTAGTTTTTGATTTTTAGTTCATTTTTTAAGGATTCCAATAGCTATGGAATCACTGAATTTGATTGTGTAGTTAATTTTAGTGATTTTTTTGATAAACTAGTGTCAAAGTGTTGTTTTTTTTTTCTTTTTGTTATTATAGTTTTACCCCTATGAAGATGGGTAGTGTCGAAACTTCAAAAAAAAATTTCAGCCAATCTCCTAGGATCCTAGGGATGCATTACGATTTTAGAGAGGATTTGACAATGGTTTTGGATAAGTTAAATTATTTTTGATAATTTTTATTAGTTATCTACTATATCCATTTTCTACAATTTTGTGTTGTGTTGTAGTTTGTGGTGGATTGTTGTCATGTTTTTGGTTTGTGTTTTAATTTATTTTCAAGCTTGTAACCTCAGAGTAGATATCAAATCTCATTGAATTTCATGTCTACACCATTCCTGGCCTTAGAAAAAAACTTTAGTTCTAATCTATCACTTTCATCTTAGTGTAAATTGATCTATACAGTTGTAGTTTTAGACATGAAAATTGCAAACCTCTCAATCTGGATAGGCAATGTTGGTGTTAGTGTTGTGTTTCATATGGCTATGTTTAAATTTTTACAAAGTTTTCTACATGTTATCTTTTTAGTTCTAAAAAATCATTTTTAATTTCTAGCAACTTTTAACTAGCCCTCTTAGAGTTTTTACTAATGGTATTTCACCATTAACTAGGGTACTTAGTAAAATTTTATCAAATTCAAATTGTTGTTTGACTGCTATAGTAGGTACAAGCTAGTTTTCATACTTTGGATATTTCTGCATAAAATTTTTACAACTTTTATGCATATCTTGTCATGAAAACTACCATTAGTTGTTGGTAGGCCACTTGGTTGTACATGGTTTTTAGTTGAAAGTTGATCATAGTTTTTATTTTGGCTTTAAGTGTTGATACTATCAACTTGGTTGTTGTGGATTTACATGGAAATTTTGATGTTAAAGTTGTATTAATTTTTTTCATTTAACATATGGTTATACTTGGCTATAGTTGTTTATGGTTTCAATTATTGTTGTTGTGTGCAAGGCCTTCCTTAAGCCCACGCTGATTGAGCTGGTGAGATTACTATGTTGCATCCACCGTAAGGCCTAACACCCCACTTGATCACATGAATTTGAAGCATGTTTCCTCATGGTTTAGGCCAAGAGCATAAGAGTTCTTGGTCTTTTTCCTACAGAACTTTAGTTTGATGATATAGGTTTAGCTAGAGTCAAATTGAAGAGGCCCATGGTTGAATATGAAGCACCAGTTATCGAGTAATCCTCCAAGAAGAGGTTTGCAATAAGACTTGGCCTAGCATCCATCATGGTCATAGGTATGATTTAATTTATTTTAATTAATTTATATAGTTATGTTTTGTGTTATAGGGCTGTATTATTTTTCTGTTTTACATAATATATGATAAGTTATCCAATGTTCCATTGGATGACTTTGATGTCATATTCAATCCTTCACAGCTAAGTGAACACCCTGTCATCATCCGAGATGATGCTCCAAGCACATATGTCTTTGTTTCATGTGTTTAAGTTATGTTATTTTATTCTTAAGATTGGTCTTAATCATTTTTTGGTTGTTATGCTTACCTTAGCTATTGATCCTCGACCCATGACCACCTCCACATTTTGCATGAAGACATGGGTGGACACTCTTAACAAGAGGGAGTTCATGTGGGGAATAGTTGAGAACATGATTGATATGGGTAAGTACTTAGTTTATCATGAACTTTATATTTTTTTTGCTTTATGGTTGTATTATTTTAGTTATCTTGTTGTTTATTATTCTTTGACTATTTTGTTACTTATTTTTTTTTTTTTTGCTTTTGTTTTGTTGCTTTCAGTACCAAAGCTTAGATGGGATCCCAACTGTCACATTGAGATCAATGCCTTAGCTAGCCTACCATCAAATGTAGAGAATGTATCATACAAATTATATGAATGTGCCACTGAATGTGCATTTTAATGTGCCAAAACTTTGTGAAAAATTTAACATTCTAATGAGTTTCTATGGGAATGCATTGTAGCATTGGAAAACAAAACTAAGAGGCTAGTTGAGGTTAATAGGGATCTCAAGGATTGTAAGGAATTTGTGGAGGCCCAAGTGATAATAGGAGTTTCTTGAAAACCAAAGAGATCAAATGGACATGGTACTAGAATGTCATCCATGGCAAGGTTGCCCTAGCCAAGGAGGTTGCAAAATAGAAGTTGTAGCCCGCAAGGCTAGCGAGTGGAGAGACTACTTTGCCTGGGTTCTTGAGTGGGATCAAGCATAAAATAACCACAAGAAGTGCAAGGTTGAGCATGAAGCTTACCTTAAGTGGTTGAAGGAGAAGTCCATAGAATGATGCAAATTAGATATGTTCGTGAGGGGGATTCAAGTTATGGATGTCTTCAAAATATTTGAAGATGTCCTAATTGTGGTTAGATCCCCATCCTCTCAAATCTCTACTACTTTTGGAGAGGTGACTACTAGGATGTTTCATAGGATCCACTCACATGGATAGGAATTGATGATAGAAACACCCTAAAAAGCATTAATCTTGGGGAGGTGGATTGGACCCACATGACTAAGTACAAAGTTTCCATTGTATGGAGGTTGGTCTTTGAAATCTTCCACCAAAGGATGTTTCTCCCAAGAACTCCCAAGTTTTCTTACTTCATTTTAAGCATATTTTAGTTTAATTTATTTTAAGTTATATTTTGGTTTCATATTCTATTGATTATTGGTTAACTTATGTTTTGTTGTAGTAAATGCACTAGGTGATGTCAATGACCCCAACGAAGAAGGTGGAAGTGCTGCTTAGCCCTCTCCAGCAACCTCTTAGTATCCTTAGCTAGTCATTGCATATGGTTCTTTCATTTGTTATGGTCGATGATATTGTTGACATTGTGATGTATTAGCTAGTACTAGCCATTTATGTGTTGAGAGACAATTCATTATTTAGACTTTTATGGTTACTATGTTGTAGACATTGGATACTTATTATTTTTAAATTTTAATTTGGATTATATGTTTTAAAAGTTTAATTTTTCATATAAATTTAATGTTCTACATTTTTTTTATGTTGTAGGCTACCTTGATTAACTTATAAAAAAATGACTATAATGCAAACTAGATTGTAATGGTTATAAGAGGTCTGTCAGTTTTAGGCCATGGTGGGTCATGCGATTTGCCAGTTTTAGGCCATGATAGGTCATGCAATGTTTTGCTAGTTTTAGGCCATGGCAGGCCATAGAAGGTTGCGCATTTCTTACCAATTTAAGGCCATGAAGGGCCCCATGTCCTAAAAGAAAACTTTTTTTTATCAATTTTTATGTATTTAAAATTTTTATAATTTTTTCAGGTTTTAAAATTTTTATCATATTTTTATGATTGATGTTCTATGATAAAAAGGCATAAAATGAAAATTTTAAACAAGATTAAATCTTAGACTACATGCAAAGTAAAGGTTAAAACAAAGTAAAACAAAGGTAAACAAAAAAGTGCATACAAAATGTAAATTGAGCTATGGAAGGTTATAGGCAAAATGGGTTGTATGGTTTCAAGTTCTAGGGGAAGCAAATTAAGGGGATACATCAATTATGCAAGTGTTTTGTAATTTTTAACAAATTAAAAAATGTGTATAACCTACTTTACATAATTTTTTATTCCTTGTTCCTTTCACTCACAACATTGAGGGGGAGTTGTTTCCATGGTGCATCCATGGGTCCATAATTATTAGTCTTGGCTACTTCTACTCTATTGGGCTTCTTGACTTTGTGGTTAACAGTAGGAGTTTCCTCTTGAAACTCCACTTTAGAGTCTTTTTTGATGTCAACATTGTTGACTGCCAAGGGTACTACACTGTCATCATGGATGATGATCTCACCTCCCTTGTAAGGTAGGTGAACTTCCTAGTGAATTAGTGAGGAAATCGCTCATAGTTGAGCTAACCAAGACCTCCCCAAGATAAGGTTGAACCTTGGTGTTTCCTCCATCACTAAGAAATTGACCATTGTGGAGAATTGTTCCCCTACCACAAAGTCTAAATAAATTGAGCCTTTTACAACTACTTGAGATCCGTTGAAGGACTTAAGAGTGGTGGTTGTTGTGTGTTGCATTTACTCAATTAGGCCTAAACATTCCACAATGGTGTAAGGTATTATTCTTATTATGGCTCCATCATCAATGTGCACTCTATGCATCTTGTATTGTCCTATCCTAATGGCTATGAATAGAGGAGCCTTAGTTGCCTTACCATCTTGGGGATATGTTTTGACATCATTATCATGAAACACTAGTGTCATTGACATTGTTTCTTTTTTTGGTGAAGGTGGTACCATCACTACATGGATGGACTCTTCACTAACAAGGATATCCTCACTAATATAAATAGAGATCAACATCTTAACTAATGATGCATGGTGCGTAAAAAAAGTTATCATAAGGTAATATGGGCTAAGTGAAGTCTTCTTTTGTTTTAGTGACTGCTTAACTAACTTCATTACATTGAGGAAGTCCTTGTTATTAGTTGTATGCTTCTCTTTCTTCAAGCTCTTAACTTCCTCCATGCATTCCAAGATGCAAACTTCATGCTTCAAAGGTTTTTTAGCTTCTTTTCCTTTATTTTTTGGTTTGGTATCCTTCCATGATTGATTGGTTGATGCAACTTGGGCATCAAAACTCATCAAAATAGATGATATGGGAGTAGGCTTTGGTGGACCCACTTCCTTCCATGCATTGGTCTATTTGTTATGATTTTTCTTAGGCTTTGGTGTGGGCTTCTTGTGTTGTTTTCTTGGGGATTTTTTGTTGTAGGTTTTTGGTTGTGAATAAGTCGTTGTGTTGGCAACTATGGAAGGACATTTTTCAATTGTGGGAGTAGGCTTGGTTTTGACTTCAGTGGGAGGAGGCACCTTGATCACAAAAGGATCCATAAAAGGCATAGGTAATGGTATCCTTATAAAAAATGGAACCTTGAGCTAGTTGAAGTTGAAAAGATCCTATCATTGCGAGGAGGTACTTGTATCATGAATGGCTCCCATGAAGGTCTAGAGTTCCTTTTCACATTGAATGTTATGATAATGTATGGGCTATTGTTGGCATTCAATAGATTCCTATAGACCTAAATGGATATGTTTTGTGTTTTAACTATGTTTGTAGCATCAAGGACCAATTCATCCTTATCTATCATCTTTTATAGGTCATCCTTGAGTGCTAGGAAAAATTTGGTGTCATGACCTAACAGTTGATGGTAGTGGAAAAAATGGTAAAGATTGAATTATTTAGGTAATAAGGGATCATTCTTGGTTGCAAGAGTATGATTTTTATCTATCTTACATAGCTTTTCATGCCTTTGATAGGCATTCTTGATCATCTGTTTGTACTAGACTCTCTCACTTTTCAACTGTTGATCAAGGAGTTCCAATGGTTTTGACGGTAACCTAGTATACTTCAACAAGCCTTTATGTTCAAAGTTAGACCCTAAATTAGTTGATGTAGAGGTCATAAATGTTGAAGGTTGATTATTATTATTGGTAGGGACCCTAGGTTGATTAGTCTTAGGTCCCTATGTGGCCATTTGTTTTGTTATCTTTGGCCACTATGATCACAATTGTATTGTTTTGCCTTCCCCTCTCTTTATCCTTCCATGCATGTTGGTTCTTATATGCCACATAGGTAGGGTTATGGCTAGTCTCAACCACAACATCTATGTTTTTTATTTGGAAAAAGGCTTGACTAAGTGATTGTGGATCAAGGTAATATACTTGTGACTTAATGAAGTCGTTAACTGCCCCCTTGAAGATAGCAAGAAGATGTGTCTTAGCTATCGGTTCTAGAATCTCATTTAGAAGAGTGTTTCATAATTATATGAATTTCTATATGTACTCAATGGATCCCTACTAGACCTTCATTAGTTGTTCAAGGACGGTGTTAGGTTTCAAGTTGTACTTGAAATGGTTGATGAATTATGAAATTAAGTCTTCTAGAGTGGATATAGATCCTCTTGGTAGTGCACAATACTAGTCCAAGGCTTTTCTGATTAAGGATATAGGGAAAATATGTATGATGGTATATGGCTAGGCTTGCAATAATAAGCATTTAAAATGAAAGGTTATGAGGTGGGCATTCAGGTCACCTTCACTGTTGTACTTGGTGAATTATGGAATGGGGATGCTAGGTGGAAGAGTTATTGGTGGGATGATAGGATTAATGGGGATCACCTTGGTAGAAGTCCATTATCTTTACTATCTAGCTTGTGGAAGCTATGAGCTTTTTTAACTCTTCCATGAAGTCTTAGATCATTTGAAATACTTGATCCAGTCCTTGCGGCATTCTCATGGGCTATAATATTTGCATGAATGGTTGAGTTAATTGAGATTCCTGTGGCCTTACTATGGGATATGGTATAGAAGGGAGAGGCTAGGCAATGGTGGTCATGGGTGAGCTAAACAAGGAGAAGGATGTTTGTGCCTAAATGTAAGGAAAAAAGGGGACAAATGGTATTTTTGTCCCTTGGGTTATTTGTGGTCCCACTATGGGAGCCAGTTGTATAGGAAAGGGGTGAGCAGTGGTGAGAACCACTAATGAGGGTTGTGCATATTGAGGTTGCATGATGAAAGTCATGGAAGAAAAGAGGGAGGCCATTTGAGACATGGATTATGGCTAATGGGCCTTTATAATAGGTTTCAACACAAACATGGTTAGGTACATAGGTGATGATCATTGAGATGCCTATCCAATGGAAGAGATAGATGAGATTGAAGTGATCGTGATGGTTTGAGGGGCCGACTGTGTGGATCATTGAACTTAGAATGGAGGGAGGGATGATGAATAAGTTCCCCAAATTAAAATTCTTTGGAAAAATCACACATACCAATTTTAACATGATTCCCCAACTTGGGTACTCCATAGTTAGAGGATAGATCACAAGCACACCTCTAAACTTTGTTGCTCTCAAATATGGTTTGAAGGATTCACACCCTATATAATCTTCAAGCCTTACTTTGAAGTGTTGTGATGATGCATCAACCACACAACCTTGCAAGGTTCCATCAAGCTTGAAATGTGGTTTCTAGCCTTTCATAACATTTACAATCTTGACCTTCACTTAGGAGTGTTGTGCCAGAACACCAACCACTCAATCCTATAGGATCCCAACAAGCTCAATGAAGATGCCTTTTCATGAGAAGCACATCAACCTCGTAGGGCAACAAGAAAGAACAATTACGAGGGATGAATCCTACTTAGTTTACTACTCTTTATACATTGAGGTACAACACAGATTTTTACAATGGAAAAATGATAATACAATGAGGATAAATAGAGATCAAAATGATTGAAAAATGATCATACAATGATTACACAAGAGCTTGCTCATTTTCCAATGAGAATGATGTCTTCTTATAGTTACCATGTTTCCAAATCCATCTCAAAACTCATGCAATGATTAACTAACAGTGGCTAATATTCATGGAAGATGTTTTCTTTATGCCTAAGATTTCTTGTTGTATTTGCCTTCTATTTTGGAAAGACATCTTTTTGAAATCTCTATTCTACGAAGACGTATTTGTTTGGGGAAAGATGTCTTTCTAAAACTAGCCTACATTCTTTAAAGGTGTCTTTGTCTTATGAAGATGTCTATTATTTCTTAGAGATTTTTTTTTCTATGTAGCCTTAAATTCTATAAAGATGTCTACTATTTTTCAAAGATGTCTTCACCTTCCTTTGCATAATGAATTCTTTGTTCGTTGTCCATGTTCTTAAGCTTTCTCAAACCTTCTTGTCTCAATCCAAGTTCTTGTACTATAAACACAACACCATACAAACATCCTATGTTCTCCATTTTCCTTAAGGTTTTGACATACTAAAAGATCAATAATCTTCCCCTTTTTGGTAATGCACAAAACATAAGAAAATGGGTTAGTAATGCATAACAATACATATGCTAATACATGGGCTACTTCTCCCCCTTTCTAGACATAACCAAAAAAGTTAGGCAACCTCCCCATAAATAGATGCATATAAAAAATATTTTTGTTGTTTTATTTCTTTTTTTATTTATGTTTTTATTTTTATATAAGGATAGAAAGAATGCAAAGACTCACATGATAGGACAAGGTCCTATTCCCATATCTTTGTAGAGAGATGGCAACCAATGTTCATATAGAGTTTTCATGAAGGCATTAGCTAGTTAACTTTTAGTTCCAATAAACTCTAGCCTTACATGACCACGTTGTGTATGTTCTTATATAAAGTGATGGTAAATCTCAATATATTTGATATGAGAATGTTGAATGGGATTCTTGGTCATGTTGATGGTGCTCTTGTTGTCACAGTAAATAGTAGTTGAATCTACCTTTACTCCCAAATCTTTGAGAGTTTCTTTCATAGAGATATATTCAGAAACAAGACTTCTCCCCAAGAAGAAATAGTTTCCACTTGTGCTATGGTGATCATTAGAACATCATTCCCAATCTACATGATAATAACCTACAAGATCAAGGGAGGAATCCTTTGGATACCAAAGGCCCTAGTTTTCAAGACCTTTTAAGTAGTGAAAAATACATTTAATAGCTTGGTAATGAGAGTCCTTTGGAGCTAACTGATATCTAGCACATAATCCTACACTTAATGCTAGATTTGGTCTACTGGTAGTTAAATAAAAAATACTACCAATCATACCTCTATAAAGCTTGGGATCGACTAGCTTACCTCAATCATATTTAATAAGTTTAAAATTTGCAGCCATAGGAGTACCTTTAACTTTGACATCAACTACAATGTATTTGAGTAGAAGATCTTTTACATATTTGGTTTGGCATATAAATGCTTCATTAGTTGTTTGATAGGTTTGAAACCTAAGAAAGTTCTTGAGTTCTCCCATAATGCTCATTTCAAATTTAGACTACATGAGGTCAGAAAATTTCTTGTAAAGAATTTTGTTCATGGCACCAAAAATAATGTCATCAACATAGATTTGAACAATTAGAAGATCTTTACCTTCTCTTTCAAGAAATAATGTGACATTATCTTTACCTCTTTCAAATCCATTTGATGTAAGGTGTTGAGAAAGCGTTTCATACCAAGCCCTTGGAGCTTGTTTAAGATCATAGAGATCTTTCTTGAGCTTGTAGACATAATCAATCTTAATAGAATCAACAAATCCTTCAGTTGTTCAATGTAAAATTTTTCTTATATGGTTTCATTCAAGAATGCACTTTTGACATCCATTTGATAGAGCATGTTGTTGTTAATGCTAACATAGACAACAAGAAGTCTAATAGATTCCATCTCAGAAACAAGAGCATAATTTTCATCAAAATCTATTTCTTCTTGTTGGTTGTAACCTTTGGCAACCAATCTAGCCTTGTTTTTAATGATGTTTACATTTTCATCAATCTCATTCCTAATGATCCATTTAGATCCAATAAAAGGTTTATCAGTCGGCCTAGGTGTTAATTCCCATACATCATTTCTAGCAAATTGAATAAGTTCATCTTGCATAGCAAAATTCCATCCTTCCTCTCTTTTAGCTTCCTTAAAGGTTTTGAATTCAAGTTGGGAGAGATATGTGGAAAATGCATAAATCTCTTTGATTTGGCTTCTAATACGAACACCATCCTAAACCCCAATGACATTGTTAAGAGAGTGAGTTTTGCTATGTTTGGGCATTTTGGTAGAGTGAGGGATATCTCTTGCTCATCATCATTTTCTTCCTCTTAATGATCACTACTAGATTCTAATTTTTTATCATATTGCACTAAATTTGTGCTATATAATTTTTGAATGGAAATAGTTTCATCATCAAGTTGAGGATAATTAATTTCATAATCATTTATTTTGACATTTATGATTTTCTCCACCATATTTGTTCTTTTGTTCAACACTCTATATGCCATACTAACTAGAGAATATCCTAAGAAAATTATTTCATCAATTTTTGCATGAAAATTTCTCAAGTTATCTTTATCATTTAGAATATAGCATTTTTAACCAAAAACAAAAAAATAAGCTATTGAAGGTTTTCTACCAGTCCATAATTCATAAGGCCTTTTAGAAGTGAATCTACTTACTAGAACTTTGTTCGACATGTAACAAGGAGTGTTGATGGCTTTGGCCCAGAAGTGATGAGGAAGACTTCAATCATTTAATATCATGCTCCTCATCTTATTTAAGATTTTTATCTTCCACGAAGCTACACCATTTTTTTGAGGAGTTCTTGTAGTAGTGAATTGAGGTAGAATTCCATTCATTTGATAGAACTATTCAAAATTTGCATTTTTGAACTTACCTCCATTGTCACTTCTAATAACTTTAATACCATATTATTTTTCTTTCTGGATCTGATTGATAATTCTCAAAAAATGATCAAACACCCATTTTTGTGATATAAAAAGAAAATCCAAGTAAAGCAATAATAATCATCAACAATGGTCAAAAAATATCTTTTCTTTCCTAAGCTAGGAGTTTGAATTAGACAAACCACATCCATATGAAGTAGATCTAAGGGACAAGTAGTAGAAATATAATTTTTCTTACCAAATCTTACCCTCATTTGTTTCCATTTTTTGATAGGCTTCACATGTATTTAGGTTGAAGTCTTTAAGCTTAGGGAGACCATAGACCATTTCTTTTGATACCAAGGTCTGAAGAATTTTCTTATTTTTGTGACCTAGCTTCCTATGCCAAAGACATGTATCATCTACATAGCTTACTAAAAACTTGGATTGAAGGTTAGGAGAATTTCCAAAAATAGTGGTGTACATATTTTCTTTTCTAGATCCTTCAATCACAATGTTTCTAGTAGATAAATCTTGTATTCTACAACTTTATTTTGAATAGGTAACATTAAAACTTGAATCACAAAGTTTAATTACACTAAGAAGATTATGTTTTAATCCATCAAAGTAAAACATTTTGTTTATAGTTGGTAATCCCTTACCTTTACCTCCTATGGTACCAATACCTATTATAGTTGCTTCCATGTCATCTCCAAAAGTGACTGTACCACAGTTTTGTTCCATGAAGTGGGTGAAGTAGAATTTGTCACCCTTGAATACCTACTATCAATATACCATGTGCTATAATTTTCATTGGAGAAAGTAATTTGAGCTATCAAATTCTTTTCAATCTTTTCTTCTTTTTCTCTCCAACCCTACATGGCTTGCTTTCTAGGCTGGTTTTGCAAAGACTAAGAGTGGTGATGCATTCCAAGATAGAAAAAAGCTTAAATATGGTCATATTTACCACAAAATAAACATTTCAAAATTTTTTGTTTAAAATATTTCCCAAACCTAGATAAATGCTATTTTTTATTTTTGGATTTCTGCATAGAGCTCTTGTTTACTTGCTCAAACATTTTTGTCAATTTTTGAATCTCAACCCTAAGGTCTAAGTTTTCCTTTTTGAGACAAGAGAATTCATCATTAAGAAATTTGATTTTTATTTCCTTGGCATGTAAAGCATCATTTTTTTCAATGAAATTTTTTTTAAAAGAAATAATGTTATGAAAAAATATCTCATACTTATCTTCAAAGGAAGCATCATTTTGATAATCACAAGAATTGTTAACTTTACAAGCATAGTCTTCTATTTTTATGAATGTAAAGAAGGAAATAAGATACTTACCTTGATAATAGATGTCACAAATGAATTGAGCATACTATTTGATGATGTACATTAGGCTCTTTGTCTAGATGTGTCCAATGTTGTGTGCTCCTTCCATGTTCACTCTTGAAGATTGATATAGAGAGTAAGAGTACTGGGCTCTAATACCACTTGTGTATCATTGAACATAATAGGGAGGGGGATGAATAAGTTCCCCAAATCAAAATTCTTTAGACAAAGCACATACACCAATTTTAACATGGTTCCCCAACTTGAGTAGTCCACACTCAGAGGGTAGATTGCAAGCACATCTCCAGACTTTGTTACTATCAAATGTGATTTGAAGCATCTGCATCCTAGAAAATCTTCAAGCACTACTCTAGAGTTTTGTGATGCTACACCAACCACTCAACCTGCAAGATTTCATTAGGCTTGTAATGTGCTTTCCAGGCTTCCACAACCTTTACAATCTTGAGCTTCACTCAAGAGTGTTATGCCGCAACACCAACCACTCAATCCTGCAAGATCGTGATAAGCTCAATAAAGATGCCTTCTCATGAGAAGCACATCAACCCTATAGATGAACAAGGGAGAATAATCACAAGGAATGAATGCAACTTAGTTTGCTAACCCTTGTACTTTGAGGTACAACACACACTTTTACAATACAATAATTCTAATCCTAGGGCCTTTAGTAAATTCACTCAATGTGGTTTGGGCCATTACCAAGATTTCATCATCCTTGATCAAGCCTTAATCATTAATGTTGTACCTATAAGGTATGTGTAAAATCAATAAGTTAGGAAAGCTAACCAAATTAGAAAATCCAAAACATTAAAAACTTGTAATAACCATGCTTCTTCTTATAGGCAATACACATTTCCTAGAGGATTTGAGAACAAGGTATGAACTCTATGCACCACCATTAGAGTATTATCAACATTTTACTGACAATACTTTGGCATCCTCAAAATGTCCAAAAGGTAATGTGTACCAATAGTTTTCTTAGTCTCCGCTGGTTCCCCTATTACTTGGGTTGTTGGATTGTCAATTATTAACTTGGCAACCAGTCTTCTAGACCTAGGTAGTAAGGTCTCCACTATAGCCCTGGCCACATTTGCAAATAAGTGTGACCACAGTATCACACTAAAGTTCTACAAGATGTAGGCAAGGAATCCCATTTCCTTTGGTCAAAACCATTATGAACCCTTCTCCAAGATCATGTCAAGCAAAGGGATGTTTACCTTGGGTTGGCTGATACAACATACGATGCTAACTAGCTCAACCATAATGAGTATGGGCTTCAATAAGGCCCATAGTCATTACAACATATCACAACACTTAGAATTTCTTAATAAATTTTACAAAACATCCTATTTGGATGTGAAATTAGCCTCTATAAAAAACTCTAAGGTGTTTGTTAAAATTCATTAAGGAATTTGACAATAACATCATTATAACACTTGTAGCCTTTGTGCATTGTAGCCAAAAATCATGATGTAGTTTAAAACCATATTGACAAAAATAGCCTTAAAACCTAGGAGATGGCCATGTGAAAAAATCTTACTAAAAATAGTAATAAAGTTTTATTTTTTTATGAAAACAACTTTAGATCATAGTTAAAATCTTTAAACATCCCTAGTAGCATGGGATGTTAACTAGAAAACTTCTTAAGCATGTCAACAATGCGTACGTCTGAGGGGTAAAGCTATTACAACCCAAATTAAGCCTAATTTACATAACCATAATCAAAGATTTATTAAAAATTCATCTTAGCTCCAATTTCAATGATTCCACCACAAAAGGAATCTTGAAATCATAAGCTTTGTAACCATAACTAGTCTAAGAAAATTTTCACTATCATTTTTACAAAAAATATAACCAAAGTAACGTAAACATAGTTCTTACCATAAACCCCCTTTGTGCAAGGTAGGCAAAAAAATTTTTAAAACTTGTTTGGGATCTAAATGGGTTAATTCCACCACCATTTGAAAGATTAAATTGAGTCCTATGCATCCATAGCTATAGAAAATTCAAAACCCTTGCCAGTTCTTCAAGAACAATTCATAAACTTGCATGAAAATATGAAAAATGGCACAAAACCCAACTACACAACTTAACTAAAACAACCATAACTTTAGCATCACAAATCCAAATTGAACAAAATCACAACCAACAGAAACCTTAAAAATAATCCTAAAATTCCATAACCTTAGATTTTGGCAATCCCTATATATGTTTTTATAACAAAAAATTCATAAAATTTCTTGCTTTTCTTCACAAAAATTCATTAAAAAACACAAAATTTACAAAATCTAATTTAATTTAGCCATGAATTAAAGCCAAAAAACCCAAAAAAACCTTAAAATCACATAAAAACCCATCATAATAGGGGATGGCATTTTGTAAAATTTTCATTTTGACAAGTATTGTAGGCTAGAACTGACAAAATTGGCTCCACCCCCAAATTGATGAAAAAAAAGGACACAAAATAGCAAGCCTATTTTTCAAATTAAATCTACTAAGCTTATAATGACTAAATAACCATAGATCTACATAGAAATAGATAAAATATGAGGTAATATTTTGTTAGGATTTCATTCTACCCACTCCCTTGGCGTAGATCTAACAAAAATGATCCCATCCTAGCTAGGAAAACTATAAAAAATGGCCAGAGAAACAAGAAAAATGACTAGTAATGGCCTACCTTGAAGTGGTCATAGAAGATGCTTGGTATGAAATTGGCCAAGGTAGCTAGGAAATGTTTTGTGTAGCCTCATCTACCTTCTAGATCCTTGGATTTCTATAATTGCCTCCAAATTTCTTCATCTTTGCTCTACCATTCTTGAAGAAGCTAGAAAATCTAAAGGATTGAAGTATCTATGCTGGCTAGGAAGAAGGTATGGTGCTTTCATGCTGAAACATGGATGGTGTTGTAGCAACAATCTTTGGTAGAGCTTTCCTCCAATGCGTTGTATGCTAGGATTGAAGTTGTGATTAATTTTTACAATAATTTGACCATAAAAACTAGATTAAAACCTAAATGTCCACTCCTTTACCCGCATTGCCAATTCTATGCACAAGAACTCAAAGTGTATTGAAGAACAAAGGGGAAAAATCTTCTCTATGGTGGAAATGGTGGAGAACAAAAAAGCATGTTCAAATTTCTGAATTTTTGGTAGAGGACCCCATCATACGCTCCCATGGATGGTGTTCCAAGTTAGGAACTCCATCAATGCTAACATTTTTAACTTCTAGAACACTCATAACCTTATCACAATCCATCCACCTCTGTATCCACATTGGGAAGTGTAGAGCCAATGTGGATACCAACCTTCATTACCTCACAACACTTTCATACTATCCTCCTTACCTTTTTAAGCAGCAATGACCTACCTTGTCAAGCCCCATACTCAAAAAGAGGGTTAGATCTTATCAAAACTTGACATTTTTGGCATCCACATTGGAGCGACACTACCTAGGGTGGAGCCCAGCATGGACCAATGGGGATAACACCCATACTTACCTCCTAGTATCCATCAAGCCTAGATCTGACCCCCAAAGTGGGCCCGCATGACCTAGAATCCCTCCAATCATCCTTAGTAGCCTCAAAACCTCATCAAACCTAGTAAAAAGTGCTAAAACTTTTAGATCCACATTGTGGATTTTAGATCTAGTTGATCCACATTGCCTTGGGGGGGGGGGGGGG
Source organism: Gnetum montanum (assembly GCA_015680685.1). NCBI lineage: Eukaryota > Viridiplantae > Streptophyta > Gnetopsida > Gnetales > Gnetaceae > Gnetum > Gnetum montanum. The sequence continues at coordinate 103,290 of MNCI01019773.1, forward strand.
GGGGGTGGTGCAAGGGAGGGAAGGGGTGGCTTCCTCCATGCTACCTAGTGTGGAGCTTGTGTAGGTCAATGGGGATGACTTCAAAGAGCCAAAAAAGATGGCCTAGTTGCCATATTTTGACTTCCAAACCCTTTGATAGTCTCTAGTAGCCTAATGTTACCTTAAAATAAGTCAATTTTACACATCCACTTCTCCTCCATGCTAGTGAATCCCCCTCCCCCACCCTACACTGGCCAGTGTGAAGATAGCATGGATGCCCTAAGGGTATGCATTAAAACCTAATTCATAGTCAAAATAGCCTAATAACTTATCCTAGTGACCTCTAAAACCTATTGGAGTCTGCCAAAGCCTTCAAATTCCTTGAAATTGATCAAAAATGATAAAAAACCATCATTCCCTTTCCATCAACACTAGGGTCACCTTCCCCAACATGGATAGAGGGGGGGATGACTACATGAACATTTAGGAGCCTTCAAACTAATGGATTTCAATGCTAGATCTTAACCCTTGATCCCTTGTAGCCCTAGCAACTTCAAAACCATATCAAATCCTATTAACGGTGGCTCAAAAATTGAATTTAGGTTCATCCATGTTAAGGGGGGATACTATCCATGCTCACTAGTGTGGATCCAACATGTATAGAGGGGGATAGCTAAAAATTCCAAGATTGAACGTAAAATTGACTTTTATTGATAAAAAAAACCTCTTGGAGGCTCTAGTAGCTAAAACTTGATAGAAATGACTCCATTTTAGGATTTTCCTACCTTCCATCCTAAGCACCTTCTTCTTCCACATTGGTTAGCATGGAGCTAGCAAGGATCTAGCTAGGAAGGCTTCATGGGAGATCACAGACACATCAAAACAATGTCAAATTATCTTATACCTACCTTGCAACCCTACCAACACTTCTAGAGGCCACTAGACTACTTAAAAATGATCAAAAAATATAAAAATATAGTCTCCTAAAGTCCTCCATGTTGGTTTCACACTGGCCAACATGGAGCTAGTGTTGAATAAGTGAGGTAAGCCCCAAAACCATCTAAAACTCCTAAAAATTATCAAATTTTAACCCTAGGCCTCAACCATCAACATTAGTAACCCTAGAGATGTGCATGCACGAAAGAATTGATCAAAAATAGCAAAAAACTAATCCCCTTTGATCCTCCACATTGGCCAGCATGGAGCTAATGTGGAACTAGAGGGATGATTCCTAAAACCACTTAGAAATGCTAGAAATTACCTAATTTTAACCATAAACCCTAGCCTTGGACACCAGAAACCTTGAAAGTTGACATGCATGATTAGTTATGGTCAAAACTAGCTTAGATCTAAATTTTATGATCTATCCATGCTAAGAACCCCATCTTCCATGTAGGCTAGCATGAAGCCAACATCGATGAGTTTCTATTTTTTGTTTGATAGTAGATAGACACTCCACAAAATCAAAAACCTACACTGAAAAAGCATAAGACCTCATAGCCTCAAGTTTATGCTTGTTAGATCCTATTTTATCCTTTAAATCTCATCAACTCCCATCCTCCATGCTGGAGAAACCCCCCAACATGGATCAAAGGGGGAATAATCTTGCATGGCCTTAAATAGCCCCTAAACTTAGTCAAAATCAACCAAAAACTTGAGAAATCATGGTTTGCAGCCCTAAGAACCTAAAAACTTGATCAATTTACTTCTAAAATCATCCTAGAAGCAAAAAGCAAGGGTGTCCCCTCTACTCCATGTTGGCTAGCATGGATCTAGCATAGAGACTACCCCAAATCAAATATAACCCTCAAAATCCATCCAAAATGGCCTTAGGACCTAGCTAGGGGATGCATAACTACCAAATCTTGATTCCAACTATCTATCCAATCTTATTTGATCCTATTTTGGCCTAGATTCAGATCCTTCATGCTAAGCCCCCTTCCATCAATGCTATCATAGAAGGGTGTAGCTTTAAGACCTATTTTTTTTAATCATTTTTGACCTCCAAAATGATCAATTTTGATAAATCTAGCACTATGCTTCCTTGGGAAGGCTCCAAAATCCTATCTTTAACCTTTTGGATGCCATGAAATACACTTTCCTTGGTCTACATGTTGGCTCCATGCTAGTCAACATGAATCCAACATGAAAGATATTTTCAAGCTTTAATGAGAAGTTCCAAGGTTTGAAAATGATGTCAAAAGTAGCTTATTCTCTTCCCCAATCAACTATGCTAACATGAAAGCCATCAGAAGTCAAAAACTGATCAAACAAAGCCTAAAAAATTATTTGGATGTTTCATCCATGTTGGGGGTCACCCCTTCCACGCTAGCTAGCATGGAGCCAACATGGGGCCAATGTGGAAGCCTTTAAAGCCTTTCTTTCTCAATCCAAAAAGCCTAGAAATAGCCTCTGCTAATGCCCAAACTTATCCAACAACCTTGTAGCCTTAAACCATGGCTTGCTAAGGCCTTAAACTAGTGCCATGACCTACTAAGACCTTAAATTGACAAAAGTGTAACCATGTTTGACCTTGCATTACCTTATAGCCTTTGTTGACATTACTTGGATACTTGTATGGCCTTTGTTACAACAATTTGTCTTATTTACAAATTATAACCATAGTATTTTACATTATTGTTAGCATTATTTTATTGGTTTTATCAATTTTTATCATTTTGTTACATAGGTGCCACTTGATGTGCTTATTTTGTCATGCACATTGAGCTAGGAGGATGAGGAAGAAAAATTGACTAGCCTTAAATCCTTAGTAAACCTCTCTCATGATGTTGACTAAGTTAACCTTATGTACCTAAACATTGAGCCTTGAAACCATTGTACTATATAGCCATAACATCCTATAGTAGCCCAATGATCATTGACCTTGAAACTAGAAATATCATGGAGGGTTTCTTAGTCAAAGTTCTCATCTAAGACCAATATGATGAGGAGAAAACACATGAAATAAAGTTCCTAACCAGAACTTAAGCTTGCTTAAGATCACATCAAGCCCTTGTTACACAACATTAAAGCCATCACATAGCCTCGATTATGCCTAACACTCACATGTTTATTTGTAGAGTTGTTTACCATTGTTGATAGGCTGCAATGAATGATAGATGTTGACAACTTTGATGACCTACAAAAAATGAGCTTGCATGACATATTTTCATGATAAAGGGATATCTTTCTATGGCATGTCAAGACCTTAAAATTAGTACCATGATCTGCTATGATTTTAAACTAGCACCACAACCTACTAGGGCCTTAAACTAGTAATATGATCCACCACAGCCTTGAGCTAGCAACATTGGTAATGTGGGTGACTTGGTTATGTCATTTTATATGCCTTGTATGCATTGTAATGTTATAACATGCTCTTTTTGCTTGGTTTTCTTATCCTCTTAGAGTTGTATTTACATAATGAAGCCTAGAGCCATCACAAGGGTGTAATCCATCATAACAGCAAGCCACCATGTGACCTTAATGTGCACAATTAAATGAGTTTATCCTACTGTGCGAAGAGTTATTGTACCATTGCCCTCCATCTCTCACCACTCCTTAAGCCCAACCCCATAGCCTGATTATGACCTTCTATACCTTGAGAAACAATGTTGGCCAATGTCTAACATTCATGAATTTATGGCCATATGACATCCTTTCATCATGCTCCACCTCCAAGTCCACTTGAATTTAAGAAATATCATTTATTAAGAAATCATTAAGTCCATAAAACATAATACATCTTGTTTGATGGGAAAACCCCAAGTTTGTTGAGTGTAACACAACTTACTCAATGAGAAAACCAAACCAAACTAGGCCTTTGCAAAGAAACCTAATGAAGGTTTCACCTCACAAGAAAAAAAGAAAAAATGGAGGTGCAAATTATCAAGCTAGATGGCTAGTAAAGCCCAATGGCTCCAAACATAAGAAAAAATCCCTATGACAAAAAAAAAACATTGGAGTGAAGTGTTGGTTTCTCAAACGCATTTGTCGAGTGAACCACACTTCTAAACATGAAGTGCATAACCTTAATTGCTTAACCTACATGTCAATGCTATGCTATAGCCATGGTGTCAACACCTAGAATTTATTGTTAGCTTCCATGACCATTTTCCTATGACCTCATTACCATCTAATCATTGTATCCTTACTCCATCATCATGAGCACTCTTTAGCATGGTTCAAGATAACTAGATCAAGTGTAGAAAGTGAATGTTGGTGGTGGACCTACAATGGTGTTTTGTATTCTTTGTTGATGCCTTTCGAGTCAATCCTCTAGCCACCAACAAATAGGGCCATTAAAACACCACCAAAATTTGCATGTTGTAACCAATTTTTCATCATGTAGCTTTCACCCCATGAAACCTGAGGCAAAACTTCATTTTAAGCATGAACATTGTAACCCATGAGGGGCAATCTCATGTATCTCATACTTTTGGGGCTAAAAAATGAGTGGTCAAAGCCTCATATCCCAAGTAAAAAAAGTCATGTACTCTCTATATTTGGACTTGGGGGATTAAAAATTCCTTTTGCAATGCCAAAAAAGTTAATTTGATGGGTTTTATGATGGGTATAGCACTTTCTACATTGGAAATGCATGCATGGAGGATGTGGTTCACCTACCTCTAGCATAGAGGGGTAGATCTCACCTACTCCTAGCATGGAGGGGTATAGCCCACCTACACCAACATGGAAGGTGTGGTATGCATGCACAAAATGGAGGAAGGGGGTATTACCTTTCCCCTCATGTTGATACATCTTTCCCCTAGCATACAACAACATGGACCAGATTTCAACACTCCATTGACTTCAACATTGACCATGCACTCGAGAAAGGATGGTAGAAGGCCTAGCATGAAGGAACAAATTCAACATGGATGATGTGCCCCTATTACTATTTATAGTAAATGGAATGGCCATGGGGCATGGTACTTTTCATAAATAATAATCCATCCCACTCCCTCGAAATTGGACACCCATCTCACCTGTATGTGGTAGAAATTTTCAATAATTTATCAGCCAATTTGTAGAATTTTGTAGCCAAATTATAGCCATTTTTTAGCCAAAATCATGTTCCAAAACCTATAAGAATTAACCCCAAACACCATTTTTGGGTTTTACACTTTGGAATTTTTGAGCATTTGGTAGTTTTGGCTTCCAAGGGCTCTTGCAAAGTTGCAAAAATGTAGCTTCTTAGAGCCTTCTAGAATGGAACCTTGGTAGCCTTGTGACCCCTATTACCCCTTATGGAATTTATAAACTTTGGACATCCATGTTACACTCTTGGGATTCTCAACAACCAGCATAGAGCATTCAAGTAGCCTAATTACCTCACACTTCTCAACCCCCTAGTAGTAGCCAATGTTGTAGATCTGGAATACCATTAGAGGAGGTTCAATAACATTGGGAGTGGTAGAACATCCAGATCATGGAGTTGATTGCATGGGCCTCAATAGACTCTAAACCCCTATCCAAGTGAACCCCTTTGCTCTCCCACAGGTACTTATTGTACACATCCCTTGAACTCATTCCTTATTTTTTAATAAAGTTTTAAGGTTTTAGTTTTTTGTGTAATTCATATTTTCTTTTGGTTTTTAGATCTACATTCTTATTTTTACATTATTCATTTTGCATTTTCTAAGTCCCTAGGTGATATGTCAGACCATCTAGGGCATTTGAATTCCACTTTTTGGAGGCCTTGAGGATTCTGGGTTGAGGTTATTGCACCAAGACTTTCAATTTTCCAATGATCAAATTTTCTAGTTGCAACATTGTTGTTTCATAAAAGAGAACAACATCATTTGATTTAAGGATAGATGCTTTCTTCCTAAAGTTGATGATCTAAGGAAAAAGCTAATGTATGAATTTCATCCTCCTCCTATTTTTGGTCATCTTGATGAAAACAAGATGAATGAAAAAGTGAAAATTAATCTTTAGTGGTCATGGATGAAAAAATGTAGCAAAATATATGGAAAGATGATTAACTTGCTAATAAGTAAAAGTAGAGTACAAGAATACAACTATTCTTTGTTATCCTCATGACATTCTAGAATGTAAATGGCATGTGATTAATATGAACTTTATTTTAGGTCTTCCTAAGACTTAGAAAGGGAATGATTCTATTATGGTTGTTGTGAACAAAGAAACTAAGTCAACTCATTTTCTTCTGGTTAAGTTAACATATGGTGCTGAGAAGACTACTAGAATATATTTCAAAAGAATTGTTAGATTGCATGAAATTCCAAAGGTTATCATATTAGATAGAAATTTTCACTTTACTTCCAAATTTTAGCAAGAATTGCAAGTAGCACTAGAACAAAGCTTAATAAGAGCATCATCTTTCTAATAATCATCATTAAGATTTTCTGATAATCATAGTTATCAAAACTCCATTGGGATGCCTCCATTTGAAGCTTTATATGAAAGAAAATATAGATCTCCCACTTTTTGAACTAAAAATAAAGACAAAATGACTATAGGACTAGAAATGATCCCAAAAATGGAGAATAAGATAAAGGTAATTAGGTAAATGATGAAGGAATCCTTAGATAAGTAAAAAGTAATGCAAATAAGAGAAAATACCATTAGAATTTTTAGATAGAAGATTATGTATTTTTGAAATTCATCCTTATCAAACTATTTCTTAGAAGTGTTAAAAGGTATAAACTAGAACCAATGTATGTTGGATAATTTGAAATATTATGAAAAGTTGGATTTGTGGCATATAGGCTAGAAATAGCTTTCTACTTAGTACACATGCATGATGTTTTTCTTATAAGTATATTACAATAATAAATTTTTTATTCATCAAATATAATAAGTTAGAAAAACATATAGGTGAAGTCTGATTGTCTAATTATATAAGAACCAAAGGAGACCTTGGATCATAGAACCTTTTAATTTTGAAATAATAAAATTCCTTAGTGATGGGACGCGATATCACATTTGCCATGATATCGCATCCCACGCGATATCGTGTTGTCCCCTGCGATATCGCAGTGCACCGCCAAGTCTATAAATAAGAGGCGGCTCTCCCTTATTTATCATCTAGATCTAGACCCTTAGTGAAACTCTGGCAGTTTTACCTCTCCAGAGATAGAATAATTTCTATGTGCCCGCAATAGGAGCTCCAAAGTGAACAGATCTTTATTCGAGCAAATATTGTAGCTGAACACAAGTTTGTATATGGAAATAAAGACAAACTTCTTGGATAAACCTTGCAGTGCATGAAATAGGATAAATAGGATTTTATTTAATTTTATTTATTGTTTATTCTTTAAATTATTTATTAGTTTATTAATTCTCTCTTAACCCTTCTCTCGTGGTTAAGTGCACAGTACGACTGCTTCGAGCACGTGTGTTACTCTTGGTGATCCCAGCAACGAATAACGTTTGGTAACCAAGGTTGCATTGGTTCAGGGTGTGAATGGTAAGTGGGAATAGATGTTGATGCTAGGTTAATTAAGGCTTAGTTAGTTAGTTAAAGTTAGTTAATTAGTCTCTTCACCCTTCACCTTGTCATCATAGGAGATAAAACAGAAAAGATATAAAACTCACATACCTCAGACTTACTTAACCATACACCATGACAAATACAAGTAAGTCTGGGAAGAAAATGAATGATTAACCTTAAGTGTTTCATAAGGCATGTAGGCACTTAGTCTGTGGAGTTTGACCGGATTGTGTGTGTAACGCTCGTATTCGTATGGTTGAGTGTAGGGGTACCTCGCCACTCATCATTGGCGTCGTTGCCAGGGACTAAGTGTTTGTGCACTAACTAGAACATAGGAAATCATCCACATCATTGGGAGCTTAAACAAACCCTTAGGGTTAATTAAATAAAAAATTATATAACAGTTAATCAGCACACCAAATAAGACACAATGTCTTCTTCTTCTTCTCATAAGAGCACTTCACCACCTAGGGATCATACAAGAAATAGTCGGTAGTCTAAAATACATAACCAAAGTCCGCCAATTCCTTAGTAGTACTGGGTGGTATATACTCATCCTGATGAGTATATATCCAATTTTACCTTTATCCTTTATTAGGATGAACAACTGCATTGGAGAGATTTGCAAGGTAACATAGTATTACCTCTAGATTGGGCAGTCCCTAACATGCTCCTCTGTGCTCTGGCATTGATCAACATGACATAGCTATATGCTGAATATGTTATAGGGAATTTTGACATAAGGGATTACCATCCCATAGTAGCACAATGTTTAAGGGACTCGAGGTAGGAGAGCCACCATACATTGTTGAAGGGAAAAGGGGTCCCACACGTCCTAAGCCAAATTGGAGATGGTGAACCACTTATAATGGGTTCTCTATCAAATGATGTTCCCCCTCCTAACACTAGTGAGGAGGTGGGGTATCAGAACCTACACTCCATGATACACAACCCTGGTTCTGATCCCCATGAACACCAACTATTCACTGAGGGAACAAAAACACATGACAAGGACGGGCATTTTGATCGTCATCACGATTGGGGCCATAGCCACAGAAGAGAAGGTAAGAAACATCGTCATGGGGATGATTTTCCTTCTTCTTCTCCTTCATCAAATCATTCACCCTCTCTTTCCACATCAGGGCATAGTCATAGAGAGCATAACGGCAAGGATAGAGGTAGGCAAAATGAGAGACCTCGATGAGAGAGTCGAGAGTGAGGACAAGGGCATGAAAGATGGAAAAGTAGGGAACAACATAGGCATCATAGACTTCATGAGAGAGATGATCATGAAGAACCCCTATTTGCCATCCAAAGTATGCTAGATATCATGTAGGCAGTTAGAATACCAATAAGGCATCAAAAAGATAGTTGGATCAAGAGATTAGATATGAATAACATCTCACGATTTGAAGGGGGATATAATGCTGATCTACAAAATCATTTATAGGAATTCCACGATGCCTGTGCCTTGCAAAACATTGAGAACAAGTGGTAGAAACTAAATTTGTTTCATAGGACACTCATAAAGAAAGCAAAGAGTTGGTACCGGTCCTTAGAATCGGAAACCATTAGGAGGTGGAGTACGATGTTAGAACTCTTTAACAATAAACACCAAATGTACTCCAGAGTGTCCAACCTGCGTAAGCAGATCCAAGGATGGAAGCAGGGTAATCACGAACCCTTGGATGCTACCATGGGCCAATACTATGCATTGCTACATCATTGCCTGGGCCATTGTTACACACAATGGGATCAACTTTGCCATCTTGTAGATGGGCTAAGGTATGAAACTAGGAGAACCCTTGGGACTTATGCCTAAGAGAGAATATCTGAACTTAGATCCCATGAAATTCACCGATTTTTGGAGTAAGTAGCCAAAGAAGAAGGGGAGCTATAGAAAAGAGAAAGTGCAGAAGAATATAACCGCGATCCTTCCCTCCGGAAGAGGGGAGTGAGATTTTGTGATGAAGAGGATGAGTCACCACTTGAAGAGTTGATTAATAGAAAAACCTTGCCACTTCAAAAGCTAACAATGGAAGTATCGGCTAAGGTAGATGAAATATGAAGCTCCTTAGACAGTAAAATTGAAACTGTCCTGAAAATCGTAGAGGAGTCTAAGGAGGAACGAAGTAGTGACAAGGATAAGAAAAAGCGAAGAGACTCAAACCCTGCATGTAACAAGGGTAAGGGAAAAATGAATATGTCCGATGAAATTGTGGATTCGGATATAGATAATGATGGTGGATGTGAGATCTGCCAATATGACCATCCTAAGGGATGTTGTCCAATCATCTTACATCTACAAGAGTCAAGGGTGTATGCACTCAATCTAAGACTTAATAATAGATGGCAGATACCCCAGAGGTTACCTTATCCCCAAGGTAATCCAAGAAAGGTCCACCAACCGTTAATGTGCTACCCAACTGGAACTCCACCACAACCCATCGGGCAACATTAGTACTGGCAACACCCATAGTCATGGGAGATGCCACCACCTAGGCAACAATACCCTTACCAGCAACCCGATCCTTATGGCTACTACGTGCAGCAGCTGGTTTCTCCAAGTGACTCCATGGATCACACAACTCCAAAACGTCACTACCAAGTTTGGAAGTATTTTAGAAGGACTCCTTCTCCTCCGGGAGACACTTCACATCTATACCATCCTCCAAATCCATCTGCCACTTTACACTAGTAGTTCCACTACCTCCCACTTCAACAATGCAAGGGGAACTCCCCACTCAACTGCAGCAATGTAATGCTACGAGAGTCGTAAACCTTCAACCCACTACTGGTTCTAACAACCGCAAGAAGAGAAGACCTTTCTTCAAAATCAAAAGCCCAGACAAGCTCTCACAACCACAAGCGGTTGAGTCTGTGCACACTCCTCCAACATACAAGGCTTTGGAGCTCCCTTCAAACCAATACAAGAGCTCAATGCATACGGTTATGTTAACACATACCATTACCAACTAGATCAAGGTAGGCCACCTTCCTAGGAAACTATCTAACCTTGGAAGTCCCTTAATCTACCTCCAATTCACTAGGAACAAACCACATAAGGCTCTTCTTGACTCAAGTTCCGGAGTCAACTTAATATCATGAGAAATGTATCAAGCCTGGAACCTACCCCAACTTAAGAAGAGAAATATTCAACTAGAGCTGGTAGACCAGTCAATCACCATTCCCTTGGCATTGGTGGCGGACATCGTTACCACTATGTGTGGTTGGTCATACCCAGCTAATTTCCTGGTGATAGAAGTCAACAGTAATAAAGGGGACTTCCCAATTATAATGGGAAAGGCATGGCTAAGCACAATAGATGCATGCCTAGGGATCCGTGATCTTTCCTTGGAAATATCTAAGGTAAATATTTATTGAAAGATTGAGAAGAAGAAAGTTTCATGCATCACATATAGTGACTCATCGGGTGATGAAATGAAGGAATGCTCAGCATCTCCTACATGCAATCGGTGTTCCCTAGAAACTCTAAGAAAACGATGCATGTATGTAGTAACCACACAACAAGTGGACACCCCGTGGTTGACAGCTAATCGAAAGAGAAATCAACCAACATGCATGGAATGAACTAGGAGAAAAACTCATGCTAACAACAAAGGCATAGATACATTGAAGTATGAGCGTCACCAACCTCCACCACTTAACTTGAAAACATCAATTTGGAGAAGTTGGACACTTTTAAGAAATTCAAACAAGCGTTCATTATTTCAAATCTCTTCCTTTCCATTCAATCATGGGGGAGATGGCCACCTATGCTAATCATTTGAGGCCCTCAGTTCTTTTTAATTTTTTTCTTACACATTTTTGTTTTATACATTTTTGTTTTACAAATTTCTTTAACTTTTCTTGTTTTTGTTTTACAACATCATTATACTTTTCATTTTGTGTGTGTGTGTGTGTGTTATTCACCTTGTGAGTTTGTCACCTAATAAGTGTTCTTCATTATGGTATGAACTATTTTATATTTATTGCTAATGTTTGGTTTTTACCTTTAAGTTACGATGTCGATACTAACGTATGGTTCTTTTGATATGACAGGCAATGAGTCCACTTCATCCATTCATCCACAAGTTTCTATGGTCTCTCTTGGCTTGGAAATGTATAGTCCCTTTCTAAATAAGAACAATAACGAATTGGTGACTGGGCTTTTCTCAAACTACGGAAGGACTCAAGTATTGAAAAGGGTGTGACTTTATGGGAACTTGATGCATTTTTGTTGGCCATTCTCTTGGGTGCCTGGATGTTTTCTTCTTGAGTTTTCTTACCATTTTGATGTTACCCAACTATCGGGAAGCTGAGCAATAAAAATAAGAGAGTCTTTGCATGGTGTGGTTCTTATGCATAAACATAAAAAAAAATCTGTGAGAATTCAAAGCACACCCCTTAGATGAAATAATCATTTGGGCTACAAGCACTGGTTATGGAACTAAAATAGAAATGTTCCCTCTAACTAAGGACCTTCTCGCTTCCCATTCTCTCCTCCTTGTTTCGTCGGAATGGTGGTGACTCTTTGGGAAGGCATTCTTGTTACTTCAAGTGGATGGATTGGCTGAATGCATTAATGCAAAGTCACTGAATGTGGTTTGTTTAAGGCCAGATTTGGAATGGGAGCTACTAAGTCACATTAATCATTCACTACACAAGGGGCTATACACCACCTTGTTCTTGGGATTCCATTCCATTCTCTTCTCTCCATCCTTCTCTTCATTGTTCCCCTCATTGTTGGTTGTATCATTTGTGTATATCTTGGTGGATGCATTATTTTCTTTTTGGTAAATTCTTGTGGTTAAGACCTTAACTCTTGTTCCAAATGACATTCCCAGGGCCTACAGACTCTTCGAATGTGGGCTTGTTAGGGCATTAAGGGCATGAGCCTACTTTGGGGAGGACCCATTGACATTCCTATTTGGTGCATCAGTTAAATTTTTTCCCCTAACATTTTTGCAATCCATTTTATTTTTTTCATTTCCATCTTAACATCCATTTCACTGATGTTATAGTTGTCTCTTTTCTCCATCTTCCTTGTTCTTTTTCTTTCTCCATTCTATCACTACCGGAGGTTCGCTCTTAGTCATGGGGTTCTGGACCCAAATTTTTTCAATTTTTTCCTAACCCCTACACCTTCGGTAGTCATCAATATTATATCTCCAGACCCGTATCAGCCATACCACAACTTAGCCAATGGACCTTTTACCGAAGCAAGGTATTCACTACATTGAAATTCATTTACCCTTGCTAATATAAAGACTGTGTTGTGTGTGCAAATGGAAATCATACAACAATGGATTGGATTTGGAGGGAACACTTGTAATGGAGCAACATTGAAAGAAGTTATTCAAGGAGCAAGATCGATGGTGCGCTTATGGATGGACAACGAAAGACACAATCTTGGCGTTGGCAATAGTAAAACTTCTTTCTCTCTCTCTTTTTCTCAGCTGCCAAATAAGGCCTGATGTTAGATGTAATAAGGTGTTCAATCTTATTGTCATGAACACCTATTTTTTCATGTCTTGTAATGATGATCCGTTCACATGTCATCCCATTCACCATTAGTTCCATTTAAGTCAATAATCCCATACCTTCCCAATATTTTGTAAGGAACTCGAGGACAAGTTTTTATTCAGTCATGGGGGTATGATGGGACGTGATATCATATGGGTGACGATATCACGTATGTGATATTGCATCCTCCGTGATATTGCATCCCACGTGATATTACGTATGTGATATCGCGTCGTCCCCCGCGATATCGTGTACACGATATCGCGGTGCACCACCATGTCTATAAATAAGAGGTAGCTCTCCGTTGTTTATCATCTAGATCTAGACCCTTAGTGAAACTCTGGTAGTTTTACCTCTCAAGATATAGAATAATTTCCATGTGCCCATAGTAGGAGCTCCAAAGTGAGCGAATCTTTATTCTAACAAATATTGTACCTAAACATAAGTTTGTGTATGGAAATAAAGAAAAACTTCTTGGATAAACCTTGTAGTGCATGGAATAGGCTAAATAGGATTTTATTTAATGTTATTTATTTTTTATTCTTTAAATGCTTTATTAGTTGATTAATTCTCTCTCAACCCGTCTCCTGTAGTTAAGTGCACAGTACGACCACTTCGAGCACGTGTGTTATGCTTGGTGATCCCAACAACGAATAGCGTTTGGTAACCAAGGTTGCATTGGTTCAAGGTGTGAATGGTAAGTGGAATGGATGCTGATGCTAGGTTAATTAAGGTTTAGTTAGTTATTTAAAGTTAGTTAATTAGTCCCTTCACCCTTCACCTCGTCAGCATAGGAGATAAAACAAAAAAGATATAAAAATCACATACCTCAGACTTACTTAACCATACACCATGACAAATACAAGTAAGTCTGGGAAGACAACAAATGATTAACCTTAAGTGTTCCATAAGGCGTGTAGGCACTTAGTCTACAGAGTTCAATCGGATCACACGTGTAACGCTTGTATTCGTATGGTTGAGTGTAGGGGTACCTCGCCACTCATCACTTAGGTAAGATTAAGTAGTGTTATCATAGAATTGAAGAAGAAGCATGGAACTTGAAGGATGAAATGAGAAGGCTATATCCCTATCTCTTTAAATAAGCTACTATTTATAGTGTCACTAAATAAATTATTTCAAGGAGTAAATTATACTAAGGAGAACTATAACACCCTACTCTTACATCAGCTTATAATATGAATGTAATAGTATGTATCTTACCCAAGTTAGTAATTTAAACATAATAATATGTAATGTATCTTGGATGTACCTGGAATACTTAATAAATAAGTTATTTGGAATTTTTTATTAAGTAAAATTACTTATTCCATTTTCATGATAGTACATAGCTCTCATAGCTAAGACAATATGAACTTAGGAAGAAATACATATATCATAATGAAAAGGTGAATGAATAGTAACCTTGGTAAAAAATGGTAAATTAATAGTAACTTCAGTAAAAGGTGGTAAATGAACAGTGACCTATGTAAAATATAGTAAATTAATAAAAACCTCTATAAAGTAAATAGTAACTAGGATAAAGTAAATGTAAAAGGAAAAAACAAGTGATAGGTGCAATGGAGAAGAGACTAGAGAAAGGATATTCTCCTAGAATATTCTAATGGAAATGGCATCCTTTAATCTCTAGCTATCCATACTAAGTAAATAAATCTCTAGAACTCAAATAATCTCTTCCATTTTAGGCCTATAAATATTTCCCATCCTTTCTAACCCCCCACAGACACCACCCACCATCCACCTTCAGCCCTTGGAGATACCAAGTAAGAGCAAGAAGATGCACTAGGAAGCAAAAAAATAATAATTAGAAAGATGAGAGAAGTGAAGAAGGAGTTCCCAAGAAGATCCCTAAGGTTCAAGTACATCTATCTCCTACCCTTACTTTACTGTAACTAATTTCATGTCTGCGTGTGTGTGTGCGCGTGCATGCATATTATTGCATAACATAAGATTTTTTTTACTTGGATTATGATGAGACTTATTTCTTGTAAAAAGATACTACTACCTTAATTAAAAGATAAATATTAATTATTATCATACTAAGGTTGTTTCTTTTACTACCTTAAAAAGATACTACTATGATAATAATGATTGAGTTATTACGTTATATACTACCTTAATTAAAAGAGTCATGATTGAAAAGGTAATTGATTGAGTTATTCTTAAGAAGCTACCTTAGTATGATAATAATAAACTAGTGCAAGGATACTAAAGATTTTTCAAATGATTTACTATTATTTTTCTTGGTTATAAAACTATGATATAAATTCTATTATTATATTACTATTAGTCATAGCTCTCTTATATTATACTAAAGGAATTTATTAATGCATTTTTCATTTAGCTTGAGTTTTAGTTTTGAAATTCTATTTGTATATGTTAATATATCTTGCTATTTATGCAAATATATTATTAAGAATATGATTTGGATAAACTGGAAGTTAGATTGAGTTGGGTCATTCCATTTTATTCTATTTTCAACAATCTTTCTTAATTAGCATCCATTATTTTTTTTCTTTTTTTTTAGCTTTGATTATGGTTTGCACATTTTGTAACATAGTGAAACTTAAAATGTAGGAACATTCCCAAATATCTACGAAATCCAATCACCTCTTGTAACATTAATTGAAATCTATTCAGTTATAGGATTTAATGAGATCTTTATTTAGTCTTTTGAAACCTTGAACATCCTAGCCACGTCTCTTATTTTTTAACTTATAGTGTTTGCAAGTCCTTGCAAATGATTCATTACTAGTCCATAGTCTCCTAGTTTTTTTGAGAAGGATGTAGGTGCTATGACATACCACCAATTTTTACAACTAGAACTATTTCTATTGATATGCTTCATGGTGCCTACATTGATTTTTCTTAGCTTTAATAGGTTTTATCATTTTAGAATAGGATGCATTTTGGACTCTTCTAACTATATCATTATTATATCCCAAGATTCCAACTCATCCTTATAACTTCCTAATTAGGTAAGAAAATGATAGTGTGGATATTCTTAATTACTTCTCCTCAAATTTTCATTCTATCTCTAGAAAAATAAGATGTGCCAAGTTTACTAGATATTTTCCACTAAGAATGATACTTCCTCTTGCTACATATGTAGATATTTATTAGGAAGCACTATGGAACAAAATCGATATGTTCCTATCTCAAAATGAATCTTCTTTAATACTAATAATGAATCATATTCCTTTTTAAAATCTCCATAAGCTCTTTCTGGTTATAACTATTTTGTTGAATGATCTAAATGGTTTGATATGAAAACTTTTTTTTGCTAATATTGGGAAATCCCAATGTTACAATAATGGCTTCAACTCCATATGATAGTGAAATGCCTTCAATTTTAACAATTGCATCCACCTACCTATTATGCTAGAACAAATATGTTTTCCTTAAATACCATTCATAAATTATAGAAATAGTAGGCCAAAATGGTGATGATTGCAAATGTTCTTTAACCTCTTATGGTGAAAATTCTAAAAATGATCCAAAATTCAACTAAGTCATAACATTGACCACGATAGTTTTATTACTAGTTACCTTGACATAGGCCTCTAATAAAATGAATTACTTGCCTACTTATGAAGTAGGTGGTAGAGATGCTTTTCCTATATTATTTATTATGTTTAAGGTATAGGCTAGTGTATTAATTAAGACTATGTTTCCTACTATTCTACATGAAATTCATTAGCTAGTCTCTAGCACATTCTCTGCCATACTCTACTCTACCATGCTCTCCTCAAGGTTACTTTTTTCAAGGTTATGATGCTTCTCTCAATGTAGAATTTCTCTTTGTAGCCATCTACAATAACCAAGAATTAACTAAAAAATTTTCAAAAAACAAATCTTAAAAATTCAAATTAACTCTTAACCCTTCTTTGATCTTCTAGGTTTGATTGAGAATCATAAAGAAATAAGCTATTGAGTAAAATTGTGATTGTAAAATCAAAATGATTTATTTGAAATCACCAAAAAGCCCTAATTTACACCTTGTCAAAAGGTTCTAAATTAATACATAGTTGTAAAAAAATTTATGAGTCTAGAAATTGTAATTTGCAAGCTTGAAAATTTGATAGAAATAACATAGTGATGTAATTAGATATTTGAAAAATATCTCATATTGAAAACTCATTGTAACACCTAAAAAATTTGGTTGCTGGAAAACCAAAAACTCTAGGTGAAATAGCCTAATCTTGGATCCCAAGGGCCTTCAAGAAAGAGGATCCAAGGTACCCTGGACAGTCTTGTCAATCACCCAAGGACTTGAATAATGTAAACAAGAGTGAAAGGTGAAATGGAATTGTAGATTCAAATGAAAATAACATAGAAATTAAACTTGAAATGAATTTTTTCACAAAAAATGATCTGTAAAATTTATTAAAAAAGAAAATGCTTAAAGTATCAAGTTCAAAAGAGTACAAAATATGTGCTCAAATACACAAGAAGCTTGTGTGGACAGAGATTGAAACTTGTTGGAGTTGGCAGGTTGTGTTCTCCAATTAAACTCCATCGTCCAAGTGTTTTCCAACTTCAACCACTAAGAGCTCCTTGCTAGTTTTTGCATGAATCTACAACTTTGGCTACAATTCTTACAAATGGTGGTGCTTGAATTTCTTTGTAATGGTACTATGTTGAGAGTCTCTAGTGATTAAGTAGATACCAGCTTGCTTCAAAAATCTTACAAATGCCAAAAAATGGATTTTCAATGATCAAGGTTGCAAACGAATATGAGGTTGTAAAATGTTTGGAACCTTAATAATATATTCAAGTTTGAGTTTTATAGGCTTTAAGGTTTCTAATTTTAGGCTGCAAATTTCTACCATGATTGCTGAAAAATTTGTGCTATTTGTAGGTGTAATAAGCCATAATTCCTAGCTTAGTTGTCCATATGTGATAAGTTTTAACACCCAAGTATCATCAAAACCATAGCAAATACTAAAAATAAGAAATATACTTTTGTGACTATGATGGCTTCACCTCAACTACATTGGCCTTAGAAAGCTACGCTACCATTGTTGAAATCTACTAGGAAATATGGTGAATATGCTAGCCATGTGAAAATTGCTAAGAGTTTGTGATGACTACACTAGCCATGCTACAACTACTAAAACTTATGGTGACTACATTCGGCATTTCTGGAAAAATGAAAAATCCAACAACTCCAACCCCGGGTATATGCAACTCTAGCATAGTTAAGGCTATAACCACCATAAAACCCATGAAAATGCCAAATTTGGTACTCCTCAAGGGATTTTTAGCCTTCCCAAGCCCAAATATAGATATGACATTACTTTTTCCACTTAGGAAGTGAGGCAGTAGCAACTTATGAGGAAATGTTTTAGTCTCAAAAAGTTAAAGTATGCAAGATTGCAACTCATGGGCTACAAACCTTACATTTATAATAAAATTTTACCTCAATTTAGATTACAAGTCACAAAATGAATTTTCTTGGTGGTGTTTCATTAAACCCTCTTTGTTGATTTTTGGAGGATTAACCCAAGAGACATCACTAAAGAATACAAAATACCACTATGGCCCATCACCAATGTTTCCTCTCTATGCTTGATCTTGTAGTGTTGAACCATGCTAAAGAGTGCTTGTGATAATGGGATAAGATTATGATGAGATGATATAGGGTAAATCTTGTATTCTAGCTACAAGAAAATGATCATGAAGGTTAACAATGAGTTTCATATGTTAACATCATGGTTACATTTATGGCAATAACATGTTGAATGATCAATAATGTCTTTGTGCTTCATGCTTTAAAGTGTTGGTCACTTAGTAATGTTTTCAAGGAGCCAACACTTCACTCTAGGGTTTCGTAGGTTATTAGGCTCCTGAAACACTGTGAAAATTACGAGTCAGCCTCAGGCAAAGATTTGCAATTCAAGCGAGAGCGCGCATCAGCTCTATTCCAGGACAAGTTTACGCTCTATTACACACGGCAGCGTAATGAGCGTAATAAGCTCAAAAATAGTCAAAGGCAGAGAGTCTAGAGAAGCGCAACAGTTTGACGCTTTTTCTCGTGGTGCATGATTAACTTGCCTTTACGCTCCTTACGCGGCGGTGCGTACCGTTGCGTATGTTATCATTCAAGTTGCTCATTGTTTACGCTTCATTACGCGCAGCTGCGCAGTGAGCGTAAGCTATACATTGTTTACGCTTCACCACGCGCAGCTGCGTAGTGAGCGTAAGTTGTACATTATTTACACTTTGTTATGCGCAGTTGCGTAGTGAGCGTAAAACAACTTTGAGCTTATTGTTTTTACACCAGATTACGCTCATACACGCAACACAACACGAATGAGTGTAATACAGCCTGAAAGCAATTAAAGCACGCTCAGCATGTGCCTGCTCTTCACACGCACAACACGCAAACAAGCGTGTTGTGCGTAGTCACAGCCTGACTTAAAATGATCATGCCAACAGGGCTCGCAATACCCAGACCCACGTCATCAGGGTTGCATCTTTTTCACGAAGCGTCGCGGCCTATAAATATCTCAGTTAACAAAGATACAGGGGGAAAAAAAATCAGAGAAGCAAAAGCATATTTCTGAGCACCAGAGCACTTAGCACTTTGGAGCAGAGATACAGAGAACAGCGCTTTGGCAATCGTGGACATCATCACCTTACAGACGAAGCAGAGTACAGTTCGCTTTGAGCACCGGTGCCAGGAGCAATCGCTCTGCTGAAAAGGCTCTATCAATCAGAAACAATTGATTGGTAGACGTCAGCTTGGCCTGCCTTGCATTTCAGCTTTAGCCCACGAGGTAGATCGAACTTCTGTTTAGACCGTTTCACTTGTTGTTTTGTGCTTGTTTCACATCCTGTAATCGAGGATTCCCCAGTGTAATTTCTCATACGAAATATACATTTTTAAGTTAAAGCGTAGATCTTGAAGCTACGATCTCCTCTTATGCCAACCTCCTTTCATCGTGTTTAGCATTATCACCGTTGCAATCCGTCTACATCGTTTTCCCCTCGTTTTACGACTCCTCAAACCAGATCGCTTTCTTTTTACATACTTTGCATTGTTTTACTGACCCGTAAGTCCCTGTCTGATCGACAAGATCGTTCAGGGCGCCGCGGATTCTTTTTTCCAGCATAGCCCTCGCACGGATCCGTGGCTAAAACTATGTACGCCGAAACCTCGATTGGTATTTCCAGCTGCTGACGTTTTCTGTCGCTACAGTTTTCTGGCGCTAGAAGGAGGGCCTTCAGGCTCCGATCCGAATATTTCGGGTAACCCTGTCAGAGATCCATACCCTAAACCATAGACGTAATACCTCTAGGGAAGTCTACGGTCAATCGTGTGGTGTAGATCGGTCGCAAGGATGATTTCTTTGAAATCCTACAGGGTAGAAAGCCTTTTGTGCTTTTTGTTGCTAGCCATTTGCTTTTAGATCCGATTATTAGTTACTCTTGACTTCATTGATCAATGGATTCTTTTTACTCAAACACAACCGCCATGGTCGCTACCGATCTGGGTGTCGCGCCTGTGAACCCTATGGTGGTCACGGGACCAGCCCCTGGTGCAACGGGACCTCAAGGACCATTGCGCCGTTCATTGAGGCTTCAGGGGAAAGAGCCTATCTTCACGGTTATAACCCCTGA
>MNCI01019773.1:124057-151240 GCA_015680685.1 Gnetum montanum
TTCCCTTTTGACGGAGAGGCAGCCTCTCTTGACCCAGCCGTGACCACGCAGATGCAAATCCCTGTCTTTCCGCAGGGCAATGCGCAGCCGTCTGGGTTGCAAGCACAACAACCGCACCATAACGCGGGGGTGGGTCCATCCCAACAGGTAATTAGTATTCTGGCGGTGGTCCCGGCAATCATCGCGCCCCATTTCATCCCTCAGGTACAAGCTCACACTGTACCCACAACTTGTTCAACGCAAATGTTCCCGCCCCCACCAACTTAGCAAAATACCGCAGCCGTATCACAGCAGACCTTTATGCAATATCCTACAACAAGTCAATGGATCAACCCTGCTACACAACACCACCCGTCTGCGGTGTACGGTGCACAGCCTTTGGTCGCACTTGCGGCACAACTTTCGCAGGTGTTTCCTCAATATACCTACCATTATCCTGCGCAGCAGGCAGGAGTTAACCTCTCATCTCAGACCGGTGGATGGTGGCCTTCGCAGGCCCCCTAGCCTGTAGGGATCCCTGCTCCACCAGCGGTTAGCCAACCACTTCCTGCATTCCAGTTTCCTAGGGCTGCCCACCCAGTCCAACCTCCTATGTCGGCTGCACAGACACCTCCGTTAACAGGTCTAGACCAAGCTTTTCAGCTTATCGAGACGCTTACTGAGGAGGTTCGACGCCTCAAGACCGCTGGAGCTGATACCATTCAGATCATGGACTTCTATCAGGATGATCTGATCAATCCAGC
The DNA here is from genome assembly GCA_015680685.1 of Gnetum montanum. Classification (NCBI taxonomy): domain Eukaryota; kingdom Viridiplantae; phylum Streptophyta; class Gnetopsida; order Gnetales; family Gnetaceae; genus Gnetum; species Gnetum montanum. The sequence continues at coordinate 124,801 of MNCI01019773.1, forward strand.
GGTCCCCATGCTATCGTTGCCACCAGGGATGTCCCTCCCTCATTTTACCAAGTATAATGGAGAGGGGGATCCCAACACCCATCTAGCCACCTTCAGGTCTGAATCTTTGTTGTTACAACAATGGCCCCACACTTTAATCCGAGTCTTCGCGATGTCATTAACAGGGAAGGCTTTGGACTGGTATAGAGCTCTCCCACGCTCTTCCATTTCAACCTTGGAAGAGCTGTTGACTCAATTTGTGACCCGATTCAAATACAATATGAATCTGGATGTCACATTGGAACAGCTTATGGGGGTGAAACAAGACCTGCTGGAGCCAGTCCAAAAGTTCATACAGCATTGGAATGCTACCCTGAATGAGATCCGCAACCCGATCGCAGAGTCCCATCTACTGGCTATATTCAAGGGAGCAGTCAACGATTTTATTAAGTCTAAGCTGTATTATCTTTCCCCTGGAAATATACGTCAGGCCTTCGCACAGGTCCGAAGCATCCAAGATGCTGCGGAGGCCAGCAAAGACCCAGCATATGTCGCCTACAAAAACACACACAACAAAGCCAAAGACAAAGGCAAGGTAGCGACAGCGACAGTAGCTGCGCTGACTGAAAATGCAAAAGACAAGAACAAGAAGGTGCCCACAACAGTGCCGCTTGAGGCCACAGCTGGTGCCACCACCAGCCAAACCACAGCTGCCCCTGAACAGGCCCCCCAGCCAAAGCCAAATTTTGAGCGTAAAAATCGTTCAAAATATGCGACTCTACCCGTGAAACATTCCGAACTGCTGAAACAACTGTTGGCGGCAGGACACATTCAACCTAAGAAAGTGTCCGAGGAAGCCCTGAAGTGTCACAGACGTAACTGTGAACTGCTGAAGGATCCTTCTTTAGCTCTGCCTAACGAACCAGCAGTTCCGAGATCTTTCAGGCTAGACCGTTTCTGTGACTACCACCAGATGTGTGGTCACGACACGGATTATTGCTAGGCGTTGAAGGACGACATTCAACGCATGATCGACGAAGGTCATCTAAAACTAGACAGTAGTAACCCTACGCGTCCGGAAAATCAAACACTGCATGTATACAAGGATCCGTTGAACACAAATTACGATCCTTATACAATCACTGTAGTGAGTGCGGACAGTGAGCGTAAGGGACCGCCAAAGCAACCTTTTGTTTTGCGCGTGCCCGCCAGCTCACCAACGGGGCCAACTACTTCTGCGGTAGCCAGTGGGGTCTCACGGCCGCCGTTCATCATACGGGCACCTTCCCAAGTGCGCCCTTAGTCACGCGACAGTATCCAAGCTGCGGGTTCATCCGCGCCCATGCCGAGAGCGCCCTTCATTATTAGGACACCAAAACCACAGGCTGCCCCTCTCACGTAGGGGCAGACCTCTAGCAAGCACCACCAGCCATCGCCTCCCAAGTGAAAGGAGGAGAACACCGCAGTTAACGCAACAAAAGACCACCCTACGCTCGGCTTCGCTAAGCCCAGGCCCCTGGCCTCTGTGCCTATGTCTATGTCCCAGAAGCATGCCAAAGGTATAGAAACGCAGCCACCTTCTCTTGGTAGGAAGAAGAACAACCCCCCCGCTGACACCGCTCCGCCTCGAGAGATCCGTCTTTTGGGCCGAATGGAGGAAGAGAACGGGGATAAACAACCCAGCCGAGAGAAGGACCTTCTCGATGCATTCACGCAGGTCAAACAAGCTCTTAAGCAAAAGAACACAACGCTGAGCTTGTACGACTTACTGATGACTTCTCGAGAACATCGTGAGGCTATGGTACGCATGTTGACGTCCATATCAGTGGATGCCAGCTTGCCGGCGGAAGAGGAAGCGATACACGCTATCATGTTTCCTTTCGAAGCTGAACAACCGAAGCCTACCTCATTAACCTTCCTGGATGAGTCTGTCAAAGATGATCCAGAGAAAGGTCAAGTAACGACTGAGCCCATGTTCATTACCATTCAAGTCGGCCAGTACCAGATCCAGAGGGTACACATGGATGATGGTGCAGCTACTAACATTGTTCCCTATTCCATCGTGGATAGGTTGGGATTGGTCGACCAGATCACTCCCACGACAACAGCTTGCGTGAAATCGTTCAACGAAGCACGGGGTCAAGTCAAGGGGACGGTGTGTATTGAGTTTGTGGTGGGGAATCAATTCCCAACGGAAGCCACGTTCTTAGTCGTCGAGGAGATGCCCGGCTTCAACTTAATCTTAGGGAGGTCATGGTTAGCCCAGCTGAGGGTGGTCTCATCGCTGATACATCAAGAGATACACTTGCCCTACGCCAAAGGGGAGGTTGTCATACGCGGCGACGAGGTCACCCCCAGGACCGTTAACAACATTGAAGAAGAACGGGGTTCGGAGATCGAAGCAACTGATGATCAGTCCTATCTCCAAGCCCCTAAATAGAATGACAACAATGCCGATGGTCTAGCCTGGGCCGACCTGCCATTTCTAGATGACAGTGTAGAGGAGGATTACATTTAGTCAGTTCGCAGTCGGCCCGCAATGGCCTTAAACTAGTAGCTAATTTACGCAAGTTCGCAGTCAGCCCGTAATGGCCTTAAACTAGTAGCTAATTTACGCAAGTTTGCAGTCGGCCCGCAATGGCCTTAAACCAGTAGCTAATTTACGCAAGTTCGCAGTCGGCCCGCAATGGCCTTAAACTAGTAGCTAATTTACGCAAGTTCCCAGTCAGCCCGTAATGGCCTTAAACTAGTAGCTAATTTACGCAAGTTTGCAGTCGGCCCGCAATGGCCTTAAACTAGCAGCTAATTTACGCAAGTTCGCAGTCGGCCAGCAATGGCCTTAAACTAGTAGCTAATTTACGCAAGTTCGCAGTCGGCCCGCAATGGCCTTAAACTAGTTATACAAAGTTAACCCATTCACACAGTTGTACGCAGTTACGTAGTCGGCCCGCAACGGCCTTAAACTAGTTATACAAAATCAACCACCTCTTTATACTGTTATAAGTAGTTACGCAGTCGGCCCGCAATGGCCTTAAATTAGCAGCCAATTTACGCAAACTCGTATGTCGGCCCGCAATGGCCTTAAACTAGGAATTACGCACTATCATTATTACTCAGGTGAACTTTTCAACAGTTACATTTGCACTCTATCGACGAAACACAAAAAGAAATACATATGTGATTGATATTCAACACATCCACCAAGTTTTATAGCATGTCTCTCTAGTCATTCGTAACGTGACATTACACTCAACATTAACAAAATTTTGCGTAAATAATAATTACCCATTCCCCCTACTGCCACTATCGCCGGTATCTCTTAACTCTGAATCCAGCCCCAAAAAGTCATCCTCCAGTGGGCCATCATTTCTGGGAATTACCCCTTCATGAAAGATTGTCTCTTCACGAGGCTCTCGCTCTGATATTGGCTCCACGGGAAGACGCTCTTCATCGTTTCGTTCCACCTTTGTTTCCACTGTTTCCTCTCCCAGCTCTTCAGCTGGCGTACTTTCTCTACCTTCTTCCGGTACCTAAAACCAAATAACATCAAAATTAGAATAGACGATGCTAGTCAGAAAATTTTCCGGCTAAGTCATGCGTAAACTTACTCGTGACGGCCCTGCTTCCACAGCAAAGGGAAGCTTGTCCCATCCCACAAACGCTGCATGATCTCATCCTCTGTCAGGTCTGGCCACACATCCTCGCCCGAAGCCGCCCCAGCTTTCACCTTCCCTTTCTCCACGCTACTCCAGGAGGGCAGATCTGGGAAGAAAGTAGGGATCGTAGCCTGATTCCCAGGGAAAACCATTGCTCTCTATGGGGACGCAATTACGGTCACCTGCTCTTCGAACTTCTTGAAAGCTTCGGACGCTCTGATGGTGTCCACGAAAACCTCCAGGGATCGAGCTTTAACGGCGGAATCGCGGTAACGTTTTCTATAAGCAGCGCTTTGCCTCTTATATACATGCTTGTGGTCCTTCTCTGTCTGCCCCCATTCCTGTACACTGGCGCAGTAGTCCCTCCAGTCCCGGCTTTTCTGAGCTAGGAGCTCAATTTGCATCCTTTGCTCTACTAACGCCCGGTTGGTCTGTACGTTGTTCTTGATGGCTATCCAATAACGGGAGTGATCAATAACAGCGGTACACCAGTCTTCATCCCCCATCATTCGAGCCTGTAGGAACTCGTACCACGCCCTTAGGTCCTCGACTTCCTTGGTCAAGGATTCAATCTTCCCCTCCGACCGTTGCAGCGTTTTCCATAGGCCTTCATTAACGTTTCTACTTTCCCAAACGGAGTGTGTCGAGCGTAACGCACATTTACGCATTTCCTCATAAATGTGGCATGGCATGACTGCCCCATCAGGTGGGGGCTCCGCTGTGTCCAGATTAATGGGCTCCGCGGGATCCCATCGGAGGTAAGCTCCTGATAGAAAACAAGCATCAATACGGGTGATACATTATCAAGACATCATGTTGCAACTTCGTTAACTTACCAGTGCCAGGTTCAACGCGTTCCAGATGCTCGATCATGTCGCTGACGACACCTTCCATGAAGGAAAATTTATCGGGGAAGTCTCTCCACATTTTGCTAACAGCAGCAGACATTGAGGCATCTCCTTCCCCTATAGCGTAATTTGGTTAGACATTCCCTCCATCAACATATTTTTCAAAACACGCTAACGCACTCTTTACCTCTGCCGGTGACAGTGGCGATTTCATCGACATCTTTAGTATCCTTTTCCCTTTCACGCACTGGAGTCTGTGCGTCACTGGTTCCAGTAGCCGAGGCCTCCTCACGCACCCCAGTCTGCACGTGGCTTCCGCTAGCAGCTGGGGCCTCCTCACGCACCCCAGTCTGCACGCGGCTTCCGCTAGCAGCTGGGGCTTCCTCACGCACCCCAGTCTGCACACGGCTTCCGCTAGCAGCTGGGGCTTCCTCACGCACCCCAGTCTCCACGCGGCTTCCGCTAGCAGCTGGGGCTTCCTCACACACTGGAACCTGCACACGGCTCGTATCAACAGTCGGGGCCTCTTCTTCCAAAACTGAGGCCCCCTCTCCACGGCTCAGTACCATCGCCCCTGTCTCAGGGGTTAATTGCCCTGTCATTTTTGCTGTTTACACCACCATACGTTAGCATATAATTCCAGATCACCTAAGTAAAGCATTGTGTATACAAGCCTTTCACACTTACCAGGCGGAGGCTTATTCCGCTGCACCTTGAGCCCAACAGTGTGGCATACATCGCCCCCAGGGGCCTCAACTAGGAGGAGCCTCTTCCGCCAAGCTGCCGGTTCCACAATTTCCTTTGCCAAACGTTTCCCCCATGAGGCGTCACCAGTGTAGGTAGGCATTATCCCGCCTACGCTGTCGAGACCTCGCGCTCGGGGCGCCGTCAAGCCTTTGGTTGTTACAGACAATGACTCCCCAATCCCTTCTGGTGGATCCTGCCCACGGGTAGTGCTGAGAATGTGGGCAATCTAGGGTCTGGATAGCTGGTCACAGTCTTGCTGTACCCAGACCCCATTCCTCTGAACGACCAGAAACTTAGCAAACCGCCGGAGGCAAGCTATGAAGAAGGCGTAATGCACATTGAAACAAGACTCGAGCTTGTCCCTAAGCTTGACCATTTCACTGCGCAGTCCCTTGGCAAGATGGCTTGCCCAATCAAACCGGGCTCCCTCCTCCAGGACCTCTCGCATGATACGGGTCTGTTCTACCGAAAAGAACTTTGCCTGCGAGAGGGTTTTGGGGAAGGTCCGGGCTCGAAAAAGGGGATAAAGTGTTTTGGCGGTCCCCATCTCGAATTTTTCACAAGGAAACCCCTTGGCCTCCTTAGGAATCCTCGCCCACTCCCTCAGAAATTCCTCGACTCTGGCACTCCTCTTGGTCTTCACTTTTACGGGAAGGCTGCTCGAGGGGACACCAAACAAGTCCGAGAAGAGCTGAGCATCAATATCAAAGTTTACGCGCACGTTATGCACGCGTGTGCTAAAACGATCCACCTTCTTGCTGAAGGAGTTGACCAAGGCTATCATTTCGCTGGCGGGGACATCAGGGGTCGCGGCCAAAAACAAGTGCATTAGCCCTGCGGCCTGGATCTTGCTGGTCACTGCGACTGGGGCTGCCGAATGGCCGAGCCAACGCTGTGCCTCCTTAATATCCCCGTAACGAAAGAGACCATCCCTCGCCTCGCGGCCGGAAATTGTAAGGGTAATCTCCCGGGATTTCCTGACTGAAAGGCATAAAATGCAAGTTAAACAGAAACACTATTATATGATGTCCGTGACTCACTACACGCATAACATTAGAACACGCAGCGGCCTTACCGGGGCTGAATGGTAACGGAAATGGCGGGAGTTCCCTCTGCACGTCCTCGACGGTGAAGGGTGGATCCAAGGTCCAGTCCTCGTGCAGCCACCTGAGTTCCTGACAATTCTTAAAAGGGCGCTCGTAGCGGGTGTGATACTCACGCATCTCATGGCCAATTTGCCCGATAACACCGGCACGCACGTTGTTGGTCTCGGTAAACGCCATTATTGCCGTTTCGGCCCAGGCCAACGTATCGCCATCGCCAATTAGCTGGTTGTCATGTATGAAAAACCTGTACCATACAACGTAACCGTAACTTACACTTTGCACATAGACTTCTCTTACCCTTCACATCAATAACAGACATTATAGCAATAATAAAAACAATACAGTTAGCCAAATCTGCTTACCTGCCTGCGTAGTACACCGTGCCTTGTGGGTTCTGGAAGTATGTCGACACATGACGAGCCACGAACAGCGTGTTATATGCATGATAACAGTTGAAACGGGCCATGCCCCAGATCCAGTGTAAGCTCCGCAGACCGCGGGCGCGGAGCACTTGGTCCTCGGGATAACCCGTGTCGATGGCTCCGTCCGTCTGGTAAGCTAGAATCCCCTGCGCCGACCCCGCTAATAGGTGCTCCAAAATGGCACCGGCAACATCCCAGGTCACATTAGACCAAAAAATGATGCTGAAGTTACGCAGCAAAAACTGCAGAAACTCCAGCGCCCCCTTTCGGAACCAGATGGCCCTCCCCTGCACTCTTGTGTGAGGGGGAGGAACATTGGGAATGATGGGGTTCATCCAGCACAAAACCCCAATGAGGTCTAGCATAATCAGGATGGGCTTTAGCGCGACACTGTATAGAAAAGCTAAAGCGTATATTAATACCTACATCTTCATTTGCACGACTAACACGAAAAACTCATAAAACGCACCCAGGCCGAAATCGCCCAAACCCTTGCGACAACGCAAGGTTTGTCCCTGACAACGGCGATAAACGCAACCCTTTCAAACCCTCGCATAGACCCGAGGTCCATAACTCAAAATCAACATGCACGCAAACAAAAATACACCACGAAAAGCAGCCATGGAAATGAAAGTAAGTATGTAAGGAACGACTAACCGGTTCAACGGCGCGGGCTCTCGAATATCGATCAATGCCTACGAAACACGGTCCAGAGTTGCTTGCATTTCGTCGATTTTGGCCAGTTTTGCGTTCTTCTTCTTCGTCTTCGGCGCCATTGCGACGATTTCAGAATTTCTTCACAACCTAACGCTTGCAAATCTTCGCAAGATTCCATGCCCTAACTCTCTGCTCTTCCTTTTCTCAGCGACAGTTGCGAATTCAAATTCACGATAGCCAACAACCAGTTCTCATCGAAGAACCACTTACTTATACGCGAGGATCACCGACTTGATATTAGAATTAAGTGGAACTTTCCTGAAATGGAATCCGCAAATCTAGATATTAATGCGGCCGATATCGCATGCGCCACTCTTCGAAATGACGTTAAACTACCACATCTTATCGCCTCGTAATCGGGTTACATTGATTATAGCTTGTCTATAATATTCAAAATTCAGTTAGCCTTCCACGTTCGGCGACATCACATCACTTGTATCCTAACCATTTACGCACTTGCCGGTTTTGTAGGACAGACGGAGAATGGACGCCACAGTTTCAGCACCCTTAACTTTGACAGGCCCATATGGGAACTTAATTAGACAGTTTGACTCCACGCTAGTAGACGTTAACCTCCCTTTAGAAAGCGTAATCATAGCTGCATCGGAGACGTCCCCAGAATGGCCAGAATAGTCAATGCACACGCAAGACCTGGAGGCTGGAGACATAACCGAGGACCCCCTCAGTGAGGTCCCTATCGTTACGCATAAGGGTGAGACTAAAACGCTCAAGGTCTGTTCTTTGTTAGACGAAAAAACACACAACGCAATAAAACGGGTCCTGCAAGACAACATTACTGTCTTTGCATGGTCATATGAGGATATGCCTGGGTTAGATCCTAGGTTAATCCAACGTAACATTATCCTAGACCCACAGATTAAAGCGGTTAGGCAAAAGGCACGCAAAATCAAACCAGAGATCGCGCTAGCAGTGCGTGATGAAATCACCAAGCTATACCAAGCTGGTTTCATCCACGCGGTCGATTACTAAGACTAGGTATCTAACATTGTGGTCGTGCCGAAGAAAACTGGGAGCATACGCATATGCATAGACTTCCGGGATTTGAACAAGGCCACAATCAAGGATAACTTCCCATTGCCAAGTATCGACCAGCTAGTGGATACAACAGCTGGGCATGCGCTTCTGTCCTTCATGGATGGCTTTTTAGGCTATAACCAGATTCGCATTAACCCAGAACACCAGCTGACCACGACGTTCATGACACCCTGGGGCACCTTTTGCTACACCATGATGCCTTTTGGTCTGAAGAACTCCGGAGCAACGTACCAATGGGCCATGACATACATCTTCAGTGACTACCTCTTAGGAAGGCTGAATGATTACGTAGACGACATAGTTGTGAAGTCTTTGAAGTCGGAAGATCATTTAGAGGACCTGGAGTTAGTCCTTAAAAGATGCTCCACATACGAGCTCTGGCTTAACCCAAAGAAGTGCGTATTCGGAGTCAAAACCGGATGCATGCTGGGGTTTGTGGTATCAGAAACCAGCATCCGAGTTGACCCTGATAAGGTCAAAGCCATTGTCGAGTTAACACCTCCCACAGACCTCACGCAATTACGCGGGTTGCAGGGTCTCTTACAGTTTATATGCAGGTTCATTTTGAGATTAACTGACAAGTTACACCCTATGCAACACTTGCTAAAAAAGGGGGTTAATTTCGAATGGACCGACGATTGCCAGCGTGCGTTTGACAGTTTAAAACAAGAACTGCAACATTTGCCGACAATTTTTCCGCCACGAAGGGATTTTCCTTTTTTCATTTACCTCGCAACTTCGAACGTAGCAATAGCAGCGTTACTTTGTCAGAAAAGGGATGATGGGTCGGAAGTGCCCATCTACTACTTGAGCCACGCTCTATGTGCGTATGAGACGAGGTACAACGACGTCGAGCGTAATTGCTTAGCGTTAGTTTTTACGCTTAAGAAATGTAGACATTATCTTTTTCGTAGTCAAGTTAACGTCATCTGTAAAAACAACATCCTTAGAGCCATTACGCATAGCTTATANGAACATCGAGTTCACCTGCAGTTAGTAACCCCCTGAGAAGCCCCTCGTACTCTGCCACATTGTTCGTACAAGGGAAGGTCAATCGATAAGCGTGTAGATGCACATCCTCAGGCGATAGCGTAAGAATAGTGGTAGCACTACCGCCTCTGGCGGTTGAAGCTCCATCGAAGTACAATGTNCGAACAATGTGGCAGAGTACGAGGGGCTTCTCAGGGGGTTACTAACTGCAGGTGAACTCGATGTTCAACACCTGCCGGTTAGGGGTGATTCGATGCTTGTCATAAATCAAATCACTGGAGTCTACTCCTGCAAGGCTGTACATTCGCAGCCCTACTGCGATCAGGCTAAAGATCTTCTGAGGCGATTTACGACCTTCGACGCCCAACACGTCCCACAGACTGACAACACGCTGGCCGACGCACTAGCCACCCTGGCTTTACACGTGCCTTTACTCCTGTTTAACACATGCCCTGCATTGATTACAGACTGCGCAGACCCTATCGTTCAGACGACGCAAATCTCCTCTCTTCTCGAGGAAGGCACGCCTGAATGGTACGATAATATCAAAACCTATCTTTTATAGGGTGAGCTGCCATCTACATTAACACGCACACAGAAAGACGTAATCCATAAGCGGGCTAGGCAATACGTCATCATCGGAGACAGCACTCTCTGTAGACGCTCCTTTGATGACGTGTTGCTTACCTACGTTGACAAAGACCAAGCGCCACACATAGTCGGCAAAGTTCACGAGGGACTGTGTGGCGGCCACATAGCACCAAGGACTATGGTCCTAAAAATCTGACGCTTAGGATACTACTGGCCACACATGGAAAGAGACTGCCTGACAAAGGTTAAAACTTGTGACACATGTCAGTGTCATGCAAACCTCATCCACGTGTCGCCTATAGAATTGCATACAACACAGATAACATGGCCATTTCAGCGATGGGGACTAGACATCATAGGACCCATCACGCCAAAATCTTCTGCAGGGCATAGCTTCATAATTACCGCTACTGAGTACTTTACGAAGTGGGTAGAAGCTGTCCCCCTGCGGAAAATCACATCCCAACAGGCTTGCCATTTTATCTTGGACAACATAGTAACCAGATTTGGTCTCCCGATGACTATTGTGACCGACAATGGGCCACAGTTTAGTAGCGCGGATACCAAATCCTTCTGTGACAACCTAGGCATTAGACAGTCTTTTTCCTCTCCTTATTACCTGCAGGCGAATGGTCAAGCTGAAGCATCAAACAAAATAGTCATCAATCTGCTCAAGAAAATGCTCGACGACAACAAAAGACGGTGGCACGAATAGATCCTCTATGTGCTATGGGCATACTGTACTACATGCAGGACAGCTACGGGTAGTACGCCCTATAGCTTGGTTTACGGATCTGAAGAAGTGCTGCCTCTCGAGTTTCAAATCCCTTCTCTGAGAATGGTCTTCTCCGCAATTATAAATGAGGCTCAACACATTGAGTCTCCAATCACAGATCTGGATTCAGTAGAAGGGAAGCGGATTCAGGCTCTTGATATGATTGAGAAATATCAGGACAAACAGTGCCAGAAACATCGCCACAACCTTCAACAGCGCCTGATCAAGAAAGGAGATCTTGTACTCAAGGCTGTGCGTGAACCAGTAGGCAAGTTCTCTGCAAACTGGGAAGGCCCTTTCTTGGTGATCGATGCATATGGCAACGGAGCGTTCAAATTAGCAGACGTCAACGGCAACGAGTTAGCAAACCCTGTAAATCATGTATACTTGAAGCGGTATTTCATCTAGCAGCATCTACGGTGTCGACAGCAGGTATGGAACTCCTCATCCGCTACGACGTAAAACTAGCACTGATCGTCCGCTATGACGTAAAATTGGCACTGATCGTCCGCTACGACGTAAAACTGGCACTGATCGTCCGCTACGACGTAAAACTAGCACCCATCGTCCGCTATGACGTAAAACTGGCATGCCTTCCACGCGTCCGCCACGACGCTAAACTAGCAAGTGATAACCGTTCGCTACGACGTAAAACTGACAGTGTTGTACAGGTCCGCCAAGACGAAAAACTGACATCTTTTGCATGCGTCCGCCACGACGCTAAACTGGCACAGGTAAGTAGCCATCTGCTGAGATGTAAAACCAGCACAGATCTGTCCCTGGGTCATGACATAAAACTGACACCCACAGCACGGTCTGCTGAGACCATAAACTAGCCTTACCACCATCCGCTACGACGTAAAACTAGCGCCTCTCGGTCTGCCTGGACTTTAAACTGGGACCATGGTCTGCTGGGACTTAAAACTAGTAACGACAGTCTACCAGGACTTAAAACTGGGATGTACAGATCGCTACCATGTTCAAGCAAGCGTGATCATTCTTGTACAGCTGCACAACAGAAGAGGTGGGATACTAAAACAGTTCCAGTGTCGCCACCCCACTGGCATCCTACTGATTCCTCAGATAAGCTAAGAGGCATCTTACTGATCCCTCGGAGATGCCGCCACCGCACCCACCACAGTGGTGGTACCTCTGAGAGTTTAGCCTCGCCAGTCGGAGCCCCGACGAAATCCTCGACAGCCATGGCCCCGGGAATCTCCGCCAATCATCGTTATCGGCCGCCGGCCTCTCAGATTCATCTGGTCGGTTCCTGGTGCAGCCAGTTAACTGCACTGTGTCTGATGCCTTTTTGGCAAAGATATGCAGCGCCGAATCATCAGGATTGGCGACTCCACCCGCGTGCTCCGGCTCCTTCTTTACAGCCCATTTATCTAACATCAGACAGCGTTGGTTTCAAGAACCTCGCCTTTTGTTCATGAGCAATAGTGTCCTCTGTTTTCTTTTGTGGTTGCAGGTTACTTCCCTTGGAGGATGTTGTCCAAAGGTGCATCCATCTGAGCGGTGAAGTACAACAGCGTGTTGAAATGGCTGCTCAGGTTTGCCCGACCACGTAGCTCTGCATGTCTATACCTTGCACAATCCTACCCTTAACTCTTATTTCCTTCACCCCCACCACCCAGTTCCCATACGCAAAATCCACATACGCAAGTATTCATTTGCTGCACTTACGCTAGCAGAGACATTGCAAAAAGTGATGCGTAACGCTCCTTTTGCATGCATTCCTGCAATAATCGGTAATAGAGAAACCTCAGGCTGATGTGCTACGCTCGTCTGAAAGCATTCCTGTTGACCGCGTCTTTCATACCCCTGCCATCTATAACGCATTTTGCATCTTCCCCGAACCTGTTTCCAGCTATATCCCTCTATTTCCCATACCTGCTAGTCTTGCTCTTCCATGTTGACAGGGCAACACTTGAGTAGCCATGGAGGAACGCTGCTCTTGCTTTTGCCAATTCGGTGTTTTACATTCTTTGTTGACGTCTTTCGGGTAAGCCCTCCAACCGTCAACAAAGAGGGGCCATTGAAACACCGTGAAAATTACGAGTCGGCCTCAGGCAAAGATTCGCAATTCAAGCGAGAGCGCGCATCAGCTCTGTTCCAGGACAAGTTTACGCTCTATTACGCACGGCAGCGTAATGAGCGTAATAAGCTCCAAAATAGTCAAAGGCAGAGAGTCTAGAGAAGCGCAACAGTTTGACGCTTTTTCTCGTGGCGCATGATTAACTTGTCTTTACGCTCCTTACGCGATGGTGCGTACCGTTGCGTATGTTATCATTCAAGTTGCACATTGTTTATGCTTCATTATGTGCAGCTACGTAGTGAGCATAAGTTATACATTGTTTACGCTTCATTACGGGCAGCTGCGTAGTGAGCGTAAGCTATACATTGTTTACGCTTCACCATGCGCAGCTGCGTAGTGAGCGTAAGTTGTACATTATTTACGCTTTGTTACACGCAGTTGCGTAGTGAGCGTAAAACAACTTTGAGCTTATTGTTTTTACACCAGATTACACTCATACACGCAACACAACGCGAATGGGTGTAATACAGCCTGAAAGCAATTAAAGCGTGCTTAGCATGTGCCTGCTCTTCACACGCACAACACGCAAACAAGCGTGTTGTGCGTAGTCACAGCCTGACTTAAAATGATCATGCCAACAGGGCCCGCAATACCCGGACCCACGTCATCAGGGTTGCGCCTTTTTCACGAAGCGTCGTGGCCTATAAATATCTCAGTTAACAAAGATACAGGGGGCAAAAAAAATCAGAGAAGCAAAAGCATATTTCTAAGCACCAGAGCACTTAGCACTTTGGAGCAGAGATACAGAGAACAGCGCTTTGGCAATCGTGGACATCATCACCTTACAGCCGAAGCAGAGTACAGTTTGCTTTGAGCACCGGTGACAGGAGCAATCGCTCTGCTGAAAAGGCTCTATCAATCAGAAACAATTGATTGGTAGACGTCAGCTTGGCCTGCCTTGCATTTCAGCTTTAGCCCACGAGGTAGATCGGACTTCTATTTAGACCGTTTCGCTTGTTGTTTTGTGCGTGTTTTACATCCTATAATCGGGGATTCCCCAGTGTAATTTCTCATACGAAATATACATTTTTAAGTCAAAGCGTAGATCTTGAAGCTACGAGCTCCTCTTATGCCAACCTCCTTTCATCGTGTTTAGCATTATCACCGTTGCAATCCGTCTACATCGTTTTCCCCTCGTTTTATGACTCCTCAAACCAGATCGCTTTCTTTTCACGTACTTTGCATTGTTTTACTGACTCGTAAGTCCCTGTCTGATCGACAAGACTGTTCAGGGTGCCGCGGATTTGTTTTTCCAGCATAGCCCTCACGTGGATCCGTGGCTAAAACTGTGTACATCGGAACCTCGGTCGGTATATCCAGCTGCCGACGTTTTCCGTCGCTACAGCTCCTCCCTTTGTATGTTTGGAGCAATCAGTTATCCTTTGGTCTTCATTATCCTTTTGGCTCATTAGCAATTTGTTTCNAGGATTGACTTGGTTTTCCCATTGAATGAGATGTTTTACATTCAAGAAACTTTATGGAACATGAAGAAGGAGATGTCAAATGGCCATAATGCATGAGTGTTAAACATAAGTCAACATTTTTGTTTAGTATATGAAAGATTATAATTAGTCTATGAGATGGTGACTCAAGGGAAAATAACAAGAGTGATGTGAAACAAGTACCCTTGGTGTAACAAAACAAGCTAATTGAATCCTACAAACCAAGGTCACATGGTAACTTATTGCCTTAATGAGTTGTACCTTTTTGATGACTTTAGGCTTCATCCTACAAGAAAAACTCCAAGAGAACAAGAAAATAAGACAAAGAAAACATGCCATTACAAGATAATGCATAGGCTACATGGAACAACCAGTGAAGTGGGTCAACATACGTTACCATCATTACAATATATAGGTATTTGTGTAATGGACATTAGATTCACAAAACTTGCAATTCATTCTATAGAGAGAGCATGCAAGCTTGTTTATTGTAGACCATTAGATCCATCAACATCAGTCATTCATTGTAACCTATCAACAATGATAAACAAAACTACAAGAAAACATGTAAGTGTTAGATGTAATCAAGGCTATGTAATGGCTTTAGTGTTGCATTACAAGGGTTTGATGTTATCTTGAGTAGGTTTAAGTCCTAGTGAGGAACTTGGTCCTATGTGTTTTCTCCTCACCATTTTTATTTAGATGGAAATTTCAACTAAGGGATCCTCCCTAATGTCTTTGGCTTTGAGGTCAATGGTCATCAAACTACTTCAAGGTGTTATGGTTGTATAGTAGAATGGTTTCAGGATTAATGGTTAGGTACATAAGGTCAATTTGGTCTAACCACATCATAAGAGGGATTTATTTAGGCTTTAAGGCTAGCTGAATTTGCTTTCTTATTTTCCTAGCTCAGTCCTGCATGACAACATAGGCACATCAAGCAACACCTATGTAATAGAATTGTTAAATAATGTAAAAACAATGCAAAATAGTCCAATAATAAAGCAAAGATGAGTTAAAACAAATTAAATCGATTTCAAAATAGCTCAAACATGGTCAGTAAAGGTTACTAGGGGTAGTATAAGGTTAAACATGATCAACTATGGTTACACTTTACCAATTTTAGGCCTTAGCAGGTCATGTTACAAGGTTAAGGCCTGAGTGGGCCACATGATGGTCAAATGATGACAAATGATGGTCAAGGAATGATCAAACCCTATCAAACAACATCTAGCAAAGGCTAAACATGGTCAATTGAGGCCACAAGAGAGATGATAAGGTAAATACAGTCAAACCAAAGCCAAACAGAAACCAAATGAGGTGAAAGAATGACCAAATGGTGGTTAAATAAGGTTACATGCAAGACAATATTCATGGAATAAAGTTGGGTAAGGTTAAATAAGATTTTATTGATGTTCAATTATATTAATTGATGTTAAACCAAGACAACTAAGGTACAAATGATATCATATAATAGAAACATTTGATGGAACAAGGTCAAATTATGCTAAAATGATAATAAACATAGATAATGAGGAATAAGATCAAAAAAAGTTAAAACAAAATGAAACAAGGCCATACCAATCAAGATGAAAAGCATATGATAAACCATGGTTAATATTGGTCAATTAGGGGTAGCTTTTTCCAGTTTCAGACCTTAGTAGACCATAGTAGAGGTCCATAGAACTAATGGGGGAATTTGAAAACATGGTGAGGTTATTTTGAGGTTGTTTGAAGTTAAAATTGAGACCTTTTATTGTGACTATGCTAGGATCAATTATCCTCATGCTAGCCATCATAGTTGGAATAGGCCCCAATGTAGTTAGTGTTAGTAGATGGTTTCTAGGTTTGTTATGGCCAATTTTAAGATTCTAATGGTCTATATAGCTAGCACAGTGGACTGGGGATGGATATTAATGAGTTTTGGCATCATTTTGACTCTCTAGAAGATACAAATGGTGTAAAACTTGGTGACTACACTAACCAACATAATCCCAACATAGATGCATGGGGCAAATTGATTTGTGAGATCTCATAGTTGAAATAGGTGTTCCATTAACTTCCTAGGATAGTGCAGGGTCTTGGAAAGGCTAAACTAATCATTTGGAAGTCAAAATAGACTACTATATATGAAGTTTTAACAAAAACACCTTATAACTATGTTGGCCAACATATTTGAGGATGGCCTCAAAGTAGATGGCCATATTTTGATGTTTATATGGTTAAAATAAGGTGAAACTAAAGTTAACTTCAAGATTTTAGGATCCTAGGCCTATAGAATCATGTTTTTGGTCATTTCGAGTGTTATGGTATTGGTTCAACTACTCTAGAAAAATAACTACACTAGCCAACAAAGTCCTAGCCTTCCTTAATGTATATTAATAGAATCTAGGCTTTTAATGATGTTTTGTGGTCAATTGACCAAGTCCTTTGGTTCTTAGAGTTACCATTGTTCTTGGATAGGGTTTTGGCTTAGGATGGTTGATTATGGAGGTTGTTTGAATGTTCAAATGATCATTTCCTACTTGGACTATGTTGGCCAACATATTTGAGCTTAGCCTTAGTGTAAATAGAGAAAGCTTGGTATTTCCAAGATCAAAATGAGGTGAAATTACAACTAGGAAAGATCAAATAAGATTCTATGCTTCTAAGTCAATTTTTGGACAATTTGAAGTATCACATTACTAGTCAAACCATTTTAGAATCATGGCTACACTGGGACTATGTTGGCCAACATAGTCTACGACTGCTCCAACATACTCATGCAATGAATCTTGATTTTTAATGAAATTGTATGATTAATCAATTAGGTTCTTAGGTGCTTAGGTCATTGGTGTTTATGAATAGGTTTTACACTTTAAATTGATAGTTCTTATCATTGTTTTGATTTTGGATGGATCATACCCCCTTGGACTATGCTAGCTAGTGTAATCCCAATGTATTTAATAGGTGTACAATGAGTTTTGGTGCTTTTTGATTTGTTTTATAGTGTTTAGTGATCTCTAAGGTCTCCAACAAGGTTTTCAGGTTAAGATGATGCACTAAGAAGTTGATTCAACATGTTCATGACCTATTTTGAGAGTTCTACAGTGGTACTATGTTAGGACTATGCTGGCCAACATACTCCCAGGCTTTCCAAATGTAGTTGCAAGGTGGAAATGGGGTTTTTCTTGTTCTTTATCCATAGTTTACTATTATAGGATCACCAGAGGCTCTGAGTGAGTGCAAAGGCTAAGATATCTTAATTTTAAGGTTATTTATAGTTTTTCATGTCCACCCTTATCCAATTATGCTAAGGCTACATCAGCTAGCATAGTATTAGCCATCCCCAACATAGTGCCAAGGTTGGGGTAGGATTGAACTTATCTTTAATCAATTATTTGTCATTTGAAAGCCATTGAAGAATCTAGGAGGATGTGATGGTTAGGAAATATCGATTTGAAGGTTACTTGGTGTACTAAATGATCAATTTTCTCTCAACTATGTTCGCCAGTGTAGTTCAGGTGTTCTTAGCATAGTCCATGCAAAATAGATGATTTTTTATGTCTTTTCACTAGTCTTGTGTAGGTTCAAAGCTACTGAAGGCTTTGGATAGGGTTTTATGCATAGTGTGATCATTTTGGAGTTAATCAGAAGTTTGGTTAGTGGTGAAAAATGTCATCCCTCTGGATGTGAAATATGTCAATATAACCATCCTAAGGGATGTTGCCTTGTAATCTCACATCTGCAAGAGTCTGGGGTGTATGCACTCAACCCACAATTGAACAAATGACAAACACCCCAAAGGTTACCTTAACCTCAAGGTAACCTAAGATAGTTCCACCAACCCTTAATGTATTATCCCAGTTGAACTTCACCACAACTAATTGAGAAATACCAATAATGGAAATACCCACAATCATGGGGAATGCCACCACCAAGGCAATAGTATCCTTACCGGTAACCTGATCCGTATGGATGTTACGTGTAGTAGCCAATCTCTCCACGTGACTCTATTGGTTGCATTACTCCTCAACCTCACTACCATGCTCATGAATATTATAGGACTCCCTCTCCTAGGGATAATGTTCCACAAGTATAGCATCCTTCTCATCTGGCTGTGATGAGTGATGAGGTACCCCTACACTCAACCATATGAATATGAGCATTTCACACATGATCTGGTCGAACTCCAAGGACCAAGTGCTCACATGCCTTAATGGAGTACTCAGGGTTAATCAATCGTTGTCTTTCCAAACTTACTTGTATTGCCACGGTTGTATGGTTAAGTAAGCTTGAGGTATATGATTTTTATAGCTTTTGTATTTTTTTATGTCTTCTACTAATAAAGGAGAGGGAGAGAGAACTAAGTGGCTAACTTACATTAACTATTCATTAATTAAGTTCTAAATGTTCCTAACACCAGTATCTGTTTCCACTTATCATACACATCCTGAACCAGTGCAACGCTGCTGGGATTACCAAACGTTAATCGTTACTGGGTTACCAATCACCACACGCATGCTGAGTGTATTTAACTAAGGGGGTTGAAGGTTGAGAGAAATATTAATTAAATAGGAAAGCATTAAAAAATTATTAATTACTAATTAGATTAATCTATATGTTGCAAGGTTTATCATAAAGTTCATCTTTATTGTTGTACACAAAATTGTGCTTAGGTACAAATTGCTCAAATAAAGATCCGTTCACTCTATGACTCCTACTATGGGCACACAGAAATAATTCTAACTCTAGAATGAAAAAACTACAAGAGTCTGGCTAATGGTCTAAGTCTAACTACCTTGGAACCAAGGGTGTCACCTCTTATTTATAGAAGATGAGATAGGACACAAGATCGCATATGCGATATCGTGTGGTGGATGCGATATCGTGTATGCAATATCGTGGTTCATCATACCACCATGCCTAAATGAAAACTCTTCCTTAAGTTCCTTACAAAATATTGGGAAGGTATGGGATTATTGACTTGAATGACACTAATGGTGAATGGGATGACATGTGAACGGATCAACATTACAATACATGACAACATTAGTGTTCATGACTACAAGAGTGAACACTATATACAATTGACATCCAGACTTATTTGGTAGCTAAGAGAGAAGAGAGAGAGAGAAAAAAAAAAGGAGAAGACGTGTTGCTATCAACACCAAGATTGTGCCTTCTGTTGTCCCTCCATAACCGCACCATCAATCTTATTCCTTGCACAACTGTTCCAGCACCAGTCCATCCTGAGTGTTTCCTCCAGGTCCAGTCCGTTGTTGTATGATTGCCATCTACACACACAACATAGTCACATATGAGCAAGGATAAGTAAATCATAATATATTTGATACCTTGCCTCGGTGTAAGGTCCATTGGCTGAGTTGTGATATGGCCAATACAGATTCTAGAGATATAACACTGGTGACTACCCAAGGTGTAGGGATTAGGAAAATTTGAAAAAATTGGACCAGGGCCCCCATGACTAAGAGTGATCTTTCAGTAGCAATAGAATGGAAAAAGATAAGGAATAAGAAAGATGGAGAAAAAGAAACAATGGCAATGTCGATAAAATGGATGTTAGAGTTGGGAATGAAACAAAAATGTTTAAGGGAAAGAAGTTAATTGATGCACAAAATAGGAATGCCAGTGGGTCCTTCCCAAAGTAGGCTCATGCCCTTTATGCTCTGAAAAACCCACATTTAAAAGTCTGTAGGCTCTAGAAATGTCATTTTGGAGCAAGAGTTAAAGACTTAACCCCAACAATTCACCAAAGAGAAAACAATGCATCAACCAAAATATAGACTACTGATACAATCTGCAATGAAGTGGGAAATGAAGAAAGAATGATGGGGAGAAGAGAATGGAATGGAGTCCCAAGAACAAGGTGGTGTACAGCCCCTTATGTATTTATGGTTAATGTGACTGAGTATATCTCATTCCAAATCCAACCTCAAACAAGCCACATCCAGTGACTTCGCATTAATACATTTGGCCAATCCATCCACTTACAAGAACAAGAATGCTTCCACCAAAGAGTCAACACCATTCCAAGGAAGATGAGAAAGGGAGAACTAGGAAGTGAGAAAGGGCCTTAGTTAGAGGGAACATGTTTGTTTAGTTCCATAACTAGTGCTTGTAGCCATGCAAAGACTTATTTTTATTGGCTTAGCTTTCCGATAATGGAGAAATGTTGGAATGGTAAGGAAAACTCAAGAATAAAACATCCAAGCACCCAGAGAATAGCCAACACAAATGCATCAAATCCCTTTTAAGTCACACCCTTTTCAGTCCTTAAGTCCTTCTTTAGTTTGAGAAATGCCCAGTCACCAATTCGTTAATAGTTTTATTATTAAAGAAAGGGACTGTACAATTCCAAGCCAAGAGAGACCATAGAAATTCATGGATGCATGGATGACATGGACTCATTGCCTATTATATCAAAAGAACCATATGTTAGTATCAATATTATAACTCAAAGGTAAAAACCAAACATTAGCAATCAATAGAATATGGTTCATACCACCATCAGGAGCACTTATTAAGTCATGAATCTAACAAAACAAAAACAAACAAAACAAATAGTCACACAAAGAAATGAAAAAGTATAAACGATGTTGCAAAACAAAAACAAGAAAAATTAAAGAAATTTGTAAAAAAAAATGTGTAAAAAAAAACTTAAAAAAAATTGAGAGCCTCAAATGGTTAGCAGAGGTGGTCGTCTCCCCCATGACTAAGTTGGAAGGAGAAGATCTAAAATATTGAGCAGGGCCATCCCTTCTTAGAGGTATTATGTGCACTGATCGTTCTAAATTCATGTAAGGGTTTGGTCTGTTGCACATTGGCTAACAATCTCTTATCAAGGATCTCAAGTTTGTATATGGTCATGACCCTTGAAGGAAAGGTTGCATGAATAATGTAAGGTCTATACTAACCTACATCATCAGTGTAAGGTTGGAAGGGAAAATAGACATCGAAAGATTATTAGGCAAGCATAGCTAACCCTGTCTTCACCTGAGGGCAAGCTGGAAAAGAGAATGAAGGTAGAGTGCCTTGGATGGTTTGCACGCAAATCAACCAAGGACTTTCCCAAACGTAAGCTACAGCTAGTGCTGGGGTTATCGTAAATGGTGTAAATGGAATGTAAATGAAATGCAAACAGTGATATGAAATGTAAATAGAGCGTAGAGTGTAAACATAGACTGAATTGTAAACAAAGCGTAAATAGAGCTATATTGTAAACAAAGTATAAATAGAGTAAACAATATAAATGGAAGGAAATAATGAAACTATATTGTATTGTTTAACAAGAGTGTGCATTGGTCAAAGCGTAGTTGCATGTGTGATAGCAAGTCAAGAGCTAAGCCCCAGAGTGATGTGGTGATGTGTTTGCAGGTGCTTGAATGCTAGGAGTCTTGTGTGCCTGAGCATCCAAGGTTCAAAGTTTCTCTTTCTTCAAAATTTCCCATCCCGTTTAAGTGAATTGATAGGGTATTTATAGCTTTTGGCTGGGCTTGGGCACAGAATCCATGGATGGAATCGATAGTTGAGAGATGAGAGGAAACAAGATTATGTGACATGTGTCTGGTAGACAACTGTGTGTGAGTTGGTTGTGTGTAGGCAGGCTACGTTTTTGACCAAGTACATTGCATTTTACAACTCATGGGTTACTCAAGCCCATGAAAGTACATTTAATTTATACTGTGAGGGCCTGTCATGCCCAAAAATGGGGATTTACAATGAAATGTATAATAAGAGAAATTCAACCCAGCTCGCTTGACCATGGATCGAGTGCTGCAAGATGTCGAGATGATAATTTGAAGCTGTTCGAGACATATTTGTTTGACTAGGGCTTCCAACGTGAATTGATGTGCCTTCAGAGCTGAGTTGAGCTTCAGTGTAAGTTGATTTGTGGTCATGCTATACTCATGCCTGGTGTGACCTCCAGCGTGTGTCCAGCATCCAGCGTGCCTAGCATCCAGCGTGCCCAGCGTGTGGACACTGCACTCACGCCCAGCGTGACCTCCAACGTGAGTGAAGTAAAATTAACCTTTTGACATCAAATTTTGATTTCTAAAGCTTGCAATTGTTGCCAACCCATGTGTGATCTAGATCTATAAATTTGATTTTGAATGTGTCTAATTTGGAGCCATTTTGAGTAGGTCACACTGGGTTTTGGGTAGGTCACACTGAGGGTGATCAAATTTTGCCTTCGGACCTTTGAAAGGGCTTGGATCATTTCCATTTCAAAGATCTAGGATAAAATTAGTGGTGTTTCATTGGCTCCTCTTTGTTGATGTCTAGAGGAATCCACCTAAGAGGCATCGACAAAGAAGTGCAAAACACCATGAACAACCAAGTACCAAGCATCACATGTTGGCCCTTGGTTGGATCTCATCGCATCATGTCAAAAGTACATAGGATCAGGGAAATGCAGTTTGAGATGCAAGGGGAGGGGATTGGTTGTAACCATGGGAAGCCAAGAGTTTGTCAAGGGTGATAATTGCAGTTGGAATTATGGGAGAGGAATGCTCTCACATGAGAAAGTTATGTCATTGGTCCTTGTCAATAGCTGGGTTTTCAGCAAACTCGGAACCAAGACATAGGAGGTGCATTCTTTGGAGAACTGGGACTCTCATAGAGTGTTTACGGGGCCCGTTGTAAACAGCCAAAGCCACACGATGATGTGCAATCATGGTTTCTTTGAGATGCAAGTGTAACTAGTTTCCAAGACAATTTCCTTCTCACTGGGGTTTGTATGAGAATGGCCAATAGTCTTTGGTTCATGATGTTAATGGGATCATGAAGACCTTTTCCGTGTATTTTGCTCTTTGACCCTTTTGTTCTTTTTCTTTTTTGTTTGTTTTTTCTTTTCTTTTGATTTTTCTTTATTTTTTCTTTCTTTTTCTTTTATTTTTCTACTTTGTTTTATGTTTTTCTTTTCTTCTTTTGGGTCTTTTTGAAAGAGCTTACTTTTTGTGCCATGCTCATGTTTGAGCATTTGCATTTTTTGTAGCATGTACTGTGCACTGTGTTTTGCGTTGCAATTGCTTAAAGAGTCACAGTGTGCAATAGTGTATCAAGGGATTTGAAGTGAGTAGGAGACAATGAATCTAGGGGATGTAATTTAATAGGATAAAGGGGCATAATGGGCAAATAGGGGATGTATTTAGAGTCAGGAATGTACTTATGAACTGATTGATTAACCCAGTTGCGTGTGTCAGGAAAACTGTGATACCTTGTCATCACGATGAAGTGCATCTATGCATGAATGCCTCAGGAGTGTCATCCCGCAAACACAACTCCAAGAAGACAAGAAAACCACAAACAAAATGGTTAACTAAGCACTTTAAACTTGAGAACAGCCAAGAAGATGGAGCCACCATGTGCAATTTTCAAAGCAAATAGAATTATGAACAACATCAGCTTCATTAGGGTCCATGGGATAAATCATGTAGCAAGTCTTTGTGAAACATGAATAGCCAATTGCAGCAACACATCTTTTTAAATTTTTCCTAGTTGTCGATGATGTTACCAGTTTATAGTCTTAGAAAATTGTTGTGGGCTAGTTTCACGTCATAATGAATTGGACAACGCTAGTGTAGCATCATAGCAAATGGTGCATTGCTAGTTTGTAGTCGTAG
This sequence comes from Gnetum montanum, assembly GCA_015680685.1. Classification (NCBI taxonomy): domain Eukaryota; kingdom Viridiplantae; phylum Streptophyta; class Gnetopsida; order Gnetales; family Gnetaceae; genus Gnetum; species Gnetum montanum. The sequence continues at coordinate 148,857 of MNCI01019773.1, forward strand.
CGGACTATGAAGAGGCAAACCAGTTTATTGTCTTAGTGGAATTTGGGTGCTAGTTTCATGTCATGGTGGACAGATGTGGCAGTTTAGCATCATACAGGATAGAGCTCTATGGTGTCGGTTTAATTTCATGACTCCAAGACATCCTGTGGTATCAGTTTTAAGTTATGATGCTAAGACTATTTTGTGGTATTAGTGTTAAGTCATGATACCATGACTGTTCTGTGCTAGTTTATAGTCATAGCAGATTGTATGTGCTTACCTTGCTTGTGTAAGGTGTGATACTGCATGCATGGTCATGCTGTGTGCTTGCAAGATCCTACAAAAAATCAACTAGAAAGAAAAATAACATCAAGCAACACCTATCCTAAACAGAGTTAAAATGGATGAATGAAATGAAAGCAATGCAAAAAGTGATAGTTTTAGTTCGTTCCAGACAATAAGCTAGTTTAAGGCCTTTTCGAGCCCTTGTTAGTTCAATGTAATTTCGGACATGGGATAGTTTAACATCATTTCAGACAGAGGTTATGAAGGGTTATTGGGTGGATCGGGAATTGTCACCATGTATGATGGTCTCCCTCCCTTTATGGAGGAGGTGGAGTTCTTGGTGGATGGGAGATGACACTGCATATGACCTAACTAGCCAGGGACGTCCTAGGATCATGTTGTAGTCTGGAATTTTTTCGATGACTGTAAAGTTCACAAACGTGAGGTGCTGGTCTTCTATCGTGAAGGTGATGTGGATTGTGCCTTTAATGGCTACGCGTGCTCCATCGAAGGAGTTTAGAGACTCGATTTTGGTCAGTTGAATGTTGTGCATTAGGCCTAGTCGTTCGATGATGGAGTCTGGAACAACGTTTTTCTACTGCACCATCATCGATGTGTACTCTGTGTACTGTGTATTTTCCGATGCTTACACTAATGTTCAATAGTGCATGTGTGACCTCCCCTTGTTTGGGGTTGATCTTGACATCATTGTTACGGAAGGTTAGTGTTGGCACATTTGGCCATTCTATGGAACAGTTGAAATATTTTATTGGAAGAATCTATGGTTGTAAATGCACAAGTAAATTTCAGCTTTAGTGTTGAAGGTTGGGTGTTTTTAGGGAAGTAACTCACTGGTGAAGAATTTGATGTTGAAGCCTTTTGAATATAAGATAAAGGTGCCAAATTATCTCTTTATTAAAATCAGAAATTAGTATTATGGCAAGGAAGGAAGTATGTTATTCATGTGAAATCATTAAGTTGCAGATCCCGGTTGTCAAAACCTAGATATATCCTTAAGATAATATTTGAAACTCTTTGCAAGACAAAATCAAAAATGTAACAAAACCAGCAACACCTTCGTCATTTTGAAGATTATGTAGAAGAAAGGAAAATTAACATCCACCGTATACTATACCTGCTGAAGAGAAAAATAGTGGAGATAAGGAAAACAGTGAAAGTAGAGGAGACTGCATTGCAGGAAAATGTGCAACACCACTCACCGCGATGTTCACCCTGGCACAGACAGACATCTTCACTAAACGTAGGGATATTACTTCAAAAACAAATTTTGGAACCCTCATTTGTGAAATACGCGAGGAAAGGGGTTATGCCCTGTTAAAACCCCGATTTGTTTTGCAGGCCATGGCATTTTTTTTCTTTCTTTTTCATGATGCAGGCTACGAATCCGCCAGACGAAGATCCATAAAACATTGGCCCATAATTCGGCAATCAGTGACAATGGCGGAGGCAAACAGAAAAAAAATGCAGGAAGACAAACAGGGAAAAAACGCAAGAAGCCCTAAATCAGTTTTGAGGGCAAAACAGAAAACTCTTCGGAAATTAAAATGCTAAGCGCTTTGTTCTTCAAAATAGAAAAGAAAACCCTTCTTCTCCAACACGTGACAGCAAAGCCAGACGCGGTTGCCGAGCATTCTCTCGCGGTGATCATCAGTTACGATTTTGCAGGGCCCTATTATAAGGGGGCAGTTTGAATCGGTGACTTCAGATGATGCTGCATATGAATCTTGCTTCAAACATGTGTCAGTTCTTGCAGGTTCTAGGCAGAAATAAGAGAAAGACCATTGCCCTGGAACTATGCTGAAACCTCCACGCGATTTACATGGAAGACAAGAAGAATCATTTCGCCGCTTTTACCAGAAATTATTCAATTACTTCTGCCGCTTAAAGTATATAGGTATAAATTAACCAACAATATATATAGGTAGATATATATCCATAGCAAGAAGTACTCATTGTATGAAGCCTTCATTTAGAAACCTGCCTTCAATTATCTCAAGCCATAAAATATTATTTTGAAACATATAAGTTACTACCCATTTAAAATTTGCAATATTGATTATCCCATTTAATGTCACATTACATTAAAGTTAGCATAAAAT
>MNCI01019773.1:162244-200336 GCA_015680685.1 Gnetum montanum
TTAAAGTAAGTCATTTGTAGTTCACACACAACGCAATTGTTACATTTTACACAACCACATGCCGCAACAACACACACACATACTCACATTAACTACTAATTTTATTAGGAGGTATCTGGGCCTTGGTGTTGCCAGAGACCAGCAGGCACCTAAATCCTATTCGAGGACACTTGTTGGCAGTCGCGTCCCAAACGGTCGCCAACAGTTAGAGTCATTGTGCTTGTATCTTGTCGTACAGGGGATGTAATGGCTCCACGAATGGCATCTTTAGTTGGAGACATATTTTCTATAGTAAGGATGGAGGCGATCATGTGTGCTAGTTCTGGGCGATGCTTTGATGACGTTAAGATGAGGTCGAGAAAGGTAGGCGTTACATTCTTATATTTTAATGCATTGTGTGTATGAGATAGTATGTCTGCAAGGTTTTCATTTCTGTTTGTTGTGGTGGGAGCCTCCTCTATTGTGTGAGCCATAATGTAGAGCTCTTATGGAGGGGTAATGCATAAGGGTTGTTGTGTAGTGGCCCTAGGAATAGAGTTAGGGCTGGTTTGTGGTTTAGACGTTGGTGACTTGGGTTGCCACTACTTGTATGTGGCCAAGTTGCTGGAACCTGGACTTGGTGAGGGTGTCATTGGATAAACTTGTGTGTTTAACGTTGTGATGGATGGTGGCTGGCAATTTAATGTTGTACCAGATGAGTCGCTAGATGTTTCCCTTATGATGAATAGTCTCTTGTTTCGGGAAGTCGTTAAAGGTATGGGACTACTAGGTTGCACTGCGTTGAGTAATCCTTTTTTTTCCATTCTTTGTAAATAATTTTGCAAAGTTTGAAAAGTTTCTGTGTCATGTCTAGGCATTTGGTAGTAGTGGTAGTATGCACTTAAGTTAAAATTTTGTGGAACATAGCGTTGTATGTTGTAGTGGGATGACTTACCAATTCACAATGTTTCTAGTTGCGTATGTAGGAATCATCTGACATGCATTTGCATTGGACCAAACTAGCATTGAGGAGCTATTCTAGCAATTGGGAAGGTTTTCCCAACAAGGGTATGTATTTGCTTTGGGTGTGCTCATGTCTAGGTGTGGCTTGTTTGGTAGCGCCAAAGCTAGAGTTGGCGACTTGGGGTGTTGAGGCCACGAGCCTGTTGGTTGCATGTGTTGGCATGGTGATTGTTGCAATTGTTGTGTTTGATGCTACTTGTGTATCCTGTGCTATTTGTGTTGGTTGTAGTTGTTTCATTTGTTGTTGTGCATGTTGTTGTGCATGTTGTTTTTTTTTGTGTTGGCTCCTATAGGCCAAGTAGGATGGGTTATTGCTTTCTCTTTTTGCCTCTTCGATGCCCTTTGCTTGGTCAAAGGCCTAGGTAAGAGACTTTGGGGCTTGGTAGAGCAGTTTGGACTTGATGAAGTTATTGACTGCACCCTTAAAGATTGCCAAGAGATGTGTCTTCGCGATCGGCTCATGCATTTCATTGGCTGTGGCACTCCATCGCTAGAGGAAGGGTAGTATGGGCTCCAAGGGTCCTTGTCTAACGTGGAGGAGCTTGTTAATTGTCACTTCAGGTCTGATGTTGTATCTGAGGCATGTCACAAACTGGTGTATGAGGTCCTTGAGGGATGCGATGGAAGCTCGAAGTAGGGCACAGTACTAGTTTAAAGCTTTGCCAGTGAGCAATAGGGGAAAGAGGTGTAGAATGGCATGTGGCTAGGAGTGCAACGTGATGGCTTCTGTGAGGAATGTGATGATATGTACATTAGGGTCACTATGACTGTTGTATTTTATCAGATGTGGCAATGAACCATCCATGGGTAGTGTAAGGGGTGGGACCATAGGACAGATTGGATCATCACGGTAAAATTCCAACACCTTGGGTGTGTCTGAGGAGGTAGCCTTGAGATGGTTGATTTCCTCTATCAAAGTCTAGATGAGTTGGGACACTTGTTCCCAACTCATAGATTCACCAGCCGGTTGTGTTGACTGGACTCGTGTAGGTTGTGAGGTGAAGGGTTGGATCCTCGATTGTGGGCTTTGCAAGTTTAATGTCATGGAAAATGGTTGTTATTAGTTTAACATCATACCAAACGTGTGTTGGTAGTTTAAGGCCATACTGGGCCATGGATAGTTTAATTTCATCCTAGACGGATGATGAGTAGCTGCCTAAGGCACTAGTAAAATAGGCATGGCATATGTGGCGCCTACGTAAATGTTGGGTTGAGGTTGGGGAGGTTGGGGCATGTCCCCAGCGTAGGCATAAGGTACTTATGTTGCTTGGGGCTAGGCCTCATTGTACATAAAAGTTGTTTGGATTGTTTGGGGCTGGGTCCCAGTGTGCATAGACTATGAAGCAAATGCCTTAGGCATGTGCTCTAAGTGCTGTGATTGTTGTGAGGAAGTAAGGCCCCAAGGGCTATCGGGTTCAGGCTGGGCCACGACCTCATACTCATACTCGAATGGCGATCTCAGGTAAGAGGAAGTCATCTCAAAATCATTATGCTGTGTGTATTGTATGTATTGGGCAAGGTGATCCATGTTGGTGGCAGTCAGTACTTTGACTAGCTTGAAGTTAGGTGCAAATTACGGTGAATTCAGCTTTGAAATGGATGCGTTTTGTGCGTTTTTATTAAAAAAAACACGGTAGCGATACTGTAGCAGTACTATAGTGGTCCTATAGTAGTGTGACTACTGTAGTAATGTGCAACGTGAATACTGTAGCAATGTCACTATTGTAGCAGCATGCAACATGAGTACTGTAGTAGTGTGACTATTGTAGCAGCATGAGTACGATAGCGTGAGGATGAGTTTTAGCACTTGGTTTGTGCACCGTTTGAATAGGTAGCATGATCAGGGTTTTGATTAAATGGTAAACATGTTTAGCCCTCCTTCTAGTGCCATTTTACTATACTGATCTAAATTGTCGGTGTAAGGCTGGAAGGAAAAATAGACACCGAAAGATCTTTGGGCAAGCATAGCTGACCCTTCCTTCACCTGAGGGCAAGCTAGAAAAGAGAACCAAGGCAGAGTACGTTGGATGGTTTGCATGTAAATCAACCAAGGACTTCCCTAAACGTAAGCTACGGCTAGCGTTGGGGTTATCGTAAACGATGTAAACGGAATGTAAACAGAATGCAAACAATGACATGAAATGTAAATAGAGCGTAGAGAGTAAATAGAGACTGAATTGTAAATGAAACGTAAACAAAGCTATATTGTAAACAAAGCGTAAATAGAGTAAACAATATAAATGGAAGGAAATAATGAAACTGTATTGTATTTTTTAACAAGAGTGTGCATTGGTCAAAGCGTAGTTATGTGTATGATAGCAAGTCAAGCGCTAAGCCCCGGAGTGATGTGGTGATGTGTTTGTGGGTGCTTGGATGCTAGGAGTCTCATGTGCTGAGCGTCCAAGGTTTAAAGTTGCTCTTTCCTCAAAATTTCCCATCCCGTTTAAGTGAATTGATAGGGTATTTATAGGGTTTGGCTGGGCTCAGGCACGAAATCCGTGGATGGAATCGATAGCCGAGAGATGAGAGGAAACAGGATCGTGTGACACATGTCTAGTAGACAATTGTGTGTGAGTTGGTTATGTGTAGGCAGGCTACGTTTTTGACCAGGTACATTGCATTTTACAACTCATGGGTTACTCAAGCCCATGAAAGTACATTTAATTTAGACTATGAGGACTTGTCATGCCCACAAATGGGGATCTACATTGAAATGTACAACAAGAGAAATTTGACCTGGCTCTCTTGACCATGGATCGAGTGCTACAGGATGTTGAGATGTCAATTTGAGGCTGTTTGAGGCATCTATATTTGACCAAGGCTTCCAATGTGAATTGATGTACCTTCAAAGTCGAGTTGATTTTCAATGTAAGTTGATTTGTGATCATGCGGCACTCATGCCTGACGTGACCTCTAGCGTGTGTCCAGTGTCCAGCGTGCCTAGCGTCTAGCGTGCCCGGCGTGTGGATGCTGCACTCACACCTAGTGTGACCTCCAACGTGAGTAAGAAAAATTAGCCTTTTGACACCCAATTTTGGTTTTTGAAGCTTGCAACTGCTACCTACCCATGTGTGATCTGGATCTAGAAATTTGATTTTGAATGTGTTTGATTTGGAGCCGTTTTGGGTAGGTCACACTAGGTTTTGGGTAGGTCATGTTGTGGTCATGCTCAACATGACCTGCAGCGTGACCTAAAAAAACTTTACAAATTTTTATGTTGGATGCTGAACATTGTAATTTCAAACTTTAAACAATTGACCTCCACCTTTGACTTGCTTTTGACGCTGCTTGGAATTGTTCACCCTGAGGGTGAGCAAACTATCTTAGTCAAATTTTGCCTCCAGACCTTTGAAAGGGTTTGGGTCATTTCCATTTCAAAGTGCTAGGAAGAAATTAGTCATGTTTCAAGGTCCTTCCCACAGTGTTTGAAATTTTGTGCGTTGTGTCACATGTGTGGGGTTCCAGTAGAGAACCTTATCTCCTAGTTGATACTTAACCTTTTGAATCTTCAAGTCATGATGTTGCTTATTATATGCCTTGTGCAACTCATTTGATGATAGGGTAGCTAATCGGGTTTCATCTAGCATGCTTAAAGTTTCCAACCTTTTTTTTGTGCTAGATCAAGATCGAGGTGGAGGTCACAAGCCATTGATAGTGTACAAAGCTTGGTTTGAATCATAAGTGTTGGAATCTTTCCGTACACTAACTCATAGGGAGAGTAGCCTATATGGAGTTTCTAGGTGGAGCAGTATGCCCAAAGAGCATCATTTAGTTTAGTGTTCCAATCTCACCTATATTTGCTAATTATCCTAGTCAATATTTTAGTGATCTCCCTATTGGTAACCTCAGCTTGTCTGTTATCTTGGGGGTGATAAGGTATAGTTAATTTATGTTCAACTCCTAAGTGTTGCATTAACTTTGGAAAAGTTGCACTTGTGAAGTGCATTCCATTATTCGAGATAAGTGCACGTGGCACACCAAACCTATTTACAATTTGTTGTTGCACAAATTGTGTAGCTGTAGATGATGTGTAGTATTTAATAGTAGCTTCTTCAGCCCATTTTGTTAGATAGTCTATGGAAACTACAATGTAAGCTTTTCCATTTGACATTGGTGTAATGGGCCTCATAAAGTCTATTCCTCAAATGTAAATGGTTCTAATGGTTGAATCCATTGTTGCGGATCCTCCATTTTAGTATGCATTCCCCCATCATGTTGAAAGCACTCATAAGATCAGAAAAATTGATGGGCATCCTAAAATAATGTTAGCTAGTAATATCCTGTAAGCAAGATCTTAATAGCCATTCATCTCCCTGCATAGTGATCCCCACAAGGACCCTCATGAGTGTCTTGGAGAACTCTCAGTTAGTCTACCTCAGGTGCGCACCATCAAACCAAGCCATCAGGACATACTTTGTAAAGTTGTCCATTGATCTCCATGAGGTACTTGGCTCTATGAAGAAACTATTTTTTCTTCCTAAAGTCCAGCTCCTGTGGTGTTTGTTGAGTAAGGAGATAGGTTAGAATGCTACTATCTCAGTTGCATTGGTTATTGACTACACCGATAAAGAGGGCTTCATTAGGAAAATGATCAGACATTACATATTCATCCTCTTTGTTGTCCCAATGCAACTGAGATAAATGATTTGCAACTACGTTCTCGGTGCCTTTCTGATCGATCATCGTAAGATCAAATTCCTGTAGAATTACCAACCATCGTATAATATGAGGGCTAACCGTTGGCTTGTTTATGAGGAGCCGGATTGCACTATGATTTGTGTGGATGAACACTTTGTAACCTAACATGTAGTGCCTAAACTTATCCAGTGCAAACACTACAACAATTAATTCTTTCTCTGTAGTTGTGTAGTTAAGTTGTGCACCGGTGATACTTCTACTTGCACAGTAGATGTAGTAAGGCCATTTTTAATCATCTAACTATGTAAGTACGACTCCTAAAGCATAATTGGATATGTCAATCATTATATGGAATGGTCTGGACTAGTCAGGAGCTTGTAGAATGGGAGTTTCTACTAGCTTTTTTTTTAGGGTTTGGAATGCTTGTTCACATTCCCTGGTCACTTAAAAGGTACATCTGTATTTGTTAGCTCTACCAACAATTTGGAAATCTTGGAGAAGTTCTCAATGAATATCCTATAGTAGCCAGTGTGTCCAAGGAATGACCATATTTCTTTGACAGTTTCTAGTTGACAGGTGATTCCTTGGATAACCCTAATTTTATTTGGCTCTACCTCTATTCTTTCATGTGAAACCTTATGCCCAAGTACTATGCCTTCTTGGATCATTAAATGGCTTTTCTACCAGTTGAGCCTTAAATTGGTTTCTATGCATCTTTTCAGCACTTACTGTAATTGGTCCAAGGCTTCATCAAAACTTGTTCCATAGGTGGAGAAGTTGTCCATAAAGACTTCCACTCCATTCCTATCTGCTATTGAAATATGCTTAGAACTAGGCGTTGAAACATGGAAAGAGCATTACACAAGTCAAATGGCATTTTTTTATACGCAAATGTTCCCCAAGGACTGGTGAACATTGTCTTGGCTTGGTCTTCTAGGGCTATCTGTATTTGGTTGTATCCACTATAGCCATCCAGAAAACTATAATAGTGATGCCTTGCTATGGTGCCTAAGACTTGGTCAACAAATAGCAATGAAAAGTGATCCTTAAATGTTTCCATGTTTAGTAGCCTAAAATCTATCCACACCCTCCATTTTCCTCCCTTTTTAGGCACGATCACTAGAGGGCTAATCCATTCGCTATCAGCAATGGGATATATGAACCCAGCCTTAAGAAGTTGTTCTATTTCTTCTTTTACTACTTGCTTCAATTTTGGGTTTAATCACCTTTGTAGTTGTTTTCGAGGTTTCATGGAGGGGTCAATGTAAATCCTATGCTAGCATATCTTAGGATCTATTTCAATTAATTCAAGATATGACCAGGCAAAGGCTTTTGACCACTTGTTTATTACTTTCAATAGTCTTCCTTTTTTTTGGAAACAAGTCATGCATTGATGATTATCTATTTTCCATTTTCAAGAATCATATATTCCAGACTGGTGGGCAATTTTTTTAATTCTAGAGGCTCTTGTTTGAATTTTTTAGGAATTTCCAACTTCCCCTAGTTGATGTTTTCAAGGTTAAGGCTTGGAAGTTGGTAGTGGACTTGCTCTAGTGCATCTATGCTTTCAATGTAAGTAAAAGTTATTCCCTCAGTTAGTTCCATGCACATCAGTGAGTTGCTCTCTTGATCAGCTATCAGCCACAGGGTTTCTTCTTGTCGTGTGGCTGCTGCATACAGGCACTTTTGTATGTTAATGTCTTGTGCACACCGGTTGCATGCAGGAAATGCTAAAATTTGCACAACCCATGATCTTTGCACACAATTGCACCCTGTGTCATTGTATGTAATGCATGGAACCTTCTTCTTCTCGATCTTTCCAAAAGTGTTCTCCTTAGATATTTTCAGGGAAAGATCATTGATTCCTAGGCATGCATCTATAGTACTTAGCCATGCCCTTCCCATTATTATTGGGAAGTCCCCTTTACCGTTATTCACTTGTATCACTAGGAAATCAGCTGGGTATGACCACCCACACACAATGGTTATGATGTTCTCCATTAGTCCCAAGGGAACAATGATGGACTGGTCAGCCAAATCTAGGTGAATATTGTTCTTCTTTAATGGAGGCAAGTTACAGGCTTTGTACATTTCTTGCAATATTAAGTTGACTCCAAAACCTAAATCCAGAAGATCTTTGCATGGCTCATTCCAAGTGATTTGGAGATAGATTAGAGGGCTTCCAGGATTAGATAAATTCCTGGGAAGGTGGCCAACCTTGATCCAGTTAGTAACGACATGTGTTAACATAACTGTATGCATTGTGCTCGGTGTTTGGTTCAAAGGGAGCTCTGAAACTTTATTTGATGGGGAGGCATTCAGAGGTTCAACCACTTGTGGTCGTAAGGGCTTGGTTGGACTATTGGTTTTGAAGAAAGATCTTTTCTTCATATGATTGTCAGAACCAACAGTGGGTTGAGGATTTACAGTCCTTGTGGCATTACGTTGTTGCGGTTGAGTAGGGAGCTCCCCTTACATTGTTGGAGCGGGTGGTAATGGAACTATTGGTGTGAGAGCTACAGATGGAATTTGAAACATCCTAAAAATGTGGAGTCATCCTTACTTCACCAAGGTCTTGCAGTCCACGTAGCACTATGGCAGTTCATCAGAAAGAGAACGTTCTGAGTCCAGGTCAGCTAGTTTGGCAAATTTTCTACTTTGAGCATGGACATGTTCTGTACCATCTTTCCCACCCACCAAAGTAACCTAAACAACTGGCAGCCTACTCAGAAATAGTGTGCAAAATTAGCAGCAGCATTCTGGATGCGCAAGAAATAGTTCGGCAAGTTTTCTAGGTCACGAAGCCTACTACGCTACACTACGCTATGTAGCGTAGCAAGCTTCAGAAGACAATGGTAGAATGAAGTGCTACGCTATGCAACATCACACAGCGTAGCATGGAAATGACTTTACTACCCACTCCCCTTACCCAATTTCAAGTTCTATAGTGATGTCCCTTTCCATCAGGAAGTGGCGGATCATGTCTGCTGCTACACTACATTGAGCTACATGGTGCAGCAAGGCGTAGCAATCCTACAGAAGAGATAGAAGGAAGTTTGAAAGGCGGAGTCAACGGAGTTCGCAAGACTTGCATCGCAAGAGACAAGGTTTGCAAATCAGCAAAGCTTTCACGACTAAGGAAAGTTACTACGCTATGCTACACTACGTAGCGTAGCATAGCATAGCAAGCATGTGACATATAGTAGAACGCGTGACAAAGTGCTACGCCATGCCAAGCATGCTACATCACAAAGCACAGCAAGACATACAAGTGGTTGTGCAACATCAATGCACTCCACCTAATCGAACCATTGGCACACATCTCCAAATGCTCACAGTGCAATTACGGCATAGTAGGATTGCAATTATTGCATACAAGTTCACTTCGCAATGGTGTTGTAGGTCCAACAGTTACAAACGACACAAGTGGCGCTAGCAAGACAACCAAGGCCCGAGGCATGTAACATTCAAACCATCCCTTTCGCATGCCCTCGGTCCTATAAATACCCCAGCAAACAGCATGCAAAAATGTCCAAAATTTTGAAATTTTGCAATTTCAAAAGAGTTCACATCTTTATTGAAGCAGACAGCTTCCAAGTGGTGGGAAATTTGAAATTCTGAAACAAATATTTCCCCTCTCTCTAGCATTGTAAGATCAAAGTCATCTGCCTAACACTGTAAATAGTGAGTCTCTCTCGACTAGCGTGAGGTCCCTTTCTCCATTTTACCACCTTGGTAGAACCCCGCATTGTTTGTACATAAGTCTGTGTCCAAGTGCATAGCTCTTTTTTCTCAGCATGCCTTGGTTACCCTCGAGATTTCTGCACTTCGTCACACTATGCAGCCGATTGTATCCACCCTGACTAAATGAGTTTGTAGCTTGGGAGCGGTGCATGTTTCTAACCTCACTTTACTTTATCTCTCATTTGTTGTCTCGTTTTTGCATTATTTTCTGTCTTATTCACCTTTAACCATTACTTTGTATTACTATCGCATTTTTATAGTTTCTCCCCTACTTCATTTACCCTTAAGCATTATCTTGCATTTCACATTATTTATGTTGCAAAAGGCTATATTGACATTGATGTAAGTCCCTGTCTAATCGACCAGACCGTTCAGGGCACCCCATGTCCGCACACACCCAGCATAGCCCTCCCGCAGATACGGGGTTGGAACTGTCATGCCCGCCGACCCCCAGTGTTCTTTTAGTCGTTGACGTTTTTGGTCGCTATAGTTTTCTGGCACTAGAAGGAGGGCCTTTTGGTGCCTTTGCCGCATTTCATGGTAGTTCTGTGAGCCTTCTGCACCCTAGTACACATGAGTATAAATGTGACACCCTCTTATGGTTGTTTGCATTATGTGCAGTGCAGATTGGTCACCCTGATGATTCCTCTGGAACCCTTCAGAACACAAGGCCGCCAATCGCCTATTAACTAGCTCATTCTATAGTTTCTTGTATGCGTTTTGCACCCCATCTTGTGTGGTACAGACTGGTCACCTCGATGATCCCTCTAGGATCCTATGAGACATAAAGCCTGCCTAATTTCTAGTTAGCTTGCCCATCCTATGGTTGTCTTGCCTACATTCTATACCCCATCCCATGTGGTACAGACCAGTCGCCTCAATGGTCCCTCCGGGATCCTGCGAGACATAAAACCTACTTGGTTGCTAGTTAATTTGCTCATCTTACAGTAGTCTCATACGCCTTCCACACCCTGGCTCACATTAGCATAGACTTGATACCAATCTGTGGTTGTTTACACATCATACGGTGTAGATCGTTCACCTCGACGGTTCCTCCAAAACCCTACGAGAAATAAAGCCTTCCGATGGTGATTTAACTTGCCTTTCCTTTTACAAGTATTCTTGCATGTGCTCTGCACCCTAGCTCACACAGGCATAAACATAACACCCTTTGAGGTTTTTTATGCCTTGTGTGGTGCAGGTTGGTCACCTTGACGATCCCTCTGGGATCCTGTGGGACATAAAGCCTTCTTGATCGCTTGTGAACTAAACTTTCCCTATGGTAGTCTTGCACGTGCTCTGCACCTCATTGCACACTGGCATAAACATGACACCCTTGGAGGTTTTTTACACTTTGTGTGGTACAGATTGGTTGCCTCAACGATTCCTTCGAAATCCGACAAGACATAAAGCCACCTTTTGTTTCTTTTTCAGTCCTTCTATTCTTTTGCACTTCTTGTATTTTTTTCATAACCACTTTCTTAGCAATGGGTTCCGCCACCACCACTATTGATACCTTCAATGCAGAGGTGCCCTTCACAATCCAAGGCACTACTGGTGCCAAATAACTGCTGAATCCAACGTAGGAAGCACGTCGGTGTCTCAAAATCCAAAATCGAGGACCTGAGGGACTGGCCCAACAACACGAGCATTACAATTTCCTTTGTGCAAAGGTGTAGGCTAATTTGCCCTTGGATTTACATGAACTCGAAGAAAAACATAGCTTCGAGTTCGCTTACTATAATGGGAAGGAATTCATTCCGGCATTTCTTTGCCTTTAACACAAGCATACCAAAGGCTTATAGATCAACTAATCTAGTTAACCAAGCTTAGGGAGCAACAAGACACAACATACAACCAGGATGATGCCTTTCAAGATGGACAAGAGGAACTCGATTCCCAATCTGACGAGGGAGGTTAGGCCAACCCCATTCCTGTCCCTCCTACCCAGTCCTTCTAGGCCAACCCGCTATCTATCACCGTCCCCTTTGTCATCATGCCTATGCGTCAGCAACCTACAACTTCAACTATAATGGGTAGTCATGCTACATTCCTAGCATATCATCACCCTTATTCCCTAGTTGCGTTCATAGCAACCGTGCCGTTGCAACTTGTTCATTAGCACATCCCTACAGTACGTAGCACACCTATTGCAGCTACCCTTCCACATATTCATACTATACCTGCTCTACAACCATACATAACTTCTATGTCAATTCCTACGCTCACATCTATTCCACCCATAATAACAGGCCCAGGCCCGTCCACATGGTGGACCCCATTCGTCGCTTCGTTTGTTCTACAATCGTCACAGATGTCTCATCATGATTGCCCTCAGACCTACCCAACCCCACAAGCAGTACATCCTAGCATGGGACCATGGTCTATCCCACCGGTGGCCCAAACAGTCTATCCAGCAGCACCTTTAGTAGGGGCGATCCCAACGGCACCGCCAATCGGTCAATCTGCCACCACCACCATTCCACATACAGGAATCACATCCATGATTCCTCAACCATCTACAACGTCACTAGGTTTGGACCAAGCATTTCAGCTCATTTAGACCCTTACTAAGGAAATAAAACACCTCAAAGTTGTTGGGTCCGACACGGTACAAGTCATGGACTTTTACCAGGATGACCCTATCAGCCCTGCAATCCCTACTCTACAGGGAGGGAGATCCCAACGCATATCTCGTCACTTTTCGGTTAGAGTCTTTGCTATTGCAACAATGGCTGCATACAATCATTCGTGTCTTTGCCATGTCATTAGCTGGAAAAGCCCTAGATTGGTACCACACATTTCCATGTTCATCCATTTCAACTTTGGAAGAACTCTTGACCCAGTTCATGACATGCTTCAAGTACAACTTGAAGCTAGAAACCACGTTGGACCAGCTGATGGGAGTGAAATAAGACCTGCTAGAACTAGTCCAAAAATTTATCCAACATTGGAGCACGACCCTTAATGAAATCTGTGAGCCCATTGCGGAGACTCATCTATTATCCATATTTAAAGGTACAGTAAATGACTTTATCAAGTCCAAACTGTATTACCTCACTCCATGCTCTCTGAGTTAGGCTTTTGCTCAGACTAAAAGCATACAAGATGTGGCCAAGGCAAGCAAAGACCTAGCCTACCTCACTTATAGGAACACCTTTGCAAAAAAGGACAAAGGTAAGGCCTCAACAACCATAGTGGCTACTGTGGCGACTGAGGCCAAACCTAAGCCTAGTAGCAGTGGTAGCAAGAATAACAAGAAACCAACCCTACCCATGGCTAACCCTGCGCCCAATCTAGACCAAACACCGCAACCTACTACATCTGCGCCTGAGACATCTACGTATACTAAACCAAACTTTGAGCGTAAGGATCGCTCAAAATACATCCCATTGCATCTTAAACCTTCAGAACTCCTAAAGCAACTGTTGTCAGTGAGATACATCCAACATAAGCAGATGTTAGAAGAAGCAAATGTAAGATACCAACACTACTGCAAGCTCATTAGGAATCCCTCTTTGGCCCTGCTCAATGAGCCTCCAATTCCTACGGCTTTCAGGCTGGATAGGTTTTGTGACTACCACCAACTATGTGGTCACACCATGGATTATTGTCCGTCATTGCAGGATGACATCCAAAGATTGATCGATCTAGGGAAGCTGATGCTAGACAAAAGCAACCCAGTACGTCCTGAAAATCAATCTATGTATGTCTAAATAGATCCCCTCAACACAAACAACACTGATTACGTAATCAACGCCATCGGCATTGACAATGATCTCATGCCACCCCACCAGCCTTTTTTAATCCATGTGCCTTAGCGTAGTGCACCAACACCACCAATGGTTGTTCTGAGCTTGTAGCCACCCTTTATCTTGAAAGTCCCACCATGGGGGTCTACCTCTGCACCGCCTATTAGCGAGGTCATGTGACCCCGTCAGTTAACACCTCTAGCTCCATTCATCATTAGGGAGCCAACATCTTCGACAATCCCCATCTCGTGCAACAAAATTAAATAGCCTCCTTGCCCCATAAGGCGAGAAGCCCACTTGGCAAGTGAGACATCAAAGGGAAGTACCATCAAGGGTATCTCCAAGCCTACACCTTCGTCCCTCGTATTTATGCCTTCGTCACCAAGGATGAAGGTTGACATGATTACACAGCCTTCATTACCTTGTCGACAAGGATCTGAACCTAGGTCTGAGGTCATCTCTCCTCGAGAGATTCATCTTCTAAGACAAATCGAAGAAGAGGAAAGTTTCAAACAGGCGGGTGGCCAAGACTTCTTACACGTCCTCACCCAGGTCGGGCAAGCCCTAAAGGAGAAAAATGCTACATTGAGCTTGTACGACCTAGTCATGACATCTGTACCTCACCACAAGGCTCTAGTCTGCATGTTAATGGTGATTTCAATTGATGAAAACATGCCAAAGGAAGAGGAAGTGATCCACTCGATCATACTCCCCTCTATACCCATGGAGTCTGCAATACCTCAATTAACTTTTAGCAACGACGCCATTAGGGAAGATCCCAAAGGGGGTCATGTGACTACAGTGCCTCTCTTCATCACAATTTGGGTCATCCAACATTGGATTTGAATGGTACACATCGATGATGGGGCTGCCACAAATGTCATTTCCTTCCCTATTATAGATATGTTAGGATTGGTTGACCAGATTAAACCAATGGCGACATCGTGTCTGAGGTCCTTCAATGGGGCACACATCCTGGTGAAAGGCACAGTTCACGTAAACTTCGTAGCAGGGGACTAGTTCCCCATAGATGCAACGTTCATCGTGGTTAAAGGAATGCCTAGGTTTAACCTGATCTTGGGAAGATCGTGGTTAGCACAACCTAGGGTTGTCTCCTTGCCTATACACCAGGAAATCCACTTACGATACGCGGGTAGGGAGGTGATAATCCATGGTGACGGAGTGGTAACACAAGAAATTAACAACGTAGGCATGAAATAGGGTTCAAAAATTACAACCTCTAAAGATGAAGCACCTGTTCATGCATGCATTAATCATGCAAGAAAGGGATCGTTCCAATGAGCTGACCCTCAAATCGAAAATGCATGGGTTGCCCTTCCAAGCAAAGGATAGTGATATGAGCGGGGGCCTTGGCGAAACACCTCGACCTTACATTTCGATCAACCCACAAAAGTTCAAGAGGTAGCTATGCATAGCGTAGTAGCCTTACGACTTCCTGCCCAGTTGCTATCCTTGCACATTCACCATTTCCTTACCTTGTCAATATGCCATCCTTTTGGCATGATACGCTATGGCCCGAAATGGCCTAAAACTAGCACCATTGCATTCCACTTTATCAACATGCTACTCTCCTAGCATGCTACGCCAACAGCCCGAAATGGCCTAAAACTAGCATTGTCACCTTTCGCTTTAACTTATTATGCAAGGGCCTGAAATGGCCCAAAAATAGTAATGACCCGGAATGGCCTAAAACTAACATACGAGAGCATGAAAAATTTACATAGTACATAAGTTAATACAAAATTAGTTTCCTTTCTAAAGTTTCTCATTTCATTCAAAATTTTCACCCATTGGTAGTATTTGCAAAATTTTCAAAAATTTTCAAAAAAAAAAGTCCCATGCTGTCATGGGTTATCTCTGTTCACATCACCTTCGTTGTTTGCCTCCGCTTCATCTACTTGTGCATCGCCCGCTCTTGTGTTACCTCCTACCGGCTCTCCATTTCCTCCCTCCATAGGTTTCACACCTTTTTCGTGAGCCTGTATCCCAAAAATGAAGTAGTTAGCTAGGGCAAAAAATGCAATAAGCACTAGCTATAGCATAGCATTAAAGTGACTAACCTGAGGGGAGCTTGCGTCAGTCTCAAGGGGTATCTGGTCTAGACCAAGCCTGAGGCGATGCCAAATCTCCTCTATCGAAAAGTCCATCCAACGCTTGTCACTAGGCTCAGCATTCGCAGGGGCAACTTTCTCCCTTTTCAAGGTCGTCAACTTTAGAGGTTCTGGGGAAAGGGAGGCGGTTGCGGTCTCTCCTATAGAAAGGTTCACCCTCAAGTCAGGAGATTCCGTGACCTTCACCTACTCTTTAAACTTAGCATAGACCTCAGAAGCGTCAATGGCCTTCACGAACATTTTGTACAAGAATGCCTCCATAGCAGTGTCTTTATACAATCTTCGATGGGTTTTGTTCTCTAGCTTGTATGTATGTTTGTGATCCCTCTGGGTTTTCCCTCATTCAAAGACATTAGTGCTGATGTCCTTCATATCTTGGCACTTCTAGGCTAGCAAGTCCATCTGCATCTGCTATTCGACTATCTTGCGGGTGGAATCAATGTTTTGATGAACGAA
The DNA here is from genome assembly GCA_015680685.1 of Gnetum montanum. Lineage (NCBI taxonomy): Eukaryota > Viridiplantae > Streptophyta > Gnetopsida > Gnetales > Gnetaceae > Gnetum > Gnetum montanum. The sequence goes on from MNCI01019773.1 coordinate 177,969, forward strand.
AGTCCAAAACCTGGCATAGTCGTCTACAGCCCTTTTCAAATCAATAGGGCTAGGGTTACAGTTTATAAGGAAATTGATCCTTGACTTGAGGTTCTCCACCTTGATGGCCAGTTCAACCTCTCTCTGCTTGGCCCTTTGGACCCATTTCTACAAGTCCTTATTAGTGCATCTACACTCCCACAGAGAGTGCACCGAGTGCAGGACACATTTGTAAGCCTCGTCAAATGTACAACAAGACACCTCGGTAACTTCAGGTGAGAGTGTGGGCATGATGCCAACCTCCATAGGTCGTGCTGGGTCCCACTTGAGTAGAGAGGCTGTTCAGCGCACAGAGCATAGTAATCACATTAGCATAACATAATCAACAAACTTGATAGTTTCAACGTAGCAACATAAGGACAATTAACACTCCTACTTACCCACACGAGGGTTCTCTTAATGAAGGCATTTAATCATGTCATCGACAAGTCCTTGAAAAAACACAAACTTGTTGGGGACTTCAGCCCATAACTCCGTACGAGGTAAGGGAGGCCTTGAGACATCAGCAGTAGCACCTGTTACATGATTAAGCATGTCAACAACAGCCAAAATGGACTAAGGTAAGGCACACGCAAAGCCTAACTCACTAGCATCTAGCTATAGTCTTTCTTCTTGCCAATGCAAGACGATCGCAGTAGGCTCGGTAGAAGGCCCGACGAAGTCCATGAAAGCTCCTACCTCATGCACTGGTGCCTTTCCTTTTAGGATACCAGCATCCTTTTTATTTTGGGGAGGTACCTCTTCATTGGTAGGAAGAGGCTCCCTAATGACAAGAGCCCTTGCCGTAGAGACAGGAGCTCCATTATTCCTGACTGGGGCCCTTTCCTCCAAAATCAGGGCCCCCACATCTTTATTTGTCACCCCCATCCTAAGGGCTGATACTTCCTCATTGCCTTCTTCTTCATCTTCTTCTTCTTCTACTCACAAAAGGGCATACATACGTTAATTCAAAATAAGCTAACTCAAAACAGATGCCATGCCATGATGCACTGCCTAACGAAGCATGGAATAGTAGACAATAGCAAAGTAAACATTATATAAAAATGCTTACTAATGAGGGGTTGCGTTCGTCGCAACTTGAACCACAGTCTTCGTCCCTCCTCTTCATGAGGACTTTCCATGGCTAGGGGAGGTCTCTTCCTTCGCAGCTCTGCGAGCATAGTCTCATCTATGAGATGTTCACCCTATATCATGTTGCTGATTATGATAGGGGACATCTCTCCTACACTGTCCTGGTCGCAAGTGCTACGAACTTCCAGACCTTTAGTCGTTACAGACAACAACTTCCCAACCATTTCTGGGGGATTTTGGGCTTTCATAGTCTGAAGGACCTATCAAATCCATGGCTTGGGAATCTGGTCACGATCTAGCTCAGACCAGACTTCATCCTCCTGGACCACCAGGAACTCCACGAAGTGCTTTAAACAACCTATGTAGAAGGCATAGTGTAGGTTAGAGCGGGACTCCATTTGCTCACGGAGTCCCAAAATCTGGGCCTGCAAACCACTACATAGGAATTCGGCCTAGTTATAATAGGCTCCCTCCTCCATGACTTCCTGCATTACCCAAGCCTGATCAAGCCCCAGGACCTTCCCTTGGGTGAGCAGTTGAAGGAATGAGCGAGCACGAAAAACCAGGTATATCCCCATGGTAGGACCTTCTTTAAGATTTTCCATAGGAAACCCCTTTCGCTTATTGGTGAACCTCAATGACTCCTCGATATGCTACTTCTAAAGGATCAACTCCTGCTTGCCCTTCGACACCACATCGGAACCATCAGCAAAGACGCCAAACAAATCCACAAATAGCTAGTCATTGATGTTAATGACCACCCGCACATCCCACACGTACGTACGAAAATGGCTCGCTTGCCTAGAGAAGGAGTTAACCAAGGAAAGCATCTCGATAGTAGAGACGCTTGGACTCAAAGCCATGAACAAATCCATAAGCCTAGCTCTTTGGATTTTCTTGAACAAGGGATCCAAAGCCCCTCATTCTAACTAGCTCTAGCTTGCTACTACTTCACCGTATTTGAAGTAGATGTTTCCCCCTTATCTCTTGGCAATTACCACCATCACCTCACGAGGCTTCTTCACCCCTGCAGCAATGTTCATGAAACATATTTAGCATAACAATGCAAAAAATGCAAAAAACTACGAAAACACTTGAGCATGTGGCGCCTTCTTGTTAACCCACCAGGTCTATACGGTGATGGGAATAGCGGGATTTCAACTGCCAGAACTGCTTCAAGCATGACCTGCTTAAAAGGTTCTCTCCACTCCTTGTCTAGCCAACCCTTCACCCTACACTGACTATAGAAATCACCAAGCGTGCATAGGTAGGAACGGTACTCCCCACCGCAATGAACAATCACGCCCGCCCACAAGCTCTTGGCAAAGGCAAATTCTTGTAGGGCTAGCTGTGTCATAGCCAACTCATCCGATTGGTCATGAACCTCGTCATCATCAATATAGAACCTAGTGATAAGCACACGCTATCAGCACTCGGCCAGGTATGGCTGATGTTGCACAACCAAGCAAAGCAAAGACGTGAAACTCACCCGCCAACACAATAGATGGTCCCCTGTGGGTTCTAAATGTACGTCGCCATGTGGCGCGCGAGGTACAATGTGTTGTACTAGTGATAGCACTAGTATTATGGCATGTCCCAGATCCAGGATAAACACCTCAACCCTATTGAGTACTGGGTGGACCCTCCTCCCGGCCTGCTTGTAGTCACGTCATCGGAAAGGTATCTCAGGATGCCCCGATTTGCCCCTGGCAACATGGCCTCTATTATGTCGGATGCCTATGTCTTGTCTAAGGAGGATCAAACCATGAGACTAAAGTGGTTGAGAAGGAATTGTAAGAAGTCTTGTACCCCTTCCATAAACCAAACCGCTCGATCTCCCGCAAGAATCGAGGGAGGAGGAACGTTGGCCATAGGTTTGCCCACATGACATAGGATCCCTCCAAGGTCCAAAATGATTAGCCTAGACCTTGGCCCTACCCTGCACGATGCAAAAAGAAAATATTGGCATCACATCTGAACGAAATACATGGGCAACATAGCAACACCTAGGAGACCATAAATATAGGATAGCATAACCCCTTGTCCATACATAGTGTAGCAAGGATGCGAAAGCCTAGCATAGTGAGAACATGCAAGTAGCTTAGCGTAGCAAAAAAACAACTAACAACATACTCAGACAAAACACAAGCCGTAGTGCCACATCACACATAACCAAACCCTCTTGAGGATTTTACATCACAACATGCCAAGGTCAAACAACTTAAATGGCCCCAGCCCCATAGTCGCGACAACCGCGGCAATGGCAACGGCCTTGCATGCAATCACAATGAAACCCTTGCACAACAGCCACAACCAAAAGAAAAAAAAAGAGGCCACACACAAAGGCTAAAACAACACAGTCATAGAAAATACAAATAGCAAAAAAAATAAGATGCAAAACCATAACAGAAAATGGCAGGAGGCACAAGATGAAAAGGGTAAACGAGATATGAAAACTCACTGGGTCAACGATGTGCTCTCCTGTGCCGAAATGCACGCTTGTGGCACATGCCTCAGGGTCTTTTTCACCTTCCTGACCTTCGCAAGCACCAAATGAGTTTTAGGAGCCATGGCCCTGTTTGCAGATTTATGACCTCCGCTGTAGAAATTTGTCCTACTAGTCGATCAACACAACTGCTCCACACTCCGAAATCGCCAAATTCTCCAATGAGGGTTCTGTGCCCTTACAGTGGAAACAAAGAAATTACCTGGGCTTAACCCCTATTTGTAGCCATAAGGGCAAGATGGGGAAACTTACCTCTTTCTCTCTCCGAGTAATGTGGAGCATGCCGTGCAGCATAGCATGCTCGCCATGACATCATGACACTATTAGCATTTAACCCTTGACACGCTTCAAGCCAACTACTCGCCTTCCAAAGAAAAAAATTATAATAATATTTTTTTCGATTAAGGGTCTGAAAAGACCTTAAACTAACAAGCCTAGCATAGTTGCACTCCTCAGGATCCTAAAATAGTAGTTTCAACCCATAACGTTCATAGTCCGCAATGACGTTAAACTAAGTACATCCTTACATCAATAGTTACCTCATATGCTTCGACATAGGCGGTATCACATTTCCTAGTAGTTTCATGTCTTCATTCCTGCATTGGCTGTTCGATACCTCTTCTACTTGCAATTTCCTTCTTATTATTATTATTTTGCATATTAAGATTTTGCATGTAGCAATATGGCAGTCCAAGGACACCAAACTAGCGATTTGGCATTGGCATATCGATAGGCACATGTTCCACTAGCAACTCTACACTCTTGCACCTTGGTGGTTTGCTACGACCTTAAACTAGCAAACTTTCAATCTTTACATTGTCTTACTTAGCAAGTCGCATCTCGGTGTTTCTTTGCAGATTTGTGTTTCACACAATCTCTGATGACCCTTACCCAGGCTTTCATCTTATGATGGCAGGTCAAGCAAGAGATGGGAATCCATTGTGCCCTTTCCACACCTTTAATGTTAGCAGGGCCACAAGGCAAGCTCATGAGAAAATCGAACCCTGACATGATCGACTAGGGGTCAACCACGATTAACACCATAGCAGCCTTAGAAGCATCCCTGGATTGGCCCAGACACCTAGTCCAAGCCCATGATTTAGAGGCTGGGGATGTAATCGATGATCCTCTTGTCGAGATACTCGTGACCACGTCAAAAAGGGAGGTAAAGACGTTAAGACTTAGCTCCCTCCTAGACACACAAATACATGAAGGCATAGTTAAAAATTTATAGGATCACATCAATGTTTTTGCATGGTCATACAACGACATGTTAGGTCTAGATCCACAGCTAATTCATCATGACATCATCCTAGACACACATGTAAAGGCAGTCAAGCAAAAGGCACATAAGATTAAGCTAGAAATCACACTAGCCATGAGGGATGAAATCACTAAGTTGTACCAAGAAGGTTTCATCTGCGTGGTCGACTATTCAGAGTGGGTGTCCAAAATCATTGTAGTTTCGAAGAAAATAGGAGGGATACAAATCTATATAAAATTTCGAGACTTGAACAAGGCAATGATCAAAGACAACTTCCCACTCCCGAGCATTGATCAACTCATTGACACCACGGCTAGTCATGCTTTGCTATCCTTCATGGATGGCTTCTCCGGATACAACCAAATCCACATCAACCCAGAGCACCAACTGTCAACAACATTCATGACTCCATGAGGAACCTTCTACTATACCATGATGCCTTTCGAGCTCAAGAATGATGGAGCAACCTACTAGCGAGCCATGACCTACATTTTCAATGACTACATCCTAGAAACAAGCCAAATGCACAACTTACGTCTCAATCCTAAGAAGTACGTCTTCAGAGTAAAGACTGGACGCATGTTTGGGTTCATAGTATCGGAGGCGGGAATACAGGTGGACCCAGACAAAGTCAAGGCCATCTTCAATCTAGCACCTCCCACAAATCTTAAGGAGTTACGCAGTTTACAAGGAAGAGTGCAATTCATTCAGAGGTTTATAGTAAGGTTGACTGACAAGTTACACCCCATGCAACATCTTCTAAAGAAGGGGGTTCACTTCGAGTGGATAGCCTAGTGTCAACAAGCCTTCGACAACTTGAAAAAGGAGCTCTCGCACCTCCCAACAGTGCACCCTCCACAAAGGGATAAGCCTTTCTTCATATACCTTGCCACCTTCGACACATCCATAGTAGCATTTCTATGTCAGAAGCAGGACGACGGTTCTGAGATACCAGTGTATTACCTGAGCCACGCACTAATAGCATACGAGGAAAAATACAACAAGGTGGAGAGGAACTACCTAGCCTTAGTGTTTTCACTAAAAAGGTGGTGGCATTACCTATTCTGCAGCACAACCAACATCATTTGCAAAAGCAACATACTTCGGGCTATCACCAGCAACCTGTACGAAAGTGGAAGGATAGCCTGATGGAAAGCAATAACCACGGAGTTCGACCTATGCTATGTAAGTCAATCGTCGACAAAGGGTCAAGCCATAGCAACCCAGCTTATGACTTTGCCAGCCGACGACCAAGAAACCATAGATCTTGAGTTCCCAGATGAATACATTAGCAATGTCAACATCATCCCATTGCATTTTGAGACGACCTTACATTTTGACGGTGCCTCAACCATGTGAGGAGGTAGCATCGCTACCACGATCACATTCCCCTCTAGGAAAATGCATCCATCCACTTATCAATTTGCATTCCCTTGAACCAACAATGTGGTAGAATATGAGGGGCTACGTAGAGGCCTCTTAACTACCTGTGCACAGTGTATACAACACCTGGCGATCTGGGGAGATTCACAACTAGTCGTGAATCAAATCACCGAAGTCTACACCTGCAAGTCTATGCACTTGCAACCCTATTGTGACCTAGCAAAAATCCTACTAAAGCAATTCATGACCACTGATGTGCAACACGTGCCACACAACAAGAATACCATAGTAAATGCCTTAGCTACCCTCACATTAAACATCCCATCGCATTCCTTGGAAAACCTGCCAACTATAATCACAGAATGTGTAGAGCCTATCACACAGGTGGAACACGTGGCCTCTGTCGATGCTGCGAATACCTTGGAGTGGTATGATAACATTAAAGCTTGTTTACAGCATGGCGAACCCCCAGGTGGATTGACATCAGCTTAGAGAGATGCAATCCGCAAGTGTGCTCGACAATACGTGCTCATGGGAAATGATGCCCTATGCCGACGATCCTACAATGGGATATTACTAGCATGCATGGGTGGTGAGTAGGCACAAAAGGTAGTTAATGAGATTCATGAAGGACTGCGCAGTGGACACATAGCACCCAGGGTTATGGCTATGAAAATCAGATGCCTAGGATACTATTGGCCCTACATGGAGCATGACTTCCTATCAAAATTCAAGACATGAAACACATGCCAGAGATATGCAAATCTCATACATGTAGCACCTACAAACCTGCATCCAATGCAAATTACATGGCCCTTCCAACGATGGGGACTAGACCTCATAGGGCCTATCACGCCTAAGTCCTCTGTAAGGCATAACTTCATTATCACTGCCACAGAGTATTTTACTAAGTGGGTGGAAGCTATTCCCTTGAGGAAAACCACATCTTAGCAAATTTTCCATTTCATCCTCGATAAAATCGTAACTAGGTTTGGGGTTCTAATGACTATTATGACCGACAATGGGCCATAGTTCAGCAGTATGGAAACCCAAACCTTCTGTAGCAATCTAGACATTAAACAATCATTTTCTTCCCCTTATTATCCATAGGTGAACGGGCAGGTGGAGGCTACAAATAAGTCCATCATCAACTTGCTAAAGCAGATGCTTAACAACAACAAGAGGTGGTGGCATGATCAAATACTCTATGTCCTTTGGGCCTACTGAACGACTTGTAGAACTACAATGAGTAAGATCCCTTACAGTCTTGTTTACAGATCTAAAGCTGTATTGCCTCTTGAGTTGCAGGTACCCTCACTTCAGATGATCCTATCCAACATTGTGAGCGAAGCCCAGAAAAATGAATTATGGACCATCGACCTCAACTCAGTGTAGGAGGAACATGTGCAGATGCTAAGATGAATCAAGCACTATCAGAACAAACAATAGCAGAAGCACCATGCAGACCCGCATCGATGGTTAGTGCAGAAGGGAGACCTCGTCCTCAAGGCCGTCCATGAGCACATGAGTAAATTCTCAGCCAACTGCGAAGGACCTTACATGCTCACTGAAGCCTTCAAGAGTGGAGCCTTCAAACTAGCGAACATGGACGGCAACGAGTTCGCCAACCCAGTGAACCACACGTACCTCAAACCGTACTACGTCTGAAGCGCAACGACAATAACAAGCACTATCTGCTACGACGATAAACTAGTAGTCACATCAGGCAGCGTATGCAATGACGATAAACTAGTAGCACCGAGCAGCATCCGCCACGACGTTAAATTGGCAGCAACCATCCGCTATGACGTAAAAATGCACTATTAGTCCACTATGACTATAAACTAGCATTGCACGTCCGCTACGATGTAAAATTGGCATGTACGGTCTGCTGGGACCTTAAACTAGTACAACGATCTGCTGGGACCTTAAACTAGCATAGTGGTCCACTGGGACCTTAAACCAACACACACTCTACCAAGACCTTAAACTGGGTTCGCGTCGTACCCTCAATGTGCACCACCACCATGCACACGTTAAACGAAGGGGCATGATGCCGGCATGTGGGTGGGACGTCGCAACTCCAAGACATAGTTCTTGATGCAAGGAGAACGCGGTCTAGAGCATGTGTGGTGCCACCACCCTTGGTGTTATGATGACCCTTCGAAGATATCGTATGATGTCACACAGACCCTTCAAACCTACCATCGCCACGGTCCACTGCCCTGACGGTAGTTCCTGGGCTCGTTCCCACTTCTAGGGTGTTGACAATATTGTGTCCTAGCCACAATATTGTTTCTCTTCAGTTCCCCGCCAAGGTTTTGGCTCATGCAATGTTTAGCTATGTGGTAGCTGATCCCATAGCTGGACTGAGCATGCATTTCTTTGGTGGGGATTCTAGTGCATCCGCACCCACAACAACTCCCGATGCCTTGCAGGCTAGCTCCCCCACACCGGTATTGCCAAGGTAGTTGTTGGCCTTCCAGCTTTGGGCATCTCACACCAGCAACAGTGCCCAAGAGTAACAACAATGCCAGCAGCCAGTAAGACCTTGTCCTCGCAAACGCAACCCACTATAGTAGCAAACGTTATAGCATTGCGAAGCGAGAGCGTCAACTAACATGGCTATTTGAGAGTGAGGACTCCAGCACGTGTGCAACATAACTCGCCATGTGGAAGATGTCCGTAGGCAGGTCAAAGCCCTTCACAGATGTAACAAAACTCATCCAACGAAGGGATCACATGTCCTACAAGAGGTTGAAGAAAAGCGCCAGCCAAAGATGAAAATGCAAATGAGCCCCTCAGAGCACTCCAATGAGGGACTCAGCTAAACATCATCTTTTCTCTTTGCCTTAACCTCCAAAAAACCAATGCAACACTCTTAAGCACAGCCAAGCGACGTCTCAGCACTCACCAAGCGACAACCTTAGCATTTCGCCTGCTGAGGTGTTTCGTATTCTTTGCCAACGTCCATCGAGCCTATTCTCCAAATGTTGACAAAGAGGGGGCAATGAAACACCCTAAAAATGTAGGGTCATCCTTGCTTCACTAGGCTCTTGCAGTCCACATAGCACTATGGCAGTTCATCGGGAAGAGAACACTCTTAGTCCAGGCTAGCTAATTTGGCAAATTTTCTACTTTGAGCATGGATAGGTTCTATACCATCCTGCCTACCCACCAAAGTAGCCTAAACAACCAGTAGCCTACTTAGAAATAGTATGCAGAATCGACAGCAGCATTCTGGATGTGCAAGAAATAGTTTGGCAAGTTTTCTAAGTCATGAAGCCTGCTACGCTATGCTATGCTATGCAACGTAGCAAGCTTCAGAAGATGATGGTGGAACGAAGTGCTACGCTATGCGACGTCACACAACTTCACTACCCACTCCCCTCACCTAATTTCGAGTTCTGCAGTGATGTCCCTTTCTGTCAAGAAGTAGCAGACCATGTCTGTTGCTACGCTACACTGAGCTACATGGTGTAGCAAGGCATAGCAATCCTACAGAAGAGATAGAAGGTAGTTCGAAAGGTAAAGTCAATGGAGTTCGCAAGACTTGCATCGCAAGAGACAAGGTTTGCAAATCAGCAAAGCTTTCGTGACTAAGGCAAGTTGCTACGCTATGTGTTGGTGACCGTTTGGGACGCGACTGCCAACGAGTGTCCTCGAATAGGATTTAGGTGCCTGCTGGTCTCTGGCAACACCAAGGCCCAAATACCTCCATATAGACTCAGTAGTTAATGTGAGTATGTGTGTGTGCTGTTGCGGCGTGTGGTTGTGTGAAATGTAACAATTGCGTTGTGTGTGAACTACAAATGACTTACTTTAAAGAGATTCAGCCAACTTTGCCAAGTACTGTGAGTTCTTGAAAATTTCCTATTTTGTTCAACTGCCTAGTCTACGCGGTCCTTATAATACCTACTTGTACAAATAAAATTTTGCAAAAACATTTGAGCACAACTCCGCAATCTACTCCTAATTTTCCCCAGAGAAAGAGATAGTTCCACAAGAAAACTAGAAATAGAGCAAGATTCGATGGAAATAAGCAGAAAAGAAAAGAAAGCAGATTTGTGTAGACCTCAAATATTTAAACAAGGTAAAATGACACGAGTAAACACTTCGCAATAAAGCTATCCCAAATTCAATATCTACGAATTGTTCAAACTTCCAAGGCTCAAACAAGCAATATCTTCAAGACAATCCTACTATGCTACCAAAAATTGCTGCGTAAACTACCACGTACGAGACTCCATTTTGACTAGATAATAGATGTCAACGATTGCATTCAAACAGAACCTTTAAAAGACTTGACAATTTCTGATTGAAATACCACGAGAATTCACTTTAAAGATAAAAAGAAGCTATTCTGGTCCCATCAAAATACCAAAGATTTTCTGAACCCTCTCGACTACTGAATTGTTCAACGGCGTGACTACAAACAGAGGCTCTCTTACAACAATCCCAATAGCAGTTCCCACACGTTGCACAATAACAAAATTTACTACTAAAATGCTCTTAAGACTTTTAAACACAAGCGCTTCTATGGCAAAATTTTAATAGAAATTTCTATCGGGCAACAAGAACAATAAGAGCAATCTAAAAATCCCAAAATTACTTGCCAAGGATGATACTATCTAAACCACTAGCTAAACAATTTAAACAAAACAAAAAATGAAATGCATAACTCACAGGACCATGACAAAGAGGCTGAAATCTTTATTCTAGCAAGCCATCTTACAAGCAATCGTTCACACTTTCTTCTTTACAAAATGCTCTTCTCCCCAAGACTCAAATTGTCTCCAAGTGAGAGCCCAAGTGCTAACTAGTAACCTTCAAAGTGTGATGTATGAGACCCCAAGTGTGATGATGATTTCAAGTGATGATCCCCCTTTTCCTCCCTTGACCCTTGAGGCCTTTTTATAGGGTTCCAAGGTAGGTAGGGAAGTTACATATTTTAAAAATATCTCACCTAACTTCTCTCCCAAGTAACTTGGCCAACCAATTAGGAGATTACTTGCCCAACAAGTTAGGAGGTTACTTGCCCAAAAAGTTAGGTAAGTTACAACAATTTTGGGTGGTTTCAACCACCAAAGAGATAAAGAAGTTGACAAGTGGCCTTGATAGTTAAAATACAATCTTTAAGATACATAGGGATACAAGCTATAGTACTCCATACATATATATCCCTTTTATTTTGCTTCTTCCAAATGAGATGTCAAGTCTTCTAAGTGATGTATAGGGAAGTTGCAATTTCCAAATATCCCAAAAATATCTCTCCTAACTTCTCTCTCAAGGAATTTGACTAACCAATCAGAAGATTACATGCTTAAATATCCTAGCTAACTTTTCTCCCAAGTAAGGAGGTTACAACTTACTCATTTAATTAGGAAGGATTTATTTATGTAATTAGGAGAGATTTATGCTTTGGAAGTTATATCTATACTTTTAAATAAACATGTTTAAAATATCATAAACATGTTAATAAAAAATATTTGTAAGTGCTTAATATAACTTATATAATACATTAACCAACAATGTTTTTGAAGTCATGAGATAAATTAGAAAAGGGTCAGTTTATAACTGGGGCTTCACGTGTGCATATGGTATTGTGGATTATTTTAAAATTTTATTTAATAAGCTACAAACTTCGGTTTACCAGCATCGGCCAGAAATATCTCTAGACACTTGTACTGATGTGCCCCCGTGTCTTTGTTGCCGTATCCATCAGACTGGTATGCGATACCGAATGCATCGGCGTTGGTCATGGCTACTGTTTTGAAGGTAAGTTGCAGGAGGACGACATACCGCCTAAAATTTGAAATGAATCTTTCAGAAGGAAGAAGCCCTATTTTAGCGATGAAATAACTGCACAAAAAATTTTGAAGTTACAGGGATGAACCAGAAACGCGCCTGCTCGTTGTTTGCCCTTTGCTCTCTGCCTTTTGCCCTTTTTTTTTGTTTATTTGTAGTGCATTCGTAGATGCGCGGGACAGAACACCGAAAAATGCAGATTTTGATTTGGGGTTTTTCATGCATTCTGCGTCCGCGTATTGTGTTGGTGCTGGTGCTGTTTTTCTATAAGAAGGCCACGGTGGCGACGGCGATTCCGGTTGCTAGATCTGCGGTTGCAACGATGGATCCGCGACGACGGTGTGGTCTCAGCCGCGGCAGCATTACTGGCGACGCATGTGTGGGTGGGTACAACGAAGTCTGTCGCAACAACGATGGCAGAACCCCGAAACTTGGCAAAAATAACACTGCACTTGCGCTTCCTGTCCTCCGTCCATGCGCTGTCTCCGTTGCGCGGCTTACGAACGCCGACACCTGCGACGGCGTGGCTGCCGGACCACCGCTCTGTGCCTGCATGAGCTAGAAACTCTAGCCGCTGGATCGCTGTTGTGCCTGCATGTCCTATTGACACCATTTTCCGAATTAACCCTGCTGGAAGCCTTAGTGACGGAAAAAAAATGACCCACGAATTTTCCAAGAATGCCCAAACAAATCGTTAGCAGAATCCGTGAACAGGGCTGCGATTTTCTGCATTTGCAAGTATAATTTTTGTTGTTGGTATGCCTTCATCAGATTCGCGCCCAGGAATTCCATGTTTCGGTTTGCTGTACTGCATGAGTGAGGCGTGAGTGAGGGTTTGGCATTTGCAACATCACGAGTCTCCAAAAATGCAAACTAAAATATTTGCATCTTTAGAATATATTTTTACTTCTTTTGAATGGTAACAGATGTTTGATAATGTCTCCAAAAATCCCAACGCCAATTTTTACCTCAGAATTACTTCATATCAATCCTATCATCTCATTCAACCTTTAATTTACTCCACAAAGTTTTAACATGCCAACAACCCTTGAATATATAACTTTGATAATTCTTGTAAGTTATTAAAACTTACCAAACTCAAAACCTTGAGTCTTACTATTCCATAAAATGGCCAAATGTGCCAACACTATGCTATGCTATGTAGCATAGCATAGCATAGCAAGCATGTGACATATAGCAGAATGCGTGACAAAGTGCTACGCTATGCCAAGCATGCTACGTCACAAAGCGCAGCAAGGCATACAGGTGGTTTTGTGACATCAATGCACTCCACCTAATCAGACCGTTGGCACACGTCTCCAAATGCTGACGGTGTAATTATGGTGTAGCAGGATTTTAGTTGTTGCATACAAGTTCACATCGCAATGGTCTTGTAGGTCCAATGATCACAAACGACATGAGTGGCACCAGCAAGACAACCAAGGCCCAAGGCACGTAACATTCAAACCATCCCTTTCGCATGCCCTCGGTCCTATAAATACCCCAACAAACAGCATGCAAAAAGGTCTGCAATTTTTAAAGTTGGCAATTTCAAAAGAGTTCGCATCTTTCTTGAAGCAGACAGCTTCCAAGTGGTGGGAACTTTGAAATTCTGAAACAAAGATTTCCCCTCTCTCCAGCATTGTAATATCAAAGTCATCTACCTAACACTGTAAATAGCGAGTCTTTCTTGGCTCGCATGAGGTCCCCATCTCCATTCTACCACCTTGGTAGAACCCCGCATTGTTTGTACATGAGTCCGCATCCAAGCACATAGCTCTTTTTGCTCTAGTTACCCTCAGGATTTCTGCACTTTGTCATGCTATGCAGCCAATTGTATCCACCCTGACTGAATGAGTTTGTAGCTTCGGAGCGGTGCATGTTTCTAACCACACTTTACTTTATCTCTTATTTGTTGTCTCCTTTTTGCATTATTTTTTGTCTTATTCACCTTTAAGCATTACTTCGTATTACTATCGCATTTTTACAGTTTCTCCCCTGCTTCATTTACCCTTAAGTATTATCTTGCATTTCACATTATTTACATTGAAAAAGGCTATATTAACATTGATGTAAGTCCCTATCTAATCAACGAGACCGTTCAAGGCACCCCATGTCCACACACATCCAGCATAGCCCTCCCATGGATACGAGGTTGGAACTATCGTGCCTGCCGATCCCCAGTGTTCTTCTAGCCGTCCATGTTTTTAGTCACTACAGATTTAAAGGATGGTATATTTGCAGGTTATCTTCCCTAGGAGGAGGAGTTCTATAATACTCACGGCCTTGGTAGTGATGTTGTGGTGTAATGTGGCTAACAGAGTCATGTGAAGAGATTGGATGCTACACGTAGTAGCCATATGGGTTAGGTTGTTGGTATGGGTATTTTTGCCTTGGTGGTGGCATCCCCCATGACTATGGGTATTTCCACTATTGATGTTTCTCAATGGGTTGTGGTGGAGTTCCAATTGGATAATATGTTGAAGGTTGGTGGAACTGCCTTGGGTTACTTTGGGGATAAGGCAACCGTTGGGGTGCTTTCCGTTTATTTAGTCCTGGGTTGAGTGCATACACCCGAGACTCTTATAGATGTGAGATCACTGGGCAACATCCCTTAGGATGGTCATATTGGCATATCTCACATCCACTATCATTGTCCATGTATGAATCCACAACCTCTTTTGTGATGGCCATTTTGCCCTTACCCTTGTTACGTGCATTTTCACTTCTCTCTTTTTCTCTTTGTTGTGGTCACTACCTCGCTCTACAATTTTAAGAATAGTTTCAAACTTACTATCCAGGGAGTTCCACATTTGGTCTACCTTTGTTGATACCTCTGATGTTAACTTTTGGAGAGGCAAATTTTTCCTATTCACCACCTCTTCCAGTGTTGACTCTTGTTCCTCCTCATAAAATCTCACTCCCCTTTTTTGGAGGGAAGGATCTTGGTTGTATTCTTATACACTTTCTCTCTTTCATAGTTCACCTTCTTCTTTGGCAACTTTCTCTAGCAGTCTATGAATTTGATGAGACCTAAGCTCCGATAACCTTCCTTGGGCATACGTCACAAGGGTTCTTCTTGTTTCATTCCTAAGTCCATCCACGAGATGGTGTAGTTGATCCTACTGTGAATAACCATGGCCAAGGCAATGATGTAACAGTGCGTAATAGCAGCCCATGGTAGCATCCAAGGGTTCATGATTTCCTTGCTTCCATCCTTGGATTTGCTTCCACAGGTTAGACATTTGGGAGTACGTTTGGTACTTATCATTGAATAGTTCTAACATTGTACTCCATCTCCAAATGGATTCCAGTTCTAAGGATCGGTACCAGCTTTCAGCTTCTTTCACTAGTGTCCTTGGGAACAACTTCAGTTTTTGCAATTCATTTTCTATGTTTTGCAAGGAACATGAATCGTGGAATGCTTGTAAATGATTTTGAGGATCAGGGTTGTATCCCCCTTCAAATCGTGGGATGTTGTTCATGTCTAACCTCTTGATCCTACTATCCTTTTGGTGCCTTGTTGAAACTCTTATAGCCTCTGTTATATCTAGCATGCTTTTAGTTGCGAGTAGGGGTTCTTCATGATTGTCTTGTTCATAGTGTCTATGGTGTCTGCACAGTTCCCTACTCTCCCTTCTTCTATGCCTTGATTCTTTAAAGTTCCCTCTTCCTCATCCTCAACTGTCTCATCGATGAATTTCTCTTCATTTTCCCCTATCCTCACGATTGGTTTCCCTATGACTGCATCCGAACACTGAAGGAGACGGGGAAGATGATGATGAAGGTGAAGAAGAAGAAGAACCATTGCCATGATGGTTTTTTCTACCTTCTCTTCCATGGTCTTGGCCTTGATCGTGATCACAATTAGAACATCCGCCCTTATTGTGTGTTCATGTTCCTTCGATGAATACTTCGTGTTCGTGGGAGTCAAAACCAGGGTTGTAAATAGTGGATTGGAGGTTTTGATACATCACCTCTTGACCAATGTCAAGAGGAGGAACATCATTTCATAGGGAACCTGTTGAAGTAGGTTCACCATCCTCAATTTCGTTCAAAACGTGTGGAGCGTCATGGGACCATTTACCCTTCAAAGATGTATGGTATCTCTCCTATCACAAGTCCCTTTGATTTTGTGCTTCTGTGGGATGATAGTCCCTTTAGTCATGATCGCATGCAACGTATTCTGCATATAAAAGTGGCATGCCTATTCGTGTGAGACCACAAAGGAGCATGTTGGGAACTGATCGGTCTGGAGGCAACACTATGTTGCAGTCTCTTCAATGTAGTTGTTCGTATTGGTGGAGAATAAAGGTGAAATTGGGTACATAATAATCAAGATGAGTATGTACCACATGAAACTGTTGAGGAACTAGTTGTTCTTGGTTACGTGTATTATGTCGCTGACTACCTGTTGTGTTAGTCCTAGGCGGTGAAGTGCTCTTATGCAAAGAAGAAGACATCTTATCTTGTTCGGTGTGCAATGTACTGTTGTCTTGTCTTTTTTTGATTAACCCTAAGGGTTCATTCTAATGTTCCAATGATATGAATGATTTCCTATGTTCTACGCAGCACACAAACAACTAAGTCCCCAACAATAATGCCAATGATGAGTGACGAGGTACCCCTACGCTCAACCATATGAATATAAGTGTTTCACGCACGATCCAATTGAACTCCAAGGACCAAGTGCTTACACACCTTAATGGAACACTTAGGGTTAATCAATCATTGTCTTCCCAAACTTACTTGTATTGTCATGGTTATATGGTTAAGTAAGCTTGAGGTATATGATTTTTATAGCTTTTTTATTTCTTATGTCTTCTACTAATAAAGGAGAGAGAGAGAGAGAACTAAGTGGTTAACTTACATTAACTATTCATTAATTAGGTTCTTAATGTTCCTAACACTAGTATCCATTCCCACTTACCATACACATCCTGAACTAGTGCAATGCTACTAGGATTACCAAATGCTAATCATTACTGGGTTGCCAAGTGCTACATGCATGCTTGAAGTAGTCATACTGAGTGTATTTAACTAAGGGGGTTGAAGGTTGAGAGAAATATTAATTAACTATGAAAGTGTTAAATAATCATTAATTACTAATTAGCTTAATCTGTATGCTACAAGGTTTATCATAAAGTTCATCTTTATTACTGTACACAAAATTGTGCTCAGGTACAAATTGCTCAAATAAAGATCTATTCACTCTATGACTCCTACTGCGGGCACACAAAAATAATTCTAACTCTGGAATGATAAAACTACAAGAGTCTAGCTAAGGATCTAAGTCTAACTACCTTGGAACCAAGGGTGCCACCTCTTATTTATAGAAGATGAGGTAGGACACAGTATCACATATGTGATATCATGTACATGATATCGTGGTTCATTAGGCTGCATCTCTCCCACCAATAGCTCCATTACCACCTTCTCCAGCTATGCAGGGTGAAATCCCTACCTAGCTACAACAATGTAACACCACAAGGGTTGTTAACTCTCAACCTACTATTGGTTCCAACAACCACATGAAGAAAAAACCTTTCTTTAGAACCAACAGTCCAACCAAGCTCTTGCAATCACAAGCAGCTGATTCCTTAGATGCCTCAATATCAATCAAAACTTTGGAGCCTCCTTCAACTCAACCATCACACTCAATGCATATAGTCATGCTAACAAATTCCATCACCGATTGGATCAAAGATAGCCATCTTCCCAGGAAATTCTTTGATCCTGGGAGTCCTCTAATATACTTACAAATCACTTGAAATGAATTGTGCAAGGCTCTTTTGGATTCAATTTTTGGTGTTAACTTGATTTCTCTAGAAATGTACAAGGCCTGGAACTTGCCTCCATTAAAAAATAGAAACATTCATCTAGAGTTGGCCAACTAGTCCATCACTGTCCTGTTGGAACTAGTTGAGGACATTGTTACCACTATTTGTGGGTGGTCGTACCCAGTTGATTTTCTAGTGATTCAGGTGAACAATGGTAAGGGGAACTTTCCAATCATAATGGGAAGAGCATGGCTAAGCACAATTGATGCATGCCTAGGAATCCATGATCTTTCTCTAGAAATATCAAAGGAAAACACATTCAGAAAGATCAAGAAGAAGAAAGTTCCATGCATTGCATACAGTGACATAGGGTGTAATTGTGTGCAGAGGTCATGGGTTGTGCAAAGTTTAACATTGCCTACATGCAATCAGTATGCACAAGTGATCAACATACAAAGATGCCTGTATGCAGTAGCCACATGAAAGGAAGACACCCAGTGGTTGATAGCTAATCAAGAAAGCAGTTCACTCATATGCATGGAACCAACTTAGGGTTTGACTTGCACTTACATTGATAGCATAGATGCATTAGAGTAAGTCTGCCACCAACTTCCAAGTCTTAACCTTGAAAATATCAACTAGGGGAAGTTGAAAATTCCTGAGAAATTTAAGCAGGAGCTCCTAGAGCTAAAACAATTGCCCACCAGCATGGAATACACATTCCTTAAGAATGGAAAATTGGTAATTATCAATGCAAAGCTTTCTCTACAACGAAAAGAGAAACTGCTAAAGGTAATCAATAGATGGTCAAAAGCCTTCACATGGTCATATCCTGAATTAACTAGAATAGAAGCTAGGATATGCCAACATAGGATTTACATTGATCCCTCCATGAAGCCTCAAAGACAACTGCAGAGGCATTTGAACCCAAAGCTGAAGCAAGTAGTCAAGGAAGAAATCGAATAGCTTCTCAAGGCTAGGTTCATATACCCCATTGCTAATAGTGAATGGGTTAGCCCCTTAGTTATTGTGCCTTAAAAGGGAGGAAAATGGAGGGTTTGCATAGATTTTAGGCTACTAAATATGGCAACATTCAAAGATCACTTTCCATTACCATTTGTTGACCTAGTCTTCGACACCATTGTAGGGAATCACTATTACAATTTTTTGGATGGATATAGCAGATATAACCAAATACAAATAGCCCCAGAAGACCAAACCAAGACTATGTTCACTAGTCCTTGGGGAATGTTTGCATATAAACAAATGTTTTTTGGCTTATGAAATGCCCCTACAGCATTTTAACGATTAGTTCTAAGCATCTTCCAACAGCAGATGGCAAATGGTGTAGAAGTCTTTATGGATGATTTCTCTACCTATGGAGCAAACTTTGATCAAGGCTTGGACTGGTTAGAGAAAGTGTTGAAAAAATATGTGGAAACCAATTTAAGGCTCAACTAGTAAAAAATCCATTTGATGGTCCAAGAAGGCATAGTGCTAGGAAATGAAATCTCACACACAGGGATAGAGGTAGACCCAGAGAAAATTAAAGTTATCTAAGGAATTACCCATCAATCGAAAACTACCAAAGATATTTGGTCATTCCTTGGATACATTGGCTACTATAGGAGATTTATTAAGAACTTTTCAAGGGTTTCCAAACCATTGGTGGAATTAACGAAAAAGGATGTCCCTTTCAAATGGACCAAGGAATGCGAACTAGCTTTCAAAACTTTGAAATAGAAGCTAGTAGAAACACCCATTCTACAAGCTCCTGACTAGTCCAAACCATTCTAATCATGACTGACGCATCCAACTATGCCTTAGAAGCCGTACTTACATAGTTAGATGACTAGAAGCATCCTTATCACATCCACTGTGCAAGTAGAAGTATTGTTGGTGCACAACTTAACTACACTACCACAGAGAAATAATTAATGGTTGTAGCGTTTGCACTAGAAAAGTTTAGACACTATGTATTGGGATACAAAATATATATTTACATATAGATCATAGTGTGATCTGGTTCCTTATGAATAAGCTAATGGTAAGCCCTCGTATCATACGATGGCTTGTAATCTTACAAGAGTTCGATCTTACGATGATCGATCGTAAAGGCACCGAGAACGTAGTTGTTGGTCATTTATCTCAGTTGCAATAGGACAACAAAGAGGATGAGTATCCAATTTCTGGTTATTTTTCTAATGAATTCCTCTTTGCTACTATAGTGAATAATCAATCACCCATGGAGACAAACTGGTATAATAGCATTCTTACCTATCTCCTCATCCAAAAAATATCACAAGAGTTAAACCTTAAGAAGAAACAATAGTTTATTCACCTAGCCAAGTACTTTATGGAAATCAATGAGCAACTTTACAAAGTGTGTTCTGATGACTTGGTTCAATGGTATATTCCCAATATAGATCAACTGCGAGTTCTCCAAGACACTCATGAGGGTCCTTGTGTGGGTCATTATGCTGGGAGATGAATAGCCATCAAGATCTTTCTTGCAAGATATTATTGGCCTACATTGTTTCAGGACACCCATCAATTCTTCCAATCTTATGAGTGCTATCAATGTGATGGGGGAATGACTCCTAGAATGGAGGATCCGCAACAATGGATCCAACCGTTAGAACCCTTTGACATTTGGGGAATTGATTTTATGGGGCCAATTATACCAATGTCTAATGGAAAAGCTTATATCATTATTGTTGTTGATTACCTAACTAAATGGGCAGAAGTAGCTGCTATTAAGGATTGTACATCATCCACAACTACATAATTTGTTCAACAAAAAATCATAAACAAGTTTAGTATGCCTCATGCACTTATTTCAGAAAATGATACTGTTGGCACATTTGGCCATTTCATGAAATAGTAAGACTCATTGTGAATATTATTATTATTATGGGAGAGTGTAAGTGTGCCATTTCATACCATTGGTATGAGATCTAAGGGAGATCATAAAATTATTGGTGAAAAAAAATGATGCACATATGAAAGACAAGGAATAAAGATTGCAAGAGATAATGTGCCAATAATGAATAAATTGACAAGCAAGGAATTTTTCATTGCCAGAGATATGTTCAGGAATTGATCATTTGGGTACTGGCAAAGAATAAAAGGAGGAAACTGGAATTAGAAATGAAAAATAATAAAATCCTTGATTAATCATTATTTAGTTCACGTTTTTGGCCCTGTCTTGCAAGACCAAAAATACTCTGCCAGAAAGTGTCATTTTCAAGAACAGTCAGGGCGCGACAATAGAAGTGTTCTTCTCAAATCTGCAAATATCGAGCATAACTGTATTATTACCAGTCCTTCTTGCAATGACCCTAAATGGCTCTGAACGGCGTCTACGGTCTTAGTGGGAGCGTCCAGCATTTCAAGGTATTTGTTTATTTTTTTTTCTTTCTCCCTATCATGAATGTAGCCAGCGGGTCTATTTCTTCATCGCTGCCAACGTCGTTGATATTCTCGGTGGACGTGACCTTCAAAGTGATCACTGGGAGGCTCTGGTTAGTCTGGCCTATTCACACTAAAACCCTTATTGCTGCTGAAGAGCACCTGCATTGAAAATCATCCCTTTGCCGCCACTGCTACTGCCACAAGCACTGTTACAGGAGTTGTTTTGGCCTCTGTCGTTGCCATTGTCTTGCATGCCAGCTGGAGCGCTGCCTTGAGTGCTGGCTGTTGAGCCCCGACCATCAGTGAGGGTGCCTGAGGATGCTACAGAATCAGCAAGGGAAGACTGCGTGCCTGAGAAAAATGGATGGGCAACGACGGCCAGAAAGAAGAAGGGCCCAACATGTTCCTCACGTTCTCAGCAGCTCCGAAACCCTCCACTGAAACCATCCGTTGCAGCAGAACCTCCTCTCACGGTGGCAGTTTGCATATGTGTTTGTTTCTACAGGTTTCGCGTAGAGGAGGAAACGAACCAGCTGATTATTCCCGTTGTTCTTGAAACCGTTATTATCCGAACAGCAATTACCAATACATGGGTTCAAAAATAAAATAAAGTGCAGAGAAGATAAAGGTAGAATCGGCCCTGGAATTACATTAGGGGTGCCACAAATTAAAATGTGAAATTACAACTCCACTTATGCATTCGGTTATATACATATACATATATTTACATATCAACCCATGCATCAAATCCATGGTTACTATCTCTATCACTACAAGGGAATTAAAAAGGAAAGGACAATGATGGGATATTTGTGTAACACCCTATAAAAGGAGATATTTGGCTATTATCCCTTTTATTTATAACTATAACATTTATAACTAAATTGTAGCCTTTTTATCTCTTTGGTGGTTGCAACCACCCAAAATTGTTGTAACTTACCTAACTTGTTGGACAAGTAACCTCCTAGCTTGTTGGGCAAGTAATTTTCTGATTGGATAGTCCAATTACTTGGGAGAAAAGTTAGGTGAGATATTTTTGAGATATTTTTGGGATATTTTTGAAAATTGTAACTTCCCTACCTACCTTTGAACCCTATAAAAAG
>MNCI01019773.1:209274-249074 GCA_015680685.1 Gnetum montanum
TTTTGCAAAATTTTATTTGTTACAAGTAGGTATTATAAGGACCACGTAGACTAGGCAGTTGAACAAAATAGGAAATTTTCAAGAACTCACAGTACTTGGCAAAGTTGGCTGAATCTCTTTAAAGTAAGTCATTTGTAGTTCACACACAATGCAATTGTTACATTTTACACAACCACACGCCGCAACAGCAGACACACATACTCACATTAACTATTGAGTTTATTTGGAGGTATCTGGGCCTTGGTGTTGCCAGAGACCAGCAGGCACCTAAATCCTATTCGAGGACACTCGTTGGCGGTCGCGTCCCAAACGGTCGCCAACAAATACCCACTTCAAGGAAATTTGTTAATGAATTGGTGGTTGGGTACTTTTCAAACCAAGGAAAGACTCAAAGGATGAAAATTTTGTGACTTCAAAGGGATTTGATGCATTTGTGCTGGCCATTCTCTTGGGTGCTTGGATGCTTTTCCTTGGGTTTTCCACCATTTTGACATTGTTCAAAAATTAGGAAGCTGAGTAAATAAAAATAATTCTTTGCATGGTGTGGTTATCATGCAAAAAAAAGTGAGAATTCAGAGCATACCCCTTAGACATAAAAAAATTAATATGGGTTACAAGCACTGGTTATGGAACTAGAAAGACATGTTACCCATGCCTAAAGGTTCCCTCTAACTATGGCCCTTTCTCACTTCCTGCTTCTCCATCCTGGTCTCCTCGGAATGGTGGGGACTCTTTGTAGAAGCATTCTTGTTGCTTCAAGTGGATGGATTGGTCAAGGGAGTTGATGCGAGGTCACTGGATGTGGTTTGTTTAAGTCTGGATTTGGAATGAGTTCTACTCAATCACATTAACCATAAAGTACACAAGGGACTTTACACAACCTTGTTCTTGGGATTTCATTCCATTCTCTCCTCTCCATCTTTATTCCCATTTTTCCACCTCATTACCAATTTTATCATTAGTCCATTTTTGGGTTGATGCATTTTTTTTCTTTGGTGAATTCTTGTGGGTAATTTTTTAACTCTTGCTTCCAAATGACATTCCTAGAGCCTATGGACTCTTTGGTTTGTGGGTTTGTCAAGGCATAAAAGACATGAGCCAACTTTGGGAAGGACCCATTGGCATCCCTTTTTGGTGCAATTGTTAACTTCTTTTCCTTAAACATTTGCTGCAATTAATCATTTCTTGTTTCATCCCCATCCATGCCATTCCTTTTATTGGCGTTTTCATTGTTATTTTTTTCCCATCTTTCTTGTTCCTCATATTTTTCAATCTTATAGCTACCGAAGGTTCACTCTTAGTCATGGGGGCCCTAGCATAAATTTTTCAATTTTTTCCATTCTACTATTCACCTAACCCCTACACCTTGGGTAGTCACTAGTGATAAATCTCTAAAATAGTTTCTGCCATAACCAAAACTTAGCCAATGCACTTCATATCAAGGTAAGGTATCAATTGCATTGTTGTTTATCTATCCTTGCTCATTTGTGACAATGTTGTATGTGCAGATGGAAATCATACAAAAAATGGACTAGGCTTGGAGAAAGCACTCAGGATGGACCGGAACTAGAGCATTTACGAAAGGAGCAAGTCTGGTGGCATGGCTATGGATAACAACAGTAGGTGCAACCTTAGCATTGGCAGAAACATGCTTCATCTTTTTTCTCTCTCTTTCTCTTCAAGCTACCAATTTATGTACAAGTGTTCACCATAATGGTCATGAACACTAATGTTGTAATATTCTTATTGATTTGTTCACTAGGCATGTTGAGCCTATCATCCCATTCCACCATTAATTGTCAATTAGTGAATAATTTCATACCTTCCCAATATTTTGTAAGGAACTTGAGGACAAGTTTTCATTCATCCATGGGAGTATGATGAATCACGATATCGGGGCCCCAATATCGCATTTGCGATATCAGAGCCTACCATGCGATCTCGGATACCTGATATCGGGACTTGCCTCGTTACCTATAAATAAGAGGCAGGCACACTTGGTTTTGTAGTTAGATAGTTAGTCCCTTAGCCAAACTCTTGCCTTTTCTTCCCTCCAAAGTTAGAATTATTTTTGTGTACCCGCAGTAGGAGTCATCAAGTGAACGGATCTTTATTCGAGTATTGTGTACCTAAGCATACCTTGTGTACAACAATAAAGATGAACTTTATGATAAACCTTGCAGCATTCAAAATAGATTAATTAGTGTTAATTGATGTTATTAAATGCTTTCTTAGTTAATTAATGATTCTCTCTCACCCCACAACTCTCCTAAGTAAATACACTCAGTACGACTGCTTCAAGCATGTGTGTAACGCTTGGTAACCCAATAACGATTAGCATTTGGTAATCCTAGTAGTGTTGCATTGGTTCAAGATGTGTATGGCAAGTGGGAATGGATGTTGGTGTTAGGATTAGTTAGAACTTAGTTAATGAGTAATTAAGATAAATTAGTCACTTAATTATCTCTCTTCTCCCTTATTAGCACAGGACATAAAAACATAAAAGATATAAAAATCATATGCCTCAATCTTACTTAACCATACAATCATGACATACAAGTAAGTTTGGGAAGACAATGATCAACCATCCCATCCTTGTTCCACAAAGGTGCATATGCACTTAGTCCTTGGAATTCAACCAAATCATGCGTGAAACACTTGTATTCGTATGGTTGAGTGTAGGGGTACCTTGTCACTAATCAATGAGTGATAATGTGATAACATAAGACTAGCTAAAAGAAAAGTTAAAGTCTAAGGAGTCAAAAAAGTTTTCTAAACATCATATCTTTATCCAACCCTTTTGGTACTTCTTCATTTCATTAAAGGTTAATGATTATAGGTTAATTTTAGTTTGAATGTGATATAAATTATAATATTTCCTTGGGAAGGATTTTTTAGTAATAAAAATTTCAAGATGGATGTTATGATGTTACTATATATACAGTTATTCCTTTAATAATCTGATAACGTAGAATAAAATTTCCTCAAATGGAATTATTTTCTACACATGATTGATGACTTATTATTAAAAATAATGAAATAATGTTTAAAAAATAAACAACTCAAAGAATAGAAAAATTACATAAAGAATGGAAATCATTAAAAAATAGGAAAACTTATGAAGAAGTTAAAAAACATCAAATAATTGAAAAATATCAAAGAATTGAAAAATATAGGATAATTGAAAAATTGAAAACAATTATCAAGAATTTCAAGAAATTGCAAAATAAAATGAAAAATGGTTTTGTTCACAAGTCCTAATTCAAATGATAATCTTTCCCACAACTAAGAGTTAAGGTGGAGATATGAAATATATACTAAGCATTTGTTGTGATGGATTATAGGCTCTCAAGATTTCCTAAATGGTTTTATTTATTATATGTTAATGATGATAAGATTTTGTTAGCTCATTGGATGATGCATATGTATAGAACTAGATTTGTAGATGATATGGATAATGTATGGTTCCTCCCAAAGAATTTGGAATTTAGTGCATTAAGGCACATGGTTGAAATTATAATAAAGTACCTTAACCCCTAGTTTAATTTCAATGTTTCTAATTTTGATGTCATATTACCATTTGGTGTAGTGTTTGTGGATCTTGTTATGCATAAAAGTTATTATTTTAATTTCAGCTAGTAAGTTTGAATTTATTAATTCTTCTTTTTGTGCTAGATCAATATCAATAACTGGGTTAGCGGCTATAGTTAGTGTGTAAATTTTAGCTTGAATTAGCAATTTAGGTAGTTTTTTGTACACTAATTCATATGATGAATATCCTATAGGAAGTTTCCATGTTTATCTATAGATCCATAGATTATCATTTAACCTAATGCTGCAATTCTTCCTATATTTTTTCATTATCCTTATGAGGAATCTAGTAATTTCTCTATTTCTAACTTCAACCTATCTATTCACTAGGGATGATATGGTGTATTCAATTTATGTTTAAATCTAAGGTGTTTCACAAGATTCTTAAATATGATGCTTGCAAAATAAGTACCATTGTCTAAAATGTTTACTCTAGGTTCATCCAATCTATTTATCACTTATTGTTGAAAAACTTTAATATTTGTAGCTAATGTGCAATCATCAATTGTAATAGCTTCTACCCATTTCGTTTGATAGATAATGAAAAGAATTATATATGACTTCCTATTTGACATAAGAATTATATATGACTTCCTATTCGACATGGATAAGATGAAACCCATGAAATCAATTCCCCACATATTAAATGGTTCAAATTTCTATATCCATTATTGTGGTTCTTCAAATCTAGTAGTATTTCCATCATCTTGTTGACATATTTTATAGGATGTATGAACTAGTATGCATTCCAAAATAAAGTAAGCTAAAAATATCTAGCCATGAGAATCTTGGTGGATATTCATTTTCTTACATAATAATCTCCATAAAAGTTTTCATGGGAATCTTGGAGGACTCATTGTTAGATTTCATTTTGTACATATCATTGAGTCAAATCATCAACATTGATCTTACAAAGGTTATCCTTTATCTTGTGAAATTTTTAGCTTGATGCAAAAACTATTTTTTTTCTTACTGCATTTAGTAGGGATTTTCTATATGGTTAAATAAGTAAGATATTTTGCAAACCATGATTTGTATATTGAACTTAAAAAACCAATACTGCTTTTACAAATAGGAACTTATATGGAAACTGATCTGAGAGTGATTCTTCATCAAGGTCTTTACTTGATTATAATTGAGATAAATAATTAGCAACTAAATTATTGATGTTGTTTTTATCCATCATTGTATGATCAAATTCTTGTAAAATTACAAGCCATTATATGTTGTAAAGGTTAACTACTAGCTTATTCATTAGATATTTTATGGTGCTATGGTTAATGTAGACATAGACAAGATAGCCAAGAACATAATGTTTGAAATTTTTAAGAGTGTACACCACTACCATTAATTTTTCCTCTATAGTGATGTAGTTATTTTATGCTTCTATGATGCTCCTACTTGTGTAGTGAATATAATATGGATTTTTTTTATCATCAAGCTACATAATTAATACTTCTAACATGTAGTTAGATGCATCTATCATTATGTGAAATGACTTTAACTAGTTTGACATTAGAAGAATTGGAGTCTCTACTAACTTTTATTTGAAAAGATTAAAATTCTTTTCACATTCTTCTAACCAAATTAATGATGCATTCTTCTTTGTTAACTCTATGAGTGATTTTGTGATCATAGAGAACTTCACAATGAATTTTCTATAATACTTAGTATGACCAAGAAATGATTGGACATGTTTAACTATTTAACACCTTTAGGTAATGTCTTATATCACTTTTATTTTGTCAATATTCATCTCAATTTCTTCTTTTTTTGAAATTTTATGCCCTAAAACTATATCCTCTTGAAATGGTTCTTTAATTAATTGAGCTTAAGGTTGGTTTCAACACATTGTTTTAACACTTATTGCAGGTGATCCAAAGCTTATTTGAAATAAAAACCATATGTAGAGAAGTAATTCATAAATATCTCTATAATGTTCCCATTTTCAAATTGTGCCACTACATAACAAAGATGGTGTATCTTCATAACATGTGTTATGACTATCATAATAAGACTAAAAAAGAATAGTTGTAATTAAGACCCAAAAGGATGTGTTGTAATAATAGACATGACTCTTGAGGTAATCCTTGGGGACTTAAACTAATGCATTTCTAGCCAGGCATTATAGGCTGTATTAGCATGATGTTACAAAGCCAATAAAGGTGAGTAACAGGTCTCGGGTGAAGCAAGATAGAAAGAGAACTAGCCATCCCTTCTAACTAGTTGTTTGCCTAACTATGGTGGTAGTGCTAAATTATCTCTAAGGAATAGATTCCAAATGAAGAAAACCCCATGGGATACCAATAGCATGATCTAGATACATTGTTCCATATCAATAAAGCATTCTTTTCTTTTTCCTTATGCATTTTCCATGTTATTTTCCTTATGCTTAATGTCAAATGTTACACATATTTGGCATTTTCTATGTTATCGTCTTATACCTAATGTCTGATATAATGTATATTTAATGTTTTCCATGACATCTAGGAATAAGATGTCACATTTAGTATCAAAGCAAACCATGACCCAAAGTCCAACAAAAACCAAGAGTCAATTTTGATCTAATGATAAAATAGGAAGCCACAATACAAAAAGAATCATGGACCACCACCAAATATGCCTCATGTTTGAGATTACCCACATCAATGAGAACTTATCCTTTAAAAGAGTCATGAATGTGTATCATGTTTAAGATAGATCCCACCAATGAACAAGATCCTTTCATGGATATCACAAATCAAGGAAGATTTGATTATGCCTCACCAAGATTCATTAACTACAAGAGACATTGATAAGACAAGGATATACCTATCTAGGTAACAATTAGTCATCTTTTAGTGATGCTAGAATATTACTTGGTTAAGGTTGTTGAGACTAAAAACCTCGATTGCTAGAACAAAAACCAAGAATCCTTGATGCAAGTAGTTCCCCAACCTTGAATCCCCAAGGCTTTTATCATAAAAATGTGATTCAAGGCACCCTAGTGTTGGCGACCGTTTGGACGCGACCGCCAACGAGTGTCCTCGAACAGGATTTAGGTGCCTGCTGGTCTCTGGCTACACCAAGGCCCAGATACCTCCAAATAGGCTCAGTAGTTAATGTGAGTATGTGTGTGTGCTGTTGCGGCATGCGGTTGTGAGAAATGTAATGATTGCGTTGCGTGTAAACTACAAATGACTTACTTTAAAGAGATTCAGCCAACTTTGCCAAGCACTGTGAGTTCTTGAAAATTTCCTATTTTGTTCAAACTACCTAGTCTACGCGGTCCCTATAATACCTGCTTGTAACAAATAAAATTTTGCATAAACATTTGAGCTCAACTCCGCAAATCTACTCCTAATTTTCCCGAGAGAGAGATATAGTTCCACAAGAAAACTAGAAATAGAGCAAGATTCAATGGAAATAGACAGAAAAGAAAAGAAAGCAGATTTGTGTGGACCTCAAATATTTAAACAAGGTAAAATGACACGAGTAAACACTTCGCAATAAAGCTATTCCAAATTCAATATCTACGAATTGTTCAAACTTCCAAGGCTCAACCAAGCAATATCTTCAAGACAATCCTACTGTGCTACCAAAAATCGCTGCGTAAACTACCACGTACGAGACTCCACTTTGACTAGACAATAGATGCCAACGATTGCATTCAAACAGAACCTTTAAAAGACTTGACAATTTCTGATTGAAATAACACGGAAAATCACTTTAAAGATAAAGAAGCTATTCTGGTCCCATCAAAATACCAAAGATTTTCTGAACCCTCTCGGCTACTAAATTGTTCCACGGCGTGACTACAAACAGAGGCTCTCTTTCAACAACCCAATAGCAGTTCCCAAACGTTGCACAATAACGAAATTTACTACTAAAATGCTCTTAAGGCTTTTATTCACAAGCGCTTCTATGGCAAAATTTTAACAGAAATTTCTATCGGGCAACAAGAACAATAAGAGCAATCTAAAAATCCCAAAATTACTTGCCAAGGATGATACTATCTAAACCACTAGCTAAGCAATTTAAACAAAAAAAAAAAAATGAAATGCATAACTCACAGGACCATGACAAAGAGGCTGAAATCTTTATTCTAGCAAATCATCTTGCAAGCCATCTTCTTTACAAATCTTCCAAGTGTGATGATGATGCTTCCCCTTCTTTTTCTTCCTCCTTGACCCCTGAAGCCTTTTTATAGGGTTCCAAGGTAGGTAGGGAAGTTACAAATTTTAAAAATATCTCACCTAACTTCTCTCCTAAGTAACTAGGACCACCAATAGGAGATTACTTACTAAATATCCTAGCTAACTTTACTCCCAAGTAACTTGCCCAACAAGTTAGGAAGTATTTAACTTAGGAAGTTAGGAGGTTGGGGAATAAATAAATATTGTTTTAAAAATAATTCCATCAATCCCATATAATGGTTCACAAGTATATCAATATGAAGCTCTTAATTTTTTAATAACAAGGTGATAATGCAACATTTACCTTGGAATAAATGTTGTTGATGCCTTGTTATTAAATATAATATAAAAAATGACCAAAAGACAAATCAAATTTGAACTTTAATCCCGAATGCAAGGGTGCTAGACTTGGAATAGTTATCAAATATTCATGAAATATCCCGCTTCTGTCCAGGATCGTTAGCAATCACCATCATGAGAGAAGGCTCAGCAGCTGCATCCGGCATCGTTACTTCGTTGGATTTCTGGAGGAAGATCTGGAAACAGACTTCATTCTCAAGGCGGATTGCCCTAAATCATAGGGTTTTGGTTGTATGAACTATTTTATTTTGCCCCAAATTCTCTAGGGCTTCCTGCGCTTCCACGTTTTGAAAATTGTTCTTCCAAATTTCCACTGTTGATTTCAGGGTTTTGGGTCATCACGTCGTAGATTTGCTGCTGCGGTAGAGCACCCTTTTATTTTTATTTGTGATGATTCAGTGGCATGGCATCTGCGTGGAGGTCTTGGTGGCTCCGTTTTCCTTGGCACGGGCAGCCAACGCTGTTTATGATTTGCTTTTTTTAAAAAAAATTATCTTCTAAATCAATGCCACTGCTCTGCCTTGGACTAGCCCGAGGTCTTCTCTTCCAGCTCGTGCACGATCGCCGTTGCCATTGGTTGTGCGCAGAAGTGCGCCCGCGCCCCTGTAAACCAGTGACACGCATTTTCTGGCGTGCAGGGCAACGCGCGGCTGCCTGCAACTTCGGTGGCCCCCAATTCGACAACTTTAACTTCGGCCAAAACAGCAACAGTGATTTTCAGTGTTGAGGTTTATAGCTTGGGCATCAGGGTTTGTCAATAATGGGGTTTTGCAGAATGATTTCACATGCAACACTGAGATGGAAATAGCGATGGCCACGATGATGGTGGACATAATGGAGGCACTGGAATGCACATCCGGTGGCAAACTACACTACGTATCTACCTATGCAAATTTTGACCTCGCAGGTGCCGCTACAACAGAAAATTTAGAAACAGAGCCTCAACTTGAGTCTGAGCCTGTGCCTATGCCTGGGTTTTTCTATTTCTAGTAGCGTTAATCAACGGTTCTTGAATCATTTGTAAATTTGGATTTTTTTAAATACAGAAACCTTTACACCCTTTCACAATTACAAATGCAAAACCAGTTGAACTCTTTAACCGATTTATTTTGTTATTTTGTCCATATTGCTTTCTTCTAGTAAATAATCCTTCTCTTCTTCTTTTTATTCCAACCTTCACTTGACACTCTGTTTTACTTTTCAAGAAGGCTTTTATCATCAAGATTATTTACCAAGCTTTCTTCTCCAAGAATACCCATTACTCACAAGACTGGACTGCAAATTTTCAACCAGGGATTTTGCTCATGTTTTAAACAAATCATTTCAACAAAATATTCTAACTACTCCATATAATGGCCAAATGTGCCAACATTTCTGCCCCCAAACTTAAATAAACTTATGCAGCCACATTTCCAAACTAAAACATCTTGAAATTTCATTGA
Organism: Gnetum montanum; assembly: GCA_015680685.1. Classification (NCBI taxonomy): domain Eukaryota; kingdom Viridiplantae; phylum Streptophyta; class Gnetopsida; order Gnetales; family Gnetaceae; genus Gnetum; species Gnetum montanum. Next base: position 218,843 of record MNCI01019773.1, read on the forward strand.
ATTTTTACATTCAAGAAGAAATCTTTTTTGAGGAAAATTCTCATTTAACATAAGGTGAGATGGGACAAAAACCTCATTCCTAGGAGAAAATCAAACTATACATAACAAATATACATTATCAAGTCCTTTAATGGACTATTCTTGGGGTGGAAATTGAATTGTGAGGGTTACCCTAGTGGGAATCCTCATCTCCTTCACCTTTTCATAAGATATTTCTGATGTGATGTAGGAGGTCTTGTTATCTTCTTGTTTGGTGGAACTCTCACCTTGATCTAGTGAAGCTTTCTCTTCAACCTTTTCCTCATTTTCTTGTTTGGAAGAGCTCTTTTGTTCTTCTCCATTGCTTCCTTCATTTTCCTCTTGAGAGGCCAAAGCTTCTCCCCATCCCCATGATGACTCTCCATGAGTTGGTGGCTCTTCTTCTTTTTCTTCATCTTTGGAGCAATCTTGATATTGCCCCCAAACATTGGACTCAATATCCAAGCCCCAAGTGAGAAAAGAAAATTCATCGGATAGCCAAGCCATAAAAGGGCATTCCTTTGGAGCTCCACAAGATCTAGCCTTTAGATAAGCCTTCAATACATGTTCAAGGCAACATCCCATCACATATGGAATAAAAGGCTTTCTCATTTCTCTCTTAAACTCCATTAGCTCTCTCTAATCTTCACTACCAAACTTGAAATGAAAGATAATGAAATCTTAAGCAATTTAACCCTCCTTTTATAGGTGCCTAAATGTTTAACTTCCATCCAAGTTTCTTCAACCAAGCTTTCTTCTTTCTAGGCATTCAAACCATTTGTCACAATTCTCACCAAGTTGTGGATGAGTCACCTTCTCCACTTGTCAAATTTGTAGAATTCCACTTGTTTCACTTGTATGCTTCCATTTGTCTCATTTGAAGGAAAGATAATATTTCAAAAATAAATAAAGCATAATATAATAATGGACATTATAACCCTAGTAAATATTTACACATAATACTATGTACATATATTATTTTTGTGTCATTCAAGTTGTATGCAATTGTCCCAAATAATGTTTTATATGCAAAACATCATATGGAAATTGCAATTCCATACCATCTAAGGTTGATAATTTGTAAGTATCCTCTGATAATTGCTTTGTAATTTAAAAGGGACCAATCCATGTCGATATAAACTTATTTGGTTTCTTCATATTCCATAACAGGACAAGGTCTCCTATTTTGAAAGTTCTTTTCAAAGATTTCCTATCAAACCATCTTTTAACTTGAGAGGTATTCCATAACAAATTATCTCTTGCTTTATCTACTTCATCTTCTCTCTTAATAAGCAAAGTCATAAAACTTCTATCTTTATCAGGCTTTTCACTATATCTTTGTACAAATTCAGAAGCTGAGCTTATAATCTTGTTTGTGATTCTTGCTGGTAAACCATAAACTAAGTTATATGGTGATGTCCCAATGGCTTTCTTGAATCTAATTCGATCTGACCATAATGCGGATTGTAAATAATCAATCCAATTTCCTGGATTCCCATCCATTGATTTTTTGATATAAGCGATAAGCTTCTTATTGGTGGATTCTACTAGGCCATTTCCTTGAGGATAATAATTTGATGAGGAAAATAAGAAAATGGATTTTGCAGATGCCCATCTGATAAACTCTTCGGATTTGAAGGCGGGTCCATTGTCTGACACTAACACTTCGGGTAGACCGAATCTACTTAGAATGTGGTCTTCTAAAAACTTAATCACATCTGATGTTGAACTTCCTCTTAGAGCCTTTGCTTCAGACCATTTAGTAAAGTAATCAGTAGCTGTGAGAATAAACTTGTGTCCAACTCTTGAAGGAGTAATTGTACCAATAAAATCTAAACCCCATTGTTGAAATGGTCTATCCGCAACTACTGGTCTTAAAGGGGCTCTAGCCCTTTTAATTTTGGGTCCATGAACTTGACATTTATAGCATTTTTGAATCTTTAAACTAATGTCTTGATACATGGAAAGCCAGTAATATCCATATCGAAGTATATGTTGCATAGTTGACTTAGGGGATTCATGAAATAAATTCAAATGATCATGGAATTGTTCCAAAATGAAACTAATTTGATCATTATCAACACATTCCAATAGAACTCTCCGAAAATCCTTTTTGTATAATATACCATCTTTAACAACAAATCTTCGTACTCTCTTGAAGAAAGCTCTCTTTTGACTTGCAGTTAAATTATTTGAGATTTTCCTGATAGTAAGAAACTTTAGGATATCATCATACCCATTCTCTTCATGAGTGTCAAGCATGTAAACTTCGCTTTCTCTAGTCATTAACTTAGCTAGTCCCATTCCCTTAATTGTCTTACATATTTCCAATGAAAATCTAAAACTTTGCAACTTTATAAGCCATTTTCCTCTTTTCAAGCCAATATCATTTTGGGATAGGAATCGCTTGACTGCAGGTTCAATTAGCATAATGTGAACTAATGAACTTTCCAAATAATATTTAAAATGCTGAAGTGCTTTGATGACTGCGAAAGCTTGCATCTCTAAGTCTGAGTAATTTAACTCTGAACCTTTCAATTGATACCCAAAGAATCCAATTGGTTCATCTTGGCCTTCACTATCCTTTTGTGTAAGAATGGAAGCGACAGAGTCATTTGAAGCAAAAGAGTATAACCAAAAATCTTCTTTAAGTTTAGGCTTTACCAAATATGGAGCCTCTTGTATAGCCTTTTTGATTTCTGATAACGCTCTTTCTGACTCTGGTGTTTTCTCTACTTCGACGTCCTTTTTAAGCATATGCATCAAAGGTTTAGTAATTTCAGTAAACCCGGGGATGAATTTTTTCACAAAGTTTATCTTCCCAAAGAATGATCTAAGAGATTTCTTACTAGAGGGATGCTCAATATTCTGTACTGCTTGAATTCGGGAATTGTCTATGGCAATCCCTTCTTGACATATCACATGGCCTAATAAACTTCCAGATTTAACCCCAAAGATACACTTCTTAGGATTTAATGAAATACCAAACTCACGGCATCTGTCGAAAACTTGCTGAAGATGATCGATATGATCTTCTTTCTTCTTTGAAAATACTGTAATATCATCCAAATAAACCACCACGAATTTGCCTAATAAATCCTTAAATGCTAAATCCATTGCTCTTTGAAAAGTAGCTCCGGCATTTGACAATCCGAATGGCATTCTTTGGTAAGCGAAAGTTCCCCACTTAGTGATAAATGATGTTTTGTATCTATCATTCTTATCTACCACGATTTGATTATAACCTGAGAAACCGTCTAGGAAGGAATATACTTGGCAACCTGAGACTTTAATAAGCATCTCATCAATTCTCGGAAGTGGATACTTATCTTTCTTTGAAGCATCATTTAGATTTCTAAAGTCTACACAGAGTCGTATATCACCATTTTTCTTTCTTACTGGGACAAGATTAGCAAGCCATGTCGAATATCGTACTGGATATATGATTTGTGCTTGCAACAACTTTTTGATTTCAGCTTCCATAGCTGGTTCAAATGATGGATTAAATTTCCTTTGTTTTTGCTTGACTGTTTTGCAACCTTCCATTAAAGGAATCTTATGTGTCATCACATCTTGCCGAAAAGCTTTAAGATCATCATAAGACCAAGCAAAATTGTCCAAATTATCTCGTAGGCATGACAACAAATCTTGCTTGAAATTTGAATCACTTTCCTTTGTAACATTTAACATCTTCGGTGCATTGTTTAATCCAAAATTCACTGCCACAAAAGCTTGACTACTTGGGTTTTGTATGTCTTTTCCAGTAAGTAAATTTTTCTTGAACTCATGTTCCAAGTCAATCATCCTCTTTGGAATGAAATTAGCTTTTGAATTTGAAGACGTTTCGGGTATTACTTGACCCTCAAATTCTTGTTTATTTTTCATAAATCTTAGTACTTGATCATCATCTTCAAATACTTGTAAATGCCTTATATTATCTGGTACGGATGGCTGATGTTCTTCTTCAATCATGACATCTTTGTAACCTTCTAATATTTGCATATCCAATGTTGAAGCTGCTTTTGCCAAATAGTCTGCCATAAGATTCTCTGCTCTATTTACATGCTCTATTTGGCAATATTGAAACTGGTCTAACATCTTACAAGCAAGTTGCTTATAAGGTCTTAAGAATGAGCTCTTTACAACACAGTTACCTTTTACTTGTTCACAGACTAATCTTGAGTCTCCTTTAATAGTGATTTCTTTGATCTTTTTGTCTAGAGCTATTCTCATACCAATGCATAAAGCTTCATACTCAGCCTTGTTGTTAGTACAAGGGAAAGATAAATGAATTGCCTTGAGAATTTCAGGTGTACCATTCTTGAATATAACTATTCCAACTCCTACACCTTTTGAATTACATGAACCGTCAAAGTATAACTCCCATTTATCTTCTTGCTTTGATTGTTCTTTTTCAGGACTATAACTTTCTTGGAGTGTACAAATTTTGTTTTCAACACCTCCTTTTTCTACTATTTTACTTCTTCCATTTGAAGTAATGTTATCTATCATCATAGGTTCACTATAGATGTATATCTGATTTGGTTCTCCTTTCCAAGGTAACCACATGTGAGAATAATCTGTTGATATGTAACCAGAGAAATTCTTGCTCCAACTTCTACTCAATAAGAGACTATGTGAATCTGGTATATCTGCCACTTGAATAGTTACTCTACTTCTGATGCGAGGTTCAGAAGCAATTTCCAATAGGACATTTGGCAATTGACCCACAATCTTAACTCTACTTTTATCCACTTGAACAATCTTCTTATTTGACTTTTCAGGAATCAAACCAAGTTTCTTACATATAGTTAATGGCATTATAGTAGACGTAGCTCCCGAATCAATCAAACAATTGTTTAATTATTTATCTTTCAATTTCATTGTCAAAAGAAAAGGAGGAGCTTCCTTATCATAAGAAGTCTTTAATCTCTCGTCATTACTAGACACATAACTTAACTCTGATTCTCTAGCTCTCCTTTTGCCTTTAATGAACTCTAAAGCCTTTCTTTGTTGATCTCCTATTTGAAGCAACTGATGGAGACTAATATTGGCTTTGACATGTTTAAGGTCTTCTATCAAATCATATTCTCCATCACCAATGAAGCTTGATCTCTTTATCCATTTGTTGAAAGACTGATTTGGAGTGCTTTGCTCCACTTGATTGTCTTTACCTTTATTCTTATCCCTTTTATTTGGCTCAAAAGCTTTTCTCTTATTAGATGGATCAGTAATAACATTTGGAGGTCTAGAAGTAGTTAGTCTATCCTTTGATCGGAGATTATATCCATTTTCCTCATTGTTATTACATTCCTCATCTGAAAACATATCTTCTTCAAAACTTGATAGAGAAGAAGTATCACTAGATCCACTGCTAGAAGATTTACTTGCATAATGAACACTAGATAACTCATTATCAGATTCAATATCAACAAAATTTGACATAATAAGATCACTTTCATCCTCATCTTCTACTAACTTAGTGTCTTGATGTTTATGCTTTCTATATTTCTTTTCTTCCTTGATATTAACTCTTGCCAATGTTTTTTCAAGCTTCACTATTTTGTTAGACATATCTCTCATTAATTGTCCTTTTTCAGATCCTACTTTTTCATGTTCTTGCTCTTTCTTAACGTGAGATGGACCTGGTAAAGCTTTGAATTGAGTAAAATCTTGCATAGGAATTATAACTTTTTCTTCTCTTTTTGGAATTGTGATATTTTCTTCAGGATTCAAGTTTAACTGTTTTTCTAACTGTATAGCTTCACTAAAGTAGTCGTTTAGTGTAGTTAAGTTTGGAGTTCTCCTTAACCAAATTGAAATGTTTGGGTTGATAGCCTTAAGATAAGTCTCTTTAAGCATTTCTTTTGATGGCTTATATTGTCTTTGAAAGAGTCCATAGATTCGTTGAAACTTGATGTTCAAATCTCTAATTGACTCTTTAACTCCTTGCTTAGCTTGCATTAGCCCACAGTATAGTTGTTGTTGATCTAATTGATTACCAAACTAGGCTAAGAAAAGATTCTTCATGTCATCCCAACTTCTAATACTCTTACTTGGTAAGTTTGAATACCAAATCTGAGCCATATCCTTTAGATTTGATACAAACAATCTACAAGCTTGATCTTGATGTTGAATATTTGCATGAGCTAAAGCTAACTCAAACATGTGAATATATTCTTCAGCTAAATAAGCTTTTCCAGAAATGAAAGGCTCAGGCAAATATTTGTAAACAACCTTAGGAATATCATTGTAATTTTGAAATCCTAATGGTGTAACTCCTTGCCAAGAATTTGCCATCCTATTCCTTTGAAATGTTGAACTCTTATTTTTTCTAGATCTTCTCTTACAAATTGACAAACCAGAAATAATGGGTGATCTTCTAGATCTTCTAGTTTTCACTCCACTACTTGTTCCCAATTCAGAAAATTTCTTTTGTTCTTCTTCTGATGAAGAATCAGTCTTAGAATCTAGAATATCTTTTGAAACTTTGAAACTTTCCAAACTATGAAATTTCTTGGTCATGAACTAAAATTAGTATCTAATTCTTAAGCCTTTAACAAAGAATTGTTGATGTACTAAAAGTATAAGGTTTATGAACCTACAGGCTTAATTTTCAGCCCTCCTTCTAGCGCCAAAAGAACTGTTGGCGACCGTTTGGGACGCGACCACCAACGAGTGTCCTCGAACAGGATTTAGGTGCCTGCTGATCTCTAGCTACACCAAGGCCTAGATACCTCCAAATAGACTCAGTAGTTAATGTGAGTATGTGTGTGTGCTGTTGCGGCGTGCGGTTGTATGAAATGTGACAATTTCGTTGTGTGTGAACTACAAATGACTTTACTTTAAAGAGATTCAGCCAACTTTGTCCAGTACTGTGAGTTGTTGAAAGTTTCCTATTTTGTTCAAACTACCTAGTCTACGCGGTCCCTATAATACCTGCTTGTAACAAATAAAATTTTGCATAAACATTTGAGCACAACTCCGCAAATCTACTCCTAATTTTCCCCAGAGAGAGATATAGTTCCACAAGAAAACTAGAAATAGAGCAAGATTCAATGGAAATAGACAGAAAAGAAAAGAAAGCAGATTTGTGTGGACCTCAAATATTTAAACAAGGTAAAATGACACGAGTAAACACTTCGCAATAAAGCTATTCCAAATTCAATATCTACGAATTGTTCAAACTTCCAAGGCTCAACCAAGCAATATCTTCAAGACAATCCTACTGTGCTACCAAAAATCGCTGCGTAAACTACCACGTACGAGACTCCACTTTGACTAGACAATAGATGCCAACGATTACATTTAAACAAAACCTTTACAAGACTTGACAATTTCTGATTGAAATAACATGGAAAATCACTTTAAAGATAAAGAAGCTATTCTGGTCCCATCAAAATACCAAAGATTTTCTAAACCCTCTTGACTACTAGATTGTTCCACGGCGTGACTACAAACAGAGGCTCTCTTTCAACAACCCAATAGCAGTTCCCAAACGTTGCACAATAATGAAATTTACTACTAAAATGCTCTTAAGGCTTTTATTCACTAGCGCTTCTATGGAAAAATTTTAACAGAAATTTCTATCGGGCAACAAGAACAATAAGAGCAATCTAAAAATCCCAAAATTACCTGCCAAGGATGATACTATCTAAACCACTAGCTAAGCAATTTAAACAAAATAAGAAAAATAAAATGCATAACTCATAGGACCATGACAAAGAGGCTGAAATCTTTATTCTAGCAAATCATCTTGCAAGCCATCTTCTTTACAAATCTTCCAAGTGTGATGATGATGCTTCCCCTTGTTTTTCTTCCTCCTTAACCCCTGAAGCCTTTTTATAGGGTTTCAAGGTAGGTAGGGAAGTTACAAATTTTAAAAATATATCACCTAACTTCTCTCCTAAGTAACTTGGACCACCAATAGGAGATTACTTACTAAATATCCTAGCTAACTTTACTCCCAAGTAACTTGCCCAACAAGTTAGGAAGTATTTAACTTAGGAAGTTAGGAGGTTGGGGAATAAATAAATATTGTTTTAAAAATAATTCCATCAATCCCATATAATGGTTCACAAGTATATCAATATGAAGCTCTTAATGTTTTAATAACAAGGTGATAATGCAACATTTACCTTGGAATAAATGTTGTTGATGCCTTGTTATTAAATATAATATAAAAAATAACCGAAAGAAAAATCAAATTTGAACTTTAATCCCGAATGCAAGGGCGCTAGACTTGGAACAGTTATCAAATATTAACGAAATATCCTACTTCTGTCCAGGATCATTAGCAACCACCACCGTGAGAGAAGGCTCAGCAGCTACATCCGGCATCGTTACTTCGTTGGATTACTGGAGGAAGATCTGGAAACGGACTTCATTCTCAAGACGGATTGCCCTGAATCATAGGGTTTCGGTTGTAAGAACTATTTTATTTTGCCCCAAATTCGCTAGGGCTTCCTGCGCTTCCACGTTTTCGCCGTTGATTTCAGGGTTTTGGGTCATCACGTCATAGATCTGCTACTGCAGTAGAGCACCCTTTTATTTTTCTTTGCGATGATTCAGTGGCATGGCATCTGGGCGGAGGTCTTGGTGGCTCTGTTTGCCTTGGTACGGGCGGCCAACGCTATTTATGATTCCCTTTTTTTTTGAAAAATTATCTTCTAAATCAATGCCGCTGGTCTGCCTTGGACTGGCCCGAGGTCTTCTCCTCCAGCTCATGCACGATAGCCGTTGTCGTTGGTTGCACGCAGAAGTGCACCCGTGCCCCTGTAAACCAGTAACAAGCGTTTTCTGGCATGCAGGGCAACGCGCAGCTACCTGCAACATCGGCGGCCCCCAATTCGGCAGCTTTAACTTCAGCCAAAATAGCAACAATGATTTTCAGCGCTGAGGTTTACAACTTGGGCATCAGGGTTTGTCAATAATGGGGTTTTGCAGAATGATTTCACATGCAACACTGAGATGGAAACAGCAATGGCCACGGTGATGGTGGACATAATGGAGGCACTGGAATGCACATCCGGTGGCAAACTACACTGCGTATCTACCTACGCAAATTTTGACCTCGCAGGTGCCGCTGCAATAGAAAATTTAGAAACAGAGCCTCAACCTGAGTTTGAGCCTGTGCCTATGCCTGCGTTTTTCTATTTCCAGTAGCGTTAATCAACGGTTCTTGAATCATTTGTAAATTCAGAATTTTGTGAATATAGAAACCTTTACACCCTTTCACAATTACAAATGCAAAACCAGTTGAACTCTTTAACCAATTTATTTTGTTATTTTTTCCATATTGCTTTCTTCTAGTAAATAATCCTTCTCTTCTTCTTTTTATTCCAACCTTCACTTGACACTCTGTTTTCCTTTTCAAGAAGGCTTTTATCATCAAGATTATTTACCAGGATTTCTTCTCCAAGAATACCCATTACTCACAAGACTGGACTGCAAATTTTCAACCAGGGATTTTGCTCATGTTTTAAACAAATCATTTCAACAAAATATTCTAACTGCTCCATATAATGGCCAAATGTGCCAACACCTAGCTAGTTCAACAGATCAACCAGGAACTTATGAGATGCAAAACATTGAAATATGAATAAATTCGAATAATTCACAAATAAAAAATTCCTTTTTGAAGACAAAACTTAAAGCCTAAAACTTTATTGAGAAAAGAATAAATAATAAGTTAGAGAAATGCATACCAATGACACCAAGATGGGCAAAAAGGGGGTTTACTTATCCAAGAGGTCAAAGCCCATTGAAGTCGATGTGATGTGCTCCTTGATCTAGGTGCTAAGCCACTCTTGATGTTATTAAACCTTCCTTTGTTGTTGCAACCTTGGATCTACCAATTAGGTCACTACTGGGGGGTGAGAAAGGTGAAATATTTGGATGCCAAGTTGCTCCATGCTAGGTTTGGAATCCAAGAAGTATAGTGTTAACACCAAAAATCCATCAAACCTTAAGACCTCACTACTTCCATGCTGGGATTCAAGAGAATGCAAGTATGGGAACTTACAAGAGCTCTTGAGTGCCTAAAAATGCCCTAAGTGTGGAATTGTATGTATGTAAATTGATTAAAATTGTTGAACTACCAAAGTGCTCATGTGTCAAAAATTGTTGCAAATTTTGGAACCTCTAAATGATGTTTGAGGTTGGCTTTTATAGGCTTTTTTGACCATGAATGGCACTGCAAATTGGCTATGAATTGGCTACAAACTTGTTGTGAAATGGCTGCAAATTGGCTATGAAATGGCTGCAAATTTGATGTAAACTTTCTACAATTTTAGGTGATATGGGTGCCCAAATTTGGGGGGTTACCATACATAGTAAGTACTTCCCCCATGGCCATTCCATTTACTATAAATAGTAACTGAAGCATACCTTCCATTGTGGAGATGAATCTTCCACACTGAGCTTTCCACCATGCTTGTTGAAGTGGTTGGTCAATGTTAAAGTACATGATGTTATGAATTTTTTCTTTTGTGGCTTTTACATTGGGGGATTGAACTTTTCATGCTGGGGGGAAACTTTCTAGGCTGGGGGGAAAGTTTCCAAGCTAAGAGAAAACTTTCTAGGCTAGGGGAAAAGTTTCCAGCTTGGGGGAAAACTTTTCAAGTTGGGGAAAAGTTTCCAAGCTAGAGGAAAAATTTCACATTAGGGAAAAAATTTTCAAGATGAGGGGGATGGGATTTTCCAAGCTAGGATAAAGTTTCCAAGTTGTGCATTTGATTTCCACTTTGAAGGAAAGAAAGTTTCCAATCCCTCATCCTTCCACACTGGGGGTAGATGAGATCTATACCCCTGGAGGTGTGTTTAGTGTAGAAACATGCCTACCCCCCATGAAACCCATCAAATTACCCTTTTGGCATTCCAAAAGGAATTTTTTACCACCCACCCCCCACCCCAAAAGCCCAAATATAAACAGTAGGTGACTTTGTTCACTTGGGGAATGAGGCTTTGATCACTTATGAGGCATTTTTCATCCCCAAGAGTATAAAGTATGTGAAATTTCCTATTGTGGATTATAATTTTTACATTTACAATGAAATTTTACCTTGGATTTCATGGGTGAAAGCTACATGATGAAGCTTGATTATAACATGTAAACTTTTGTGGCATTTCAAAGGTCATTATTAAGTTTCTCTCAAAAGGTTAGTGACCATGATCTAAGATAATCTTGTCTTATTTGGAACTTAGTATTGTAAGAACCTAACCCTTGTAACTTGGAACTTAGGTCTTGTCTAAGCTAATCACTTGGCCAACTTTCAAGGTCTATTATAATAAGGCTAGTTATTGTATATGTTTAAATTTTCTATATATATATATTGTAGGTTGTGCAACCCTACATGGAACAGACCACCCTACTTGGGGCCATCTTTACCCTTTTTAGGGCCATGTAGGCATGCACAACAGCTTCCTATCATTGCTACCCTCCTTCACCTACTACTAGCATCATCACCCATTGTTACCAATAACACATTGCTTCACCAATTAGGCTTCCACCACCCACCACCTCTAGTCACAATACTCTTTATTGCTACTGCAACTAAGGCATGAGGAGGACACAATAGGACACATGTGACACACTATGGAAATGGAGTGCATAGCATGTCTAGATGCATCTAATCTAGGAAACATCATGTATGTCTCATTTGAAAGCATGGTTGTTGTCACCAAGGAGTAGCTTTGTGAGATGGCTGCCACACTCTAGGATTACGATCACTAGTTTTTGTGGGTTATTCATTTAGGTTTGTAGCTCTTGAAAAATTCAGTCACTAGAAAGAACCAAAAGATCCTAGGCTTGTTGCCAATTTTAATATTGAACCTCCAAGGGCTTCCAAAAATGGAAGTTCAAGATACCCTAGATAGTCTTGTCAATCACCCATGGACTTGGGAAGTCTAAAAGGAGATAAAAACGAAAATGAAATTGCAGAATCAAACAAAAACAAAGTATCACAAAATTAAACTTTAAATAAAATATGCACTATAAATGAATTGAAAACATTATAAAAATGAATGTGAAAAATTAAAACAGAAATTTGCTGAGATTCTCAATGCCCAATATAGACACCAAATAGAAATTCAAGCTTTCAAGTGGCAAAAGGGCTATTGATTACTTGGTTACAAAAATGTTTGAAACTTGCTAAGAAAAATTGTTGGAACTAATTACTTTTGGAATTAAAAATTGAAAACTTGAATATGATGTACAAGCTTGGGTTTTATAGGCTTTGGGTTGCTAATTTAATGCTTCAAATTACTACCATAATTGCTAATAGATTGATTGCAAGCATAATGACTATAATTTCCAACATAGTTAACCATTTCTGGTAAGTTTTGTGCATCCAAGCCACCAAAACCCATCCATTTACCAAAAATAGTAAATGTACTTTTGTGACTATGTTGGTCTTCACCTTGACTACGATAGCCTTGGAGACTATGATGGGTGTCGTTGAATTTTTGTAAAACCATGATGACTATGCTAGCCAAAACTACAACTATTGAACATTGGCATGACTACATTGGCCATGTTGTCACCACTAGGAAGTTATCATGACTATGTTGGCCATTGTTGGAAAAATGGAAACTCCAATAACACCAACGTTGATATTGTAGCTAGATTGGGTTTTGTCGCGACTATGCTGGGTGTTGTTGCTAGAAAGTGAAAACCCAATACCATCTACACTAGGGGTAGATGGTTTCACCGTAGTTGAGGCTATACCTCAAGAAAAACCCATGAACATTCTATATTTGGAAGTCCCCAATGCACCTTTAACCTTACCAAGCCCATATATAGACATGATGGCACTTTTTCCACTTGGAAGATGAGGCAGTAGTAACTTATGAGGTATTTTTTAGCTCCAAAAGTTAAAAGATGCAACATTGTAGCCCATGGACTACTAATCTCACATTTACAATGAAATCTTACCTCAATTCAAGTGGTGAATGTTATAGGCTACTACATGTGTTTTCTTAATGGTATTTCATTGGCCCTTCTTTGTCAATATTTGAAGGATTGACCTACGAGGCATTGAAAAAGAATACAAAACACCACTACAAGGTCATCACCAGAGGTTACAACTAGTCACACCCAAAAGGGATCTATATCTTGGATTACAAATGTTACAAATTTTTTCAATTAAATTATTATACAAAAAGAACTAAATAAAGAGAATTTTGGCTCACTTATTGCTGGTCATTATGGTCTTGGTTTTTGATATTGGTTCTTAGCAAGAAGATGTATTAGTTATAATAAGGCTTTAGATATGAATGATTGGCCAGATTGGCCAAGTCATTTTCATCCATGTCTACTATTTGGAAGGCTCCATTGTTGTAGGCCTTGGTGATTAAGAAAGGTCCTTCCTAGTTGGTTAAGATTTTGATTGTATGCTCATAGATGGCCTTGAGGACTATGTCTTCCTTCTTGATCTGTCACTTGTTTGGGGTATGTTAATATTCTTGCTTTTGCTTCTTCTAGTATCACTCAATGTGAGAAATTTTTCATACCCATTGCTCCTCCATTGAGTTCAAATCCATGGTCCAAATCACCTTATTTTTCTCATCATTGATAAAGCCTAATAAGGCTACCTAAAGAGATGAAACCTACAATTTAAGAGGAAAAATAGCTTCAAAACCCATAAACCATGCTATATGGGGTTATACCAATTGTGGTTCAATAGGTTTTTTGATAGGCCCAAAGTGCATGGACAAGTCACTCATGCCACTTGTGTTTGCTATTGTTCAACATCTTTTTAAGAAGGTTTATGATGGCCTTGTTTCTAGCTGCAGCTTGTCCATTGGATTGAGGGTAGTACAATGATGAAAAGAAGTGCTTAATGCTAAAGTCATTATAAAATTTTTTTGTTTCTTAGCTACCAAACTGTGATCCATTATCAATGACTATGGTCATATAGGTATGCCAAAATGGGCTACTATGTTGTTGAGTATAGAGCTCCAAACTTGTTGAAATGTTGTCTTTATTAGGGGAATAACTTTAGCCCACTTTGTGAAATATTCAATTGTAGTGATCCTAAAACAATGTGTTGTGGAAGATTTAGACATTATAGGTCCAATGATATCTAATCCCCACCATTGAAATGGGAAAGTTATATGAGTGATATGTAACTTAGTCAGTGGCATGTGGATCAAGTTGTTATGCTATTGACAAGTATCACAAGTTTTAACCTTCTACATGCAATCATTTTCCATATAGGGCCAATAATATCCTAGCAACAAAATCTTAGTAACCATGGCCCTAGGTCCTATATGTCCTTCACATATAACCTCATGAACTTGCTTAAGGACTATGTGGGTTCTAGCTTTTCCCAAGCACACTAATAATATGTCATCATACGACCATCGACATAGTGTGTTATCACCTACTATGACATATGATTTTGACTATTTATGTATGATGTTATTTTGAGAAGTAGTTAAGCCCTGTGGAGATTCACCATGCATAAGGTAAAATTTGATATCATCATACCACTCTCTTGAAGGGGCAATACTGAAAGAGGCTAAAAAGGTATCCTCAATGTTTGTATGATGTGAATAGCACAATCCATTGTTAAGAAAGGCAATTTTCTAAACAAATCAAGTATCACACTGAGAGTTAAGATTACAATGGCATCGGCTAGCATGTTCTTGGTTCAAGGTACATGCTAGATATAAATGTCTATGAATTGTTGTATCAATTTCTTACCTAGATCATAGTAAGGTTGCAAATGTTGGGCTTTACATGCATAAACTTTAGTTACTTGGTTGACCACAAGTTGTGAATCACCTTTGATCATTAAGCATTTGATTCCTAGGTCACAAGAAATCATCATTCCTCTAATTAATCCTTCATACTTCACTACATTGTTAATTCATGAGAATTCAAAATGATAAGAAAATGGTTTAATTTCACTAGATGTAAATGTTATGATGGTAGCAGCTCTAGCTCCATGGGCTATTGAGCTCCATCAAAGTACATGACCACCTCATAGCCCTCGAGTACATTACTAACAATGTCTAGAAATTCAAGATTAATGGTTGCATGGTCTTCTACTAGTGAAGGATTAAGTTGTATGGCTACATCTTGGCCTTTAATTAAGGCTTGAGAGACATAATGCAGGTTAAACTTAGCTATTATGGCTTTCCAATGATCTACCTAGCTACATTAGTAGATATTGTCTATAATGTCTCTAAGCACATTATCCTTGCAAATGATGTTGACTTGGCTTCTAAAGAGGTAATGTCTTTTTTAGTGAAAAGACTAGGGCTAAATAGTTCTTCTTCACTTTGGTATATCATGTCTTGTGGGAAACTAATGCATGGCTTAAGTAGTATACAAGTAACTCTACTCCATTGTCTCATTTCTGATAGAGTAGAGAGGTAATAGACATGTCAAAGATAGTAAGGTAGATGTAGAAAGGCTTATCCTCTTATTGTGGATAGACCATTTTTAGTTGTGCAAACTCTTGCTTAAGGTTTTCAAAGGCTTCTTAGCATTGAGCCATCCACTCATAGTGAACTCCTTTCTTAAGCAAGTGTTGTTGTAACTTATCCATGAGCTGAGCAATAAACCTATGAATAAATTGTAATCTACCTTGCAATCCCCAAATATCCTTAAGGTTAGTTGGTGTTTCCAAGTTGGATATGACCTTAACATTATCAAGATCAACATGTATCCTTGCTTTATAAACTATAAGGCCAAGCATCTTACTAGTTTTAATGTCAAAGATGTACTTCTTAGGGTTAGTCCTAAGCTCAAATTTAAGGCATCATTTGAGTACTAAGTCAAGTTCATGCACATGGTTATTGGCCATTTTGGACTTAATAGTTATATCATCTACATAATCACTGAGCAATCCTAGCATATAGTCATTAAAGATATACATCATAGCCCTTTGGTAGGTTGCTCTAGCATTCTTTAGGCTAAAGGACATCATGGTATAACAAAAGGTACCCCAAGGGATTATGAAGGTCACACTAGGTTGATGTTTTGAATTAATTCTAATTTGGTTCTACCCTGATAACCCATCCATGAAGGATAATAAAGCATGCCCAACTGTAGTATCGATAAATTAGTCAATACTAGGAAAAGGAAAATCATCCTTGATGGTTGCCTTATTTAGGTCTCAAAAATTTATGAAAATGCGTATGCTTCCATTTTTCTTATAGACTACCACCATGTTGGATACTCATCCAATGTAATAGACAACTCTAATGAAACCAACTTGGTATAGTTTCATGATTTTATCATGAAAAACCAAGGATAAATCAAGTCTAATCTTGCAAAATTTTTGCTTAACTAGTCTAATTCTAGGATCAAGAATGATGTTATGTTGGACTACAAGTGGATCAAGACTTGACATATCTTCATATGACCAAGTAAAGATCTTAGTATTGTCTTGGAGGACCTTGGTAATGTCCTAAGCATGTTGAGGTTCTAGTGAGGAACTTAATTTAAGGGTTTTCTCCTCACCACTGTGTGTCATGATAGGGACCTCAACTAGTAGAGTCTACAATAATGTCACTAGCCTCTAGGTAAAGGATCGTGATTAGGTTTTCCAGTCATTGTAGAGGTTTCTTGATCGAGGCTATATGGTCAACAAGATCATAGGCTCAAGATCTAGGCACTTAAGGTCGATACATCATTTAACATCACCATGAAGCCCATGTAGGTTCAATGATGAATTAATTTACTTCCAAGTGTTCATACTTCAATCTTGCATATCAGCCATAAGTACATTAAGTGGCATCTAGGTAAAAATTAGCAAATAATGCCAAAATGATATAAAATATCTTAGAAACTATGTAAACACATGCTATTTCAAGGTTAAACAACATGCAAACATAGTCAACCAAGGCTATAAAAGATAGGTAAAGATAAAGAAGATGAGAAAAAGGCCATATATGGTTAGATAAAGATCAAACCAAGTTAAAACAAGTTGAAGCAAAATGAAAGTAAGAAACATGAGACCAAACATGGTCAACTATTCTTACACTTTTGTCAATTTTAGGCCTTAGCAGGCCATAAGGCTACCAATTTTAGGCCTTAGTGAGCCATGATTACATGGTATCAAATGATGATCAAGAATGGTCAAACCCCATCACCTAACATCATTCAAAGGCTAGAAAAGGATCAACATAGACCACAAAAGAGAAAATAAGGTAGATATATTGAAACTAAAGTTATGAAAAATATGAATGAGATTAACTAATGGTAGTAAAGGTCAATAATGCATAACAAGGTCAAAATAATTTGAAACACCATGAAACAAGGTTAAACTAGCCAGAGTGAATTACATGTGATAAAAGAATCAACATTAGTTAAACAAGATTAGATTTTACCAATCTTAGGCACTAGTAGGTTATAGTAGAGATCTAAAAGGTTGTCAGGTGAGTTTGGGTCCTTGTTGTGGTCATTTTGGAGCTATTTGAAAGAAAAACTAGCACCTTTTGATGTGACTATGCTAGCTCCTATTAGTGACTACACTAGCCAGCATAGTCACACCAGGCCCTATCATAGTTGGCATTAGTAGGTAATTTTCCAAGTTCATCATGGCTAGTTTTTGGTTCCATATGGTCCATATGGCCAATGCTACATATTGGGATTGAAGATTGATGAATTTGAACTTTGTTTTCACCCTCTGGAAGTTGCAAATAGTGTTAACAATGGTGACTACACTAGGACTACCCTAACTAGCATAGTCTAGGTCATTCCTAATGTAGTTTCATATGAAAAATGATTTTACAATGCTTTAGGATTACTATTGATGTTCTTTCAACTTCCTAGGGTAGCACAAGACTTTAGATAGATAAAACTAGCTACTTAGAGGTCAAAATCGGCTTTAAAAGATGTGGTTTTGTATCTAAACCTCATGACTACACTAGCTAGGATAGTTGAGGGTTGGGTCAGCATAGGTAGATTAAGATTTTGGTTTTCCATGATTGAGTAAAGTTATACTATTATCATCTATAGGGTTTCAGGTTTCTAGGCTTCTAAGATCAAGTTTTTGATTGTTCTAAGTTTTACTACGATGGTTAAAACACCTTGGAGCATGGACTATGCTAGTCAACATAATCATAGGCCTACCTCAACATAGTCACATGAAATCTAATCTTTTGATGGACTTCTATGATCAATTAACATGGTTCTTGGATTCCAAGGGTTACCAATGCTTTCGACCAAGGTTTTGACTCAAGTAGGCTGATTCTATAGGTTGTTGAGATTTTGAAATGATTATTGCCTACTATGACTACACTATCTAGTGTATTTGAGCCTAGCCTTAGTGTAGTTGGAGTGAATATAGCATTTTTAGGATCAAAATGAAGTGAATTTGTAAGTTGAAAAGGCTAGATAGGCTTCTAAGTTTTCAAGTTAGGTTTTGGCTTACTTAAGTGTCAAATCATGAGTTGAAACAACCTCAAACTATAACTTCACTATGAATACATTGGTAACATAGTCCAGACTTGCTCTAGTGCAGTCACAACATGGAATTTAAATTTTGATGCAATTCTATAATCAATTGACTAGGTTTTCAAGTTTCAATGTCACCAATGATAAAAACTAGTGTTTTATGCCTAACATTGTTAGTTTTGATGGTTAATTTGATGTTGAAATGGTCAAACACCACTTGACTATGTTGGCTAGCATAGTCACAATGTGGATGTAGGATGCATGATGAGTTTTGGCCACTTATGAATGAGATTGCAAGGTTCAAAGATCTCTAGGATCTCTAACTATGTCTTGGGGTTGGTTTGGTGTTTCTAAAAGATGATTTGATAAGTTGGAATTTCATTTTGGTGTTTTGGAAGTGTGACTACACTAGGACTACGTTGGCCAATGTAGTCATAAGCCTTTCCAACATAGTTACATAATAAAACTTGAATTTGATTTATTTCTATTTCATAGTTCATCGATGAAAGGTCACCAAAGTTCCCAGAGGAGTTTGGAGGTCAAGATACAATAATTTAGAGTTTTTTTATCTATTTTTGTCAATCCAGCCTGATCCAACTATGTTGACTATGCTAGCCAGTGTATTTAGGATCACTCCTAGCATAGTTTGTAGTTTTATATGGGATTTTGCTAGTTTTGGATTAGGTGTTTGCTATTTCTAGGTCATCAGTAGTTCTAGACTAAAGTTGATGCCAAAATTTGTTAATTCAAAGGCTATTTTTGGTATTTAATGTTTATTTCTTGATCAAATACTAGCGAGTACACTAGCCAACATAGTTGAGACCTAGCCTCAATGTAGTCATGAAAGAAGATTGAATTTTGATGGATTTTGACAAGTTTCATGCAATTCGGGAGCTACTAGAGGTCTTGGTTAGGGTTTGGTGTATGGAGTTCCCATTTTGGAGTTAATTGAAATTTTTTTTGATGCTTGGAAACCTCTACCTATTGGTGACTACATTGGCTAGCATAGGTAGGCTACTGGTGAATGTAGTTACCACAAATGGTGAGTTTTGAAATGGATTTCTTCCTACCTTGTTGCCCAGTTTCCATCAATGTCAACACCTAGTTTCCTATTTTGGGCATAATGTTTCATAGAATGGATGGATGGTTGGAGGGTTGGCTTAGGAAGTAACTAGATTTTGAAATTCTTTTCAAGGCTTCTGGGTGCTTGAAACTTAGTGTAGTCACCTTAGGAAATTGAAAATCCAAGTGTGTTAGGACTTCCATTGGTTTTTTTTCTTAGGCATCTAGTGGTGCCCTCCTTAAATTTTAATTTTTCAATACATTAATTTCCCACTCACCTAGAATATTTACACTTACCAATTATGATCATTGAGTTCAATGAGACTTGGAAGAGTGTTTTGGGAAACCATGGTTTTCCAAGGGGATGCATAAGTTTTGAAGTGGGCTTCAAAAAACAATTTCACACAAATCATTCTTTTCTTGCCACTCTTAAGCTCTAGTTCCTTGGATTAGAGTTATGCACCTACCTTAGCATCTATAACCTTTAGCCCTAGCATAGTTAATCTTTTCCTACATCAAACGCTAACACTGTTACTTTGGGAGGCATCAAAGCTCAAGGATTTTGTTGTTTCTACACTAATTGCTACCACCATGTTGAAGAGGATAACTATCATTATAAAGAACCCAACCCTAGATGAGGCAAACAATACTATATAATACCTCTCTAGTCTGCCATGGCTTGTTGTGATTGCGAGCTCCACAACCATGACACCCAAGTACACACGTTCTAGCATTTTCTTGCAAAATTTCACTAGAATCCTAGGAATTTTTTCTCATGTTAGTTTGTGTGTTCATTATTTCTAATTTTTTCAAAACTCCTATAGTAGATCTAAATAATCTCTATGGGTTTTCAATGTTTCTTGAGTTTTAGGATTAGCATGTATCGAATTGAAAAATTATTTTTTACTATTTCTAGGCATTTTTTTAGGGTTTTGGATAAAACAATAAACATCATTTTGTATTTTTTTCCTATTTAAATGATTTAGATTTATTGATTTTTGAGGTCATATGGTTGTAGTACTATATTTAATGGTCAAGTCGATTTTTGAACCACCTAATTCTAACTTACGATCAACTCATTATGAATTTTTCCATAAGGTAGTGCAAAGTGGGTTTTTAGTTTTAGCCATTTTTTACATGGTACTTTCATGTTCTTTTGCTTCAAAATAGTTATGAATTTTTTTTTTTTGTATGTGGGTTTGTATTATTTTTTTAAAGGATTCGAAATGGCTATGGAATCATCAAATTTGGTTATGTAATTAAGTTTTGGTAAATTTTTTCCTAAACTCACCAAAAATGGGGTTTTGCTATTATGGCCAGGTTCATGTCACTTTGGCAACATTTTCTAAACAATCAACTAGGAATTTTCATGTCTTCTATTTATGAATTTTTATCTTATGATTAAAGGATTCCAACAATGGTAGAATCACTAAATTTCATTATGTGGTTGATTTTTAATGAATTTTTTAATGATTCGATGTGAAAGTGTTGTTTTTTGGTTGTTGCATTTTACCCTTGTAAAGATGGACAACATTGGCACTTTAGAAAATTTTTCTTGCCAACATCCAATAGTTTTGGGGATGCCTTAGGATTTTTGGAATGGTTTAGGATTTTTTTCAGCCAAGTAAAAATAATTTAAATATATTTAATGGTTTGTTTACTATGGTTGTTTTCTACAATTGTTGCTTTTTGTGAAGTTGTTGGTTGAATTTTGTAATGGCTTTAGCTAGTGTTTTAAATTTTTTCTAAACTTGTAAGACTAGCATAATTACCCAATTCTATTAAATTTTCATGCCCATACAATTTCCAATCTTAGAAAAAATTTTACCTCTCACTTTGGTGTAAACTATTGTATATAGTTCAAATTATGGGTAAGAAAACTGCACACCTCCCTATCAGTACAAATAGCATTGGTGTTGGTGTTGGCTTCTCATGATTGTGCTGAAGTGTTTTCAAAGTCTTTCACATGTTATGTTTTTATTTCTAAATGGTCATTTGGAAATTTTAGCAAATTGTAACTATCCTTCCTAGAGAATTTACTATGTCTATTTCACCATTAACTAGGAAGCTAAGAAAACTTTTACCAAATTTATATTGGTCTTTGACTTTTGTAGTAGGTACAAGCTATTTTTCATGCTTTTTTTGTTTCTACACAAAAGGATTTTTACACTTTTATGCATATCTCAGCATGAAAACTACCATCAATTTTTGTCAAGCCACTTGGTTGTACATAGTTTTTGTTTTGAGTCTAAGTGTTAAAATTATGCTTTAGTTGCTTATCTTGGAATGGCATTGTTGACATCAAAGTTGTTATAATTTTGGCTATTTGAAGTTTAATTATATTTGGATACAACTACTTATTGTTGTAACAATTGTGGTTGTTATGTAGGGCCTTCCTCAAGCCCATAATGGTGGTAATAGCATTGGTGTGTTTACTATGTTGCATCCACACCCCAAGGCCTAACACCCCACCTCCACACATGACCTTGGAGCATGGCTCCTTGTGGTTTAAACCTAGGAAGTAAGAGTTCTTGGACTTCTTTTTGTATAACTTTAGTGTGATGATATGGTCACACTTGTTTGCTCATACAGTTGTGCTCATTGTTGAGACTTTGCTACCATGATTGTCTAACTTGATCATCAAGTTTATAGAAGATGATCCTAAAATATGCATAGAGGATGAGGTGCTTGATAGCACTCATATAAGGGGGACTTGTAAGCTGTCCAAGATTTTGGACATGCCAAAGTTCAACTTGATAATGCTAACAACACTTTGCTAGGTAGACACTAGGCCCACACATTGTTCCAAAACCCTCCTAGTATTGTCTACCATGTGGAAGTGTAAGCATTTTTTTAAGTTGTTATTTTCAGCTACATTAATTATTGGCTTTACTAGGTTATTTAATCTTAATGTCTTTCTTACTTGGTGTACTTGCAGATAGAGGGTGGATGATAGGGAGTTCATCAAGTAGGACCAACTCTTGCCCTTAGCCTAAAAAACATTGGCATTTTTTTGCCAAAAGCCCCATAGTGAGGCTTGCAGTGGTTGAGAAACTAAGGGGTGACAAGTAGGTACACCACTCATTACACCAAAGCCTACCAGCATTTCTTAGCCGATGGATGAGCGTATGGTTGGTGGGATAAGTCTTATCTTTCTCGCATTCCTACTAAAAGGCCCCTTGCAATCCTCTTCTAGTAGCAGAGGTAAGAGTTATATATTTATTCTTGTCTTTGACTTCATGTCAATGTTTTCATGGTTGTAGGATTGTAGGCTACTTAGGATATAAGTGTTTAAATAATTTTTTTGGTTGTGTTTGAATATAAATTTAGTTTCACTATTGTTGTACATTGTTATACTTTTGGTTTTACATGCTCATGCTTATACTGAGTGGTTTTTTGTTTTTTTATAGATGTTTCCACCTCCTCCACCATCACAATTGCAATTTCAAGATGCTCCAAGGAGACTTTGATCCTCAAGTATGAAGAGGTGGATTTGATGTAGTAGTGATTGGCTAGTAGGGTGTCAAAAAACATTCAATAAAACATTGCTAATTCAAGTTTTCTTAATCTATTCATCGCCCCTAGCCCCACTATCCCTATTCCTAAGGTGGTGAACATCATTAACTCCTTTGACCAAGGAGTTACGAAGTTCATCACCCATGTGCATGATGTGCCTATCACCTTTTCCATCAATGAATTCACCTTTAATGACCTCTTTGATGTTCCTTGTTAAAGCCTAAAGGTTACCACTAAGGTGGGGAAAGAGATGTAGCACTAGGAGGTGGTGGAGGATTGGCTAGTTACTCATCATGGTCACAAAGGATTATCTCCTAGCCAATTCAATGTTGAGAAGGCTAAGGATGCATATCCCTTGTTTTGCTCCTAGGGGTTCCCTAAGCTATTATCACTAGAAACGATCATGGGGGTGGAGTAGGCATGAACCATGAAGAAGGTCCTATTGGAGGGTGCTTATTTCAACTAGGCTAGTCACTTGATTTCTAGGCTACACAATAAGATCCTCAAGCTTCGTGAAAACCTCACCACAAAATCCCACAAGCATTATGGGTTATTTATGACATATTTAAGGAGGTTTGTGGAGTTTCTAGTGGTGAGGAAGGATGGAAAATAGATGTGCAAAGATCTCTCCCAACTCTCCAAGCCATGGGTTAAACATGTTTATCCCATGATGTAGGCTAAACACTAGTCAGAGGATGTTGTGAAGTCATTGTTAGACTAAGGGATTTAGTGGTAAGCATTGTATCTTCCTTGAAAGCATGACGATTAAGCCCCAAGTTAAAAATCAAGATGTTGATTAGGCTAGGATATTATAGGTTAAAGTTGAGGATTCAACTAGAGCCAAATTAAAGAGGCCCATGGTTGAGGAAGAAGCCCTAGTTATCGAGCAACCCTCTAAGAAGAGGTTTGCAGTGAGACTTCACCCAGCATGCAACATGATCATAGGTATGGTTTAACTTGTTTTAGCTATTTCACATGGTTATACTTTATGTTATAAGTCTATATGGTTTTTATAAGTTGAAATGTACTAAGATAGATCATATTTTGCTTTCATTATTATTGTAGGTAAACAACAAGAGCTAGTGGCCCAAGCAAAAATAGTAGAGGCAACAAAGACACCTAAAGGAGGAGATCCTTCAATGCCATGAGGATGAAGTATTATCTAATGTTACATTAGATGACCTTAAGACATCTTCGATCCTACACAGCTAGGTGAACCTTCTGTCATCATTCAAGATGATGCTCTAGGTACATATGCACTTAGTCTTATGTGTTTGGATTTTGTTGTTTAAGTTTAGGCTTGGTCTTGATTGCTTTTTGGTTTTTATGCTTTCCTTAGCTACTAAGCATAAGCCTAAGACATCTATCTCCATGTTTTGCATGAAACCATGGGTTGATGTCCTAGATAAGAGGGAGTTCATGTGGGGGATAGCCAAGGACATGATCGATTGGTTACACCAAGTTACACCTAATATGGATAACTGCTTAGCTTATTTTTTGCTTTGCTTCATGGTTGTATTTTTTCAATTATCTTGTTATTTGTTATACTTTGTCCATTTGGCTACTTATTGTTTTTGCTAATGTTTTGTTAATTTTTTTAGTGCCTAAGCTTAGGTGAGATCCCAATCACCCTTTTGATATCGATGCCTTACCTAGCCTACCATCAAATGTAGAGAATGTATCATACAAGTTATATTAAAGTGCCACTAAATGAGCATTTTCGTGTACCAAACGTTTGTGAGAAATTCAACATGATAATGAGTTCCTATGGGAATGCATTGTTGCATTGGAAAAGAAGACTAAAAGGCTGGCTAAGACTAATAGGAATCTCAAGGATCATAAGAAATTTGTGAAGACCCAAGTGGCTAACAAGAGTTCTTTATGAACTAAAAAGATCAAATGGATGTGGTATTGGAATTTCATCCATGGCAACATTGCCCTTGCTAGGGAGGTTGCTAAACAAAAGCTGTAGATGAACATGCTAGCACACAAGGCCAAGAAGTTTAGGGACTACTATGCCTAGGTTCTTGAGTGGGACTAAGCACAAAAGAACCACAAAAATAAGTATAAAGTTGAGCACAAGGCTTCTGTTAGGTGACTAAAGGAGGAGTCCATTGCATGGCACAAGCTAGAGCTATTCATGAGGGGATTCAAGTGGAGGATGTCTTCAAACTATTTGAAGGTACCCTAACCATAGTTGGATCCCCATCTCCTTGGGTCACTACTGCTTCATGAGATGTGTCTACTAGGGAATTTTCACAAAAGCCACCTATATGGATGGAAGTTGATGACAACAACATCTTGATAGGTATTAATCTTAGGTAGGTGGACTAGGCCCATATGACCAAGGAATAGATCCTCCATTGTTTGGAGCTTCATCTTCAAAATCACCCATCAAAGGATATTTCTCCTAAGCCCTCCCATGTTTGGTTATTTCATTCATTTTAGCATATTTTGTTTTAATTTACAGTTTGGTTTCATACTTTTTTAATTATTAGCTAACTTATGTCTTATTGTGATACAAATACCAGATGACACTAGTGGCCCCAATGGAGAACATGGAAGTGCTCCTTAGCCTCCTCTAGCATCCTCTTAGTATCATCCATGGTCATTTGTCATAGTTATTTCATTGGCTATAATTGTTAATGATATATTTTTTGTATTAGCTAGTGTTAGTCATTTATGTGTCAAGAGACAATTTTATTGTTTGAACTTTTATGGTTATTATGTTGTAGATATTAGATACTTATTCCTATTATTTTTAAGTTTTAATTTGATTTATATGTTTCAGAAGTCTAATGTTTCATATATGCATAATGTTCTACATTGTGTTTATGTCTTAAGCTATATCGGTTAACTATGTAAAACAACCATAATGTAAACTAGGTTGTAAAGGCTATAAATGATTTGCTAGTTTTAGGCCATGGCAAGCTACATGGGATGTTTTGCCAGTTTTAGACCATAGTGGACCATGTGATTGTTACCAGTTTTAGGCCATAGTCATCCATGCGATTGTTGTATCTTTTAGGCCATAGTAGGCACTATGATTGTTGCTAGTTTTAGGCTATAGTGGGTCATATGATTGTTGCCAGTTTTAGGCCATAACAAGCCTCTACTATAGTTTCCAATTTTAGGCCATGACAAGCCATACAATGTTGCTAGTTTTAGGTCATGGTGGGCCCCACACCTTAAAAGGAAAAATTTTATAAGTTTTCAAGTTTTATCATTTTTATCATATATTTCATAGTTTAAACATTAGGATAAAAAGGCATAAAAGGAAAATTTTAAATGAGTGTAAACCTTAGGCCACTTTCATAACAAAGGTTTAAACAAAGTAAAGCAAAGGTAAACAAAATTGTACATACCAAAGAAACATGTAAACTTGGTTATGAAATTGTTGGCACATTTGGCCATTTCATGGAACAACAAAAGTAGATACTGGAAAAAGGGAACTTGTAAAATAATGTATGGCTGAAAATTTAGAAGTAAACATGTAGCTTTTAGGTTATGGGTTCATGGGTGTTTTGGAGAAGTTATTCACTATTAAATAAAACAATGTTAAGACCTTATTGGGATACGAAATTAAAGTGCCAAATTATTCCTTTGTTGGAGAGTGGAAGATAGTACAATAATAGACAAATTGATAGGAGGAAGAAGAGGAAACGTGGTTATATAAAGACAACGACGTGTGCAGTGCACTATATTACAAGGCAAGGCAACGATTCAAGGTTAAGCCAAGAAAAATATGCACAAAACATTGATCTAAAAGCCAATAGTCGAGATTAGAACTTTGATAGGTATGAAAAGGGCATTCGACTGACCGAAGCCTGTCAAGATTACATAGACCATATTTTCTAATAATGTATAATTTAAAGATTTTCTGGATAGAGCTCTTCGGTGTGAAGAGGTTTGAAGATGCTAGCGAATATCAAAGTGGAGAAGGTCAGATGTGCCATTTTTGCAGTTCATGTCAGCCACGATGGGCCGATCAACTTGCCGGTCAAAACATCGATGCTAAGTAATAATTTTATCAGTTGCACGATTGATGAGAAGAGGTACTCGAATGAGAAGGATGGTCACAGGATTGGGCTGCAGCAGTTCCAGGAGATGATCGAGTAGCTATTTGTGCTCAATGGTGTGCTGAATCTCGGCAATTTTATGCATGAAAAAGGTGAGCAAGAAGCTAAACGTATGCATAGGTGAGGTAATATATGGACACCGGAAGCATATGTAGAGCAAAAAAAAGTACACCTCTTAATATCTAGTGTATTTTCTCCTACAACTGGCAGATAATCTACAAATTGACCTCAGCCAGACAAGGGTAAAGGCATACACACAGGAAATCGTCGCCGGTGGAACTGAAAGCTCTGCAACTCTCATGGAATGTGGACTCATAGAGTTTCTCTAAAGCCCTTCGTCAATGGAACAAGCCAAAGTGGAACTTGATTCAGTAGTAGGCCGTACTCGATGGAATTGTGAAAGAAACAACACATCTGCATCCAGTGGCACGGTTGCTGGTTATACGCTTAACTAGGGAGACCTACACCATTAATGGTTACCATTCTGGTGGGTGCTGGAATTATGATGAATGTTTTTCTATGAAGATAAGGATAACATCAACACGTAACCTCCTTCGGTTAAAACAAGCCAAAGCCGATGCCTGTTGTTTCAATGGTGTCGTTAGTAAAAATGGAGATGGCATTGTTCCAGATCTCAAATGCAGATGCAACCACTTGTTTTGCTATTTAAAATAATACAAAAAATTCAAGGAAGAAGGGATAGAGAAATAGAGGACAGAACCATCATAAGCTCTACATCAACGATACCCTGGGTTTCACAGTGGCAAGTGTTATGGATTATGGATACAACTATTTTAAGAAAGGTTCCCTTAACCATTATCCAAAACTATAACAAAAAAAAATTAAATTAAAATTAATTAATTAAGACATGCATAGTGTTAGATATACTTTGACAATATTGCATTGAAAAAGAGAAAAGAAATTTTTGGGGATATTTTTGGGATATTTGTGTAACTAAAAGGGGACATTTAGTTAGTATCCATTTTATTCCTAAATTCCATGATAATTGTAGCTAATGTTAAATTACAAAAAAGCACATGCCAATGTTAGCATAATTTTCTCCTAAATTCATGTATAAGTTATAACTTCCTAACTTTTTGGGCAAGTAATATCTCGTAACTTGTCGGGCAAGTTATAACTTCCTTACTTGGAAGAGAAGTTACCCAAGATATTTTGGAATATGTAACTACCCATGAGACCCTATAAAAAGGCTTCAGGTGTTAGAAAAAAAAGGTGGCGGGTGGAGATAACACACTACTTGTTCTCACTTGGAGTCTCACTTGGGGTCTTGAAAAAGGAGACAAGGAGCTTTTTGTAAAGAAGAAATGGTGAAAGATTTCTTGTAAGATGACTTGTTAAAGACAACATTTCAGCCTCTTTGTTATAGTCCTATGAGTTATGTTTATTATTTTTTATTATTCTTAAATTGTTTAGTTAGTGGTTTAGATAGTATCATGCTTGGCAAGTAATTTTTGGATTTTTAGATTGCTCTTATTATTCTTGTTGTATGATAGAAAATTTCTATTAAAATTTTTCCATAGAAGAGCTTGTGTTTAAAAGCCTTAAAAGAATTTTAGTAGTAAATTTTATTGTTGTGCAATGTATAAAAACTGCTATTGAGATTGTTGTAAGAAAGCCTTTGCTTGTAGTCAAGCCATTGAACGATTCAATAGTTAAGAGGGTTCAGAAAATCTTTGGTATTTTGATAAGACCAGAATAGCTTCTTTTATCTTTAAAGTGAATCTCCATGGTATTTCAATCAAAAATTGTCAAGTCTTTTAAAGGTTCTATTGAATGCAATTGTTAACATCCATTATCTAGCCAAAATAGAGTCTCGTACATAATAGGTTACATAGCATTTTTTTGGGTAGCATAGTAGGATTGTCCTGAAGAAATTACTTATTTGAGCCTTGGAAGTTTGAAAAATTCATAGTTATTAAATTTGGGATAGCTTTATTGCGAAGTGTTTACTGGTATCATTTTACCCTGTTTAAACATTTGAGATCTTAACACAAATCTACTTTCTTTCCTTTCTATTTCCATTGAATCCTGCTCTATTTCTAGTTTTCTTATGGAACTATCTCTTTCTCTGGGGAAAATTAGAAGTATATTCGTGGAGTTGTGCTCAAATGTTTTTCCAAAATTTTATTTGTTACAAGTTGGTATTATAAGGATCGCATAGACTAGGTAATTGAACGAAATAAGAACTATCAACAACTCACAGTACTTTGCAAAGTTGGTTGAATCTCTTTAAGATAAGTCATTTGTAGTTTTACACACAACCCAATCATTTCATTTTTCACTACTACACACCGCAATAGCACACATACATGCTCACATTAACTACTGAGTCTATTTGGAGGTATCTGGGCCTTGGTGTTGCCAGAGACCAGCAAGCACCTAAATCTTGTTCAAGGACACTCGTTGGTAATTGTGTCCCAAACGGTCACCAACAGTTCTTTTGGTGCTAGAAGGAGGGCTGAAAATTCAGCGTCTCAGTTCATAAGCCTTATAATTTTAGCACATCAAACATTCTTTGTTACGATAAAGGCTGAAGAAATTAAATACTATTTTTAGTTCATAACCAAGAAGATTGATATTTTGGAAAATTTAAAAGTTTCAAAAGATATTCTTGATTCTAAAAGTGATTCTTCATCAGAAGAAGAACAAAAGAAAGTTTTGGAATTGGGAACAAGTAGTGGAGTGAAAACTAGAAGATCTAGAAGATCACCCATTATATCTAGTTTATCAATTTATAAAAGAAGATCTAGAAAGTCTAAGAGTTCAATTATCCAAAGGAATAGGATGGCAAATCCTTGGCAAAGAGTTACACCATTAGGATTTCAAAATTATAATGATATTCCTAAGGTAGTTTACAAATATTTTCTTGAGCATTTCATTCTTGGAAAAGCTTATTTAGTTGAAGAACATGTTTGAGTTAGCTTTAGCTCATGCAAATATTCAACATCAAGATCAAGCTTTTAGGTTTTTTGTATCAAATTTAAAGGATATGGCTCAGATTTGGTATTTGAACTTACCAAATAATAGTGTTACAAGTTGGGATGACATGAAGAATATTTTCTTAGCCTAGTTTGGTAATCAATTAGATCAACAACAACTATACTGTGGGCTGATACAAGCTAAG
>MNCI01019773.1:249530-268599 GCA_015680685.1 Gnetum montanum
TACTAAGAGAAAAGCTTTTGAGCCAAATAGAAGAGATAAGAATAAAGGTAAAGACAATCAAGTAGAGCAAAGCACTCCAAATCAGTCTTTTAATAAATGGATAAGGAAACCAAGCTTTATTGGTGATGGAGAGTATGATTTGATTGAAGACCTTAAACATGTCAAAGCCAATATTAGCTTTTATCAGTTGCTTCAAATAGGAGATCAACAAAGAAAGGCTTTAGAGTTCATTAAAGGTAAAAGGAGAGTTAGAGAATTAGAGTTAAGTTATGTGTCTAATAATGATAAGAAATTAAAGACCTCATATGATAAGGAAGCTCCTCCTTTTCTTTTGACAATGAAACTAAAGGATAAATACTTACACAATTGTTTTATTGATTCTGGAGCTACGTCTACTATAATGTCATTGTCTATATGTATGAAACTTGGTTTGATTCCTAAAAAATCAAATAAAAAGATTATTCAAGTGGATAAAAGTAGAGTGAAGATTGTGGGTCAATTATCAAATGTCCTATTGGAAATTGCTTCTGAACTCCATGTCAAAAGTCGAGTAACTATTCAAGTGGCAAATATACCAGATTCACATAGTCTCTTATTGAGTAGATGTTGGAGCAAGAATTTCTCAGGTTACATATCAACAAATTATTCTCACATGTGGCTACCTTGGAAAGGAGAACCAAATCAAATATACATCTATAGTGAATGTTTGATGATCGATAACATTACTTCAAATGGAAAAAGTAAAATGGCTGAAAAAGGAGGTGTTGATAACAAAATTTGTACACTCCAAGAAAATTATGGTTCTGAAAAAGAAAATCAAAGAATGAGGATAAATGGGAGCTATACTTTGATGGTTCATTTAATTCAAAATGTGCAGGAGTCGGTATAGCTATATTAAGGAATGATTCGCCTAAAATTCTCAAAGAAATTCATCTATCTTTCCCTTGTACTAACAACAAAGCTGAGTATGAAGCTTTATGTATTGGTATAAGAATAGATCTAGATAAAAAGATCAGAGTAATCACTATAAATGGAGACTCAAGATTAGTTTGTGAACAAGGGTAACTGTGTAGTAAAGAGCTCATTCTTAAGACCTTATATGCAACTTTCTTGTAAGATGTTAGATCAGTTTCAACATTGTCGAATAGAGCATATAAACAGAGGAGAGAATTTTATAGCAGATGATTTGGCAAAAGTAGCTTCAACATTGGATATGCAAATAATAGAGAGTTACAAATATGTAATGATTGAAGAAGAACATCAGCCATCAGTACCAGATAATATAAGACATTTACAAGTATTTGAAGATGATAATCAAGTACTAAGATTTATGAAAAACAAACAAGAATTTGAGGATCAAGTGATACCTGAAACATCATCAAATTCCAAAGATAATTTCATTCCAAAAAGGATGATTGACTTGGAACATGAGTTCAAGAAAAATTTACTTATTAGAAAGGATGTACAAAATCGAGATAGTCAAGCTTTCGAGATAGTGAATTTTGGATTAGATAAGATGCCAAAGATATTAAATGTTACAAAGGAAAGAGATTCAAGTTTCAAGAAAAACTTGTTAACATGTCTATGAAATAATTTTGCTTGGTCTTATGCTGATCTTAAAGCTTTTAGACCAGATGTGATGACACATAAAATTCCTTTAATAGAAGGTTGTAAAATAGTCAAGAAAAACCAAAGGAAATTTAATCCATCATTTGAACTAGCTATGGAAGCTGAAATTAAGAAGTTGTTACAAGCACGAATCATATATCCAGTACAATATTTAACATGTCTTGCTAACCTTGTTCCAGTGAGAAAGAAAAATGATGATATAAGGCTTTGTGTAGACTTTAGAAATCTAAATGATGCCTATTGATGAGATGCTGATTAAAGTATCAGGTTGTCAAATATATTCTTTCTTAGATGATTTCTCAAGTTATAATCAAATCGTGGTAGATAAAAATGATAGATACAAAACATCATTTATCACCAAATGCAGAACTTTTTCTTAATAAAAAATACCATTTGGATTGTCAAACACTGGAGCTACTTTCCAAAGAGCAATGGATTTAGCATTTAAGGATTTATTAGGCAAATTCGTGATGGTTTATTTGGATGATATTACAATATTTTCAAGAAAAAAAAAGATCATATTAATCATCCCCAGCAAGTTTTCGACAGATGTTGTGAGTTTGGTATTTCATTAAATCCTAAGAAGTGTATCTTCGAGGTTAAATTTGGAAGTTTATTAGACCATGTGATATGCCAAGAAGGAATTGCCATAGATAGTTCCTGAATTCAAGTAGTACAGAATATTGAGCATCCCACATGTAAGAAATCTCTTAGATCTTTCTTTGGGAAGATAGCCTTTGTGAAAAAGTTCATCCCCAGGTTTACTGAAATTACCAAGCCTTTGATGCATATTCTAAAAAAGGATGTCCAAGTAGAGAAAACACCAGAATTAGAGAGAGCTTTATCATAAATTAAAAATTCTATACAAGAGGCTCCATATTTGGTGAAGCTTAGGCTTAAAGAATATTTTTGGTTATATTCTTTTGCTTCGAATGATTCTATCGCTGCTATTTTAACACAAAAAGATGATGAAGGTTAAAATGAACCAATTGGATTTTTTGGGTATCAGTTGAAAGGTTCAGAATTAAATTATTCAGACTTAGAGAAATAAGCATTTGCAGTCATCAAAGCACTTTAGCATTTTAAATATTATTTGGAAAGTTCATTAGTCCACATCATGCTAATTGAACCTATAGTCAAGTGATTCCTAGTCCAAAATGAGATTGGATTAAAAAGAGGAAAATGGCTTATGAAGTTACAAAGTTTTAGATTTTTATTAAAAATATGCAAAAAAAATTAAGAGAATGGGATTAGCCAAGTTAATGACTAGAGAAAGTGAAGTATGTACACTTGACACTCATGAAGAGAATTGGTATGATGAGATTCTCAAATTTGTTAATACAAGGAAAATCCCAAATAATTTAACTATAAGTCAAAAGAGATCTTTCTTCAAAAGAGCACGAAGATTCATTGTTAAAGATGGTATATTATATAGAAAGGATTTTCAAGGGGTTTTATTGGAATGTGTTCATAGTGATCAAATTAGTTTCATTTTGGAACAATTTCATGATCATTTGAATTTATTTTATGAATCTCCTAAGTTGACTATGTAATATATACTTCAATATGGATATTACTGCCCTTCCATGTATCAAGAAATTAGTTCAAAGATTCAAAAATGCTATAAATGTCAAATTCATAGGCCCAAGATTAAAAAGGCTAGAGCCCCTTTAAAACCAGTAGTTGCAGATAGACCATTTCAGCAATGGGATTTGGATTTTATTGGTACAATTACTCCTTCAAGAGTTGGACACAAGTTTATTCTCACAGCTATTGATTATTTCACTAAATGGTCTGAAGCAAAGGCTCTAAGAGGAAGTTCAGAATAAAATGTGATTAATTTTCTAGAAGACCACATTCTAAGTAGATTTGGTCTACCTGAAGTGTTAATGTCAGACAATGGATCTGCTTTCAAATCTGAAGAGTTTATCAAATGGGCATTAGAAAAATCTATTTTCTTATTTTCCTCATCAAACTATTATCCTCAAGGAAATGGCCCAGCAAAATCCACCAATAAAAAGCTCATCGCTTATATCAAGAAATCGATGGATGGAAATCCAGGAAATTGGATTAATTATCTACAATCCGCGTTATGGTCAGATCAAATTAGATTCAAGAGAGCTATTGAGACATCACCATATAACTTAGTCTATGGTTTGCCAGCAAGAATTGCAAATAAGATTTTAAGCTTAGCTTTTGAATTCATAAAAAGAAAGATAGAAGTTTCATGAATTTGCTTATTAAAAGAGAAGCTAAAGTAGATAAAGCAAAGGATAATTTGTTACAGAATACTTCTCAAGTTAAAAGATGGTTTGATAGGAAAGCTCTAAAAAGAACTTTCAAGATAGGGAACCTTGTCCTATTATGGAATATGAGGAAACCTAATAAGTTTACCCTAACATTGATTAGTCCATTTCAAATTACAAAGAAATTTTCAGAGGATACTTACAAATTATCAACTTTGGATGTCATGGAATTGCAATTTCCATATAATGTTTTGCATATAAAACATTNACTTTATAAGTTAATCCCTACAAGTGAAACAAGTGGAAGCCTACAAGTTTGGCAAGTGGAAGAGGTGACTCATCCACCACTTAGTGAGGATTTTGACAAGTGGTTAGAATGCACAAAAAGAGGAGAAATTGGTTGATGACTCTTGGGGGGAATTTTCAATTTCTAGCTACTATAAAAAGAGAATTGGGTTGCCTAGGATTTCCTCATCTTCCAATTCAAGTTGAGTAGAGAGAGTAAGAGTGAGCTAATTTAAAAGAGAAGATGGAGTTTGGGATAATAATGAAGAAGCCTTTCATTCCTTATGTAATGGGATGTTGCCCTGAACATGTGTTGAAGGCTTACTTGAAAGCTAGAGCATGTGGAGCACCAAAAGAGTGTCCTTTCATGGCTTGGTTGTCTAATGAATTTTCATTCCTCACAAGAGGTTTAGAGATAGATTCAAATGTTTGGGGGAAATATCAAGATTGCACCCAATAAGAGGAGAGAGGAGAAGAGCAACCAACCAATGAAGAGTCATGGGAAAAAGCCTTTGTATCCCAAGAAGAAGAGGAAGGACCTAATTGGGAAGAATAGAAGAGCTCATCTGAAAAAGAAAATGAGAAGACTGCTGAAGAAAAAGTTTAAGTAGATCAAGTTGAGAGCTCCACCAAGCTAGAAAACAACAGAACAGCATTCATCATGTCAGAAATTTCTCATGAGACAATTAGAGAGATGAGGATTCCTACCAGAGTAACCCTCACAATTCTGTTCCCATCTCAAGAATAGTCCATGAATGAAGGACTTGCTATTGTACAGTTTGTTGCTTTTCTTAGGAATGAGGTTTTTATACCATCAAACCTTATGTTTGATGAGAATTTTCCTACAAAAGGATTTCTGTTTAGTTGTAAAAATTCAATAAAAGTTTCAATACGTTTCATTTTTAAAATAGGGCTGCATAAATTTCTTTAAGCTTTTAAGGGGTCAGAAATGTTGGCACATTTGGCTATTTCATGGAACAACAAAACTATATACTAGAAAAAGGCAACTTGTAAAAAAATGTATGGTTGAAAATTTAGAAGTAAACATGTAGCTTTTAGGTTATGGGTTGATGGGTGTTTTGGAGAAGCTATTCACTATTAAATAAAATGATGTTAAGAGCTTCTTGGGATACGAAATTAAAGTGCCAAATTATTCCTTTGTTGGAGATTGGAAGATAGTACAATAATAGAAAAATTGATAGGAGGAAGAATAGGAAACATGGTTATATAAAGACAACAATGTGTGCAATGCGCTATATTACAAGGCAAGGCAACGATTCAAGGTTAAGCTAGGAAAAATATGCACAAAACATTGATCTAAAAGCCAATAGTAGAGATTAGAACTTTGAAGTATGAAAAGGGCATTCTACTAACCGAAGCATGTCAATATTATGCAAACCATATTTTCTAATAATGTATAATTTCAATATTTGCTGGACAGAGCTCTTTGATGTGAAGAGGTTTGGAGGTGCTAGCGAATATCAAAGTGGAGAAGGTCAGATGTGCCATTTCTACCATTCATGTTAGCCGTGGTGGGCTAATCAACTTGTCGGTCGCAACATCAACACTAAGTAATAATTTTGTCAGTTGCATGATTGATGAGAAGAGGTACTCGAATGAGAAGGCTAGTCACAGGATTGGGCCGTAGGAGTTCCAGGAGATGATCGAGTAGCTGTTTGTGCTCAATGGTGTGCTAAATCTTGGCAATTTTATGCATGAAAAATGTGAGAAAGAAGTTGAACGTACACATAGGCAAGGTAATAGATGGACACCAGAAGCATATGCAGAGCACAGAAAAGTACACCTCTCAAGATCTAGTGTATGTCCTCCTACAACTAGCAGATGATCCACAAATTAACTTCAGCCGGACAAGGGTAAAGGCGTACACGTAGGAAATCGTTGCTGGCGGAACTGAAAGCTCTGCAACTCTCATGGAATGTGAACTCACAGAATTTCTCTGAAGCCCCACGTCAATGGAATGAGCCAAAGTGGAACTTGATTCAGTAGTAGGTCGTACTCGATGGAATCGTGAAAGAAACAATGCATTTGCATCCAGTGGCACCGTTGCTGGTTACACACTTAACCAGGGAGACCTGCACCATTAACAGTTACCATTCTGGTGGGTGCTAGAATTATGATGAATGTTTGTCCATGAAGATGAGGGTAACATCAACATGTAACCTCCTTCGATTAAAATAAGCTAGAGCTGATGCCACTGCCAATGCCTGCTGTTTCGATGGTGCTGTTAGTAAAAATGGAGACGGCATTGTTCCAGATGTCAAATGTAGCTGCAACCACTTGTTTTACTATTTAAAATAATATGAGAAATTCAAGGAAGAAGGGATAGAGAAATAGAGGACAGAACCACTGTAAGCTCTACATCAACGATATCTGGGTTTCACAACGACAAGTGTTGTGGATTATGGATATGACTATTTTAAGAAAGGTTCCCTTAACCATTATCCAAAACTATAACACAAAAAAATTAAATTAAAATTAATTAATTAAGACATGCATAGTGTTAGATATACTTTGACAATATTTCATTGAAAAAGAGAAAAGAAATTTTTGGGGATATTTTTGGGATATTTGTGTAACTAAAAGGGGACATTTAATTAGTATCCATTTTATTCCTAAATTCCATGATAATTGTAGCTAATGTTAAATTAAAAAAAACACATGCCAATGCTAGCATGATTTTCTCCTAACTTCATGTATAAGTTATAACTTCCTAACTTTTTGGACAAGTAATATCTCCTAACTTGTTGGGCAAATTATAACTTCCTTACTTGGGAGAGAAGTTACCCAAGATATTTTGGAATATGTAACTACCCATGAGACCCTATAAAAAGGTTTCAGGGGTTAGAAAAAAAGGGGGGGGGGAGAGATAACACACTACTTGCTCTCACTTGGAGTCTCACTTGGGGTCTTGAAAAAGGAGACAAGGAGACTTTTGTAAAGAAGACATTGGGAAAGATTGCTTGTAAGATGACTTGTTAAAGAAAAAATTTCAACCTCTTTGTTATAGTCCTGTGAGTTATGTTTATTATTTTTTATTTTGCTTAAATTGTTAAGCTAGTGGTTTAGATAGTATCATGCTTAGCAAGTAATTTTGGGATTTTTAAATTTCTCTTATTATTCTTGTTGCATGATAGAAAATTTCTATTAAAATTTTTCCATAGAAGAGCTTGTGTTTAAAATCCTTAAGAGCATTTTAGTAGTGAATTTTATTATTGTGCGATGTATAAAAAATGTTATTGAGATTGTTGTAAGAGAGCCTCTGCTTCTAGTCAAGCCGTTGAACAATTCAATGGTCAAGAGGGTTTAGAAAATCTTTGGTATTTTGATAGGACCAGAATAGCTTCTTTTATCTTTAAAATAAATCTCCGTGGTATTTCAATCAAAAATTTTCAAGTCTTTTGAAGGTTCTATTGAATGCAATTGTTGACATCCATTATCTAGCCAAAATAGAGTCTCGTACAAGATAGTTTACGTAGCATTTTTTGGGTAGCATAGTAGGATTGTCTTGAAGAAATTGCTTATTTGAGCCTTGGAAGTTTGAACAATTTGTAGTTATTGAATTTGGGATAGCTTTATTGCGAAGTGTTTACTCATATCATTTTACCTTGTTTAAACATTTGAGATCTTAACACAAATATTCTTTCTTTCCTTTCTATTTCCATTGAATCCTGCTCTATTTCTAGTTTTCTTGTGGAACTATCTCTTTCTCTAGGGAAAATTAGAAGTAGATTCATGGAGTTGTGCTCAAATGTTTTTGCAAAATTTTATTTGTTACGAGTAGGTATTATAAGGATCGCATAGACTAGGCAATTGAACAGAATAAGAACTATCAACAACTCATAGTACTTTGCAAAGTTGGCTGAATCTCTTTAAGATAAGTCATTTGTAGTTTTACACATAACCTAATTGTTTCATTTTTCACAATTGCACACTGCAACAGCACACACACATACTCACATTAACTACTGAGTCTATTTGGAGGTATCTGGGCCTTGGTGTTTCTAGAGACCAGCAAGCACCTAAATTTTGTTCGAGGACACTCGTTAGCGGTCGCGTCCCAAACGGTCACCAATAGAAAAGTTGTAGACAAACGAGCTATATGGTTACAAGTGCAAAGATAAGCAAATCAAGGAGATTCATTGATTAGAAAAGTGTATTCCTAATCTTTAACAGATTAGGAAAGGTGTACAGTCTACTTTGCAAAATTTTTTATTCCCCATCTCCTTCACTCACGAGGTTGAAGGGGAGCTCTTCCCATGGTACATCCATGGGTCCATTATTTTTGGATTTTGCTTCTTTTGTTCTTTTAGGCTTCTTGACTTTGTGGCTATGGATAATAGTAGGATTTTCTTCTTGAAACTCCACTTTAGACCCTTGCTCAATGTCAACATTTTTGACCACCAAGGAAATTGCACTATTACCATGAATGATGATTTTAGCCCCCTCATAAGGCAAGTGAATTTCTTGATGTATTTGTGTAGAAACCACTTGTATTTGAGCTAACCAAGGCCTCCCCAAGATAAGGTTGAATCTTAGTATTTCTGCTACCACCAAGAAATTGGTCATTATGGGGAATTACTTCCCTAACACAAAATCCAAACAAATTGAGCCTTTTACAACTACCTAAGATCTCTTAAAGGATTTAACTGTGATTGTTGTGGTATGTTGCATTTATTCATTTAAGCTAGGATGTTCTATAGTGATATAAGGTACAACGTTTATTGTAGACCCATCATCACCATGCACTTTGTGCACCTTGTACTACCCTACCCTAATAATTATGAATATGAGATCCTTAGTTGTCTTATCATCTTGTGGATTACTTTTCACTTCACTATCATGAAACACCAATACTGTTGACCTCATTTCTTCCTTTGGAGAAGAAGGTACCATCACTATGTGGATGGACTTGTCATTAGTAGGGATATCCTCACTAATAGGAATAGAGGTCAACATCTTGACTAATGCTTTATGATGCATAGCAAAAGTCATAACAAAGTCATACATGCTACGAGAAGTATTCTTCTATTTAGTGACTATTTGACTTATTCCATTGCATTGAGAAAGTCTTTATCATTGGTTGTAGGCTTCTCATTTTTAGTGTTTTTGACTTCCTCCATGCACCTCCAAAATTCAGACTTCATGATTTAGAGGTTGTTTGGATTCTTTCTCCTTTTCTTATGGCTTGGGATCCTTCCATGATTGACTAGTTAATGTGGATTAAGAACCATAACTCATCAGAATAGATGAGATGGGAGTGGGCTTCGACAAGTCCATTTCCTTCTATGCATTAGCCTTTTTGTTGTTGTTGTTCTTTTTCTTTAGCATGGGCTTCTTGCATTGTTTACTTAGGGATTTTTTGTGGTTATTTGTTGGTTGTGAAGAAGACATTGTGTTGGCCACTATAAGAGGATGTTTATTAGTTGTAGGAGCATGTTTGGCTTTGGGTTCAGGATGGGGCAACCTAATCACAAAAGGATCACTAGGATCATGGTGATGGTACCCTCACAACAAAAGGGGGCTTTAAGCTAGTTGAGTATGAAGAACCTATGTTTTTGTAAGGAGGTACATGTATCACGAATGACTCTTGCACAAGTCTAGAGTTGTTCCTTACATTCAATGTCATGATAGTATGCGAACTAGCATTGGCATTCAATGGGTCCTTATAGACTTTCATAAATTGATTTTGTGGTTTGACTGGATTTGAAGCATCAAGAACCAATTCACCCTTGTCTATCATTTTCTTCAAATCATCCTTCAATTCTAGGCAAAATTATGTTTCATGACCTGGTAGTTAATGGGGAAAATATTCTAGCTTAAAGTATTTAGATATTTGGAGCTCATCCTTGGTTGCAAGAGTGGGATTTTTGGCAATCTTGCATATCCTGTCATGCTTTTGATAAGCATTCTCGGTCATCTTTTTGTACTAAATTCTTCCACTCTTCAATAGTTGGTCAAGGAGTTCCAATGGCTTTAACAGTAGCCTAGTATACTTTGATAAGTCTTTACATTCAAAATTAGGCCTTGTAGTGGTTGATACATAGGCCCCAGATGTTGAAGGCTAACTATTGTAAATAGGGGCCTTGGTTTGATTGGTCTTAGACCCTAGTGTGGCTATTTTATTATTTTCTTTGGCAACTCTAGCCATGCTTGTATTGTTTTGCCTACCTTTTTTCTTATCTTTTTGTGCATGTTGGTTGTTAAATGTCAGATAAGTAGGAACATGACTAGCTTTGGTTGCATCCTCTATGTTCTCTGGTAGGAAAAAGGCTTAGGTAAGTGGTCATGGACAAAGATAATACAATTTTGAATTAATGAAGCTGTGAACCACCCCCATGAAGATGACAAGAAGGTGTGTTTTCACTATAGGTTCTAGAATCTTGTTTAGGAGAGCATTCCATCATTGTATGAATTTTTGCATAAGCTTTAGCAGTCCCTACTTGACCATCCTTAGTTTGTCAAGGATGGTATTGAGTTTCAAGTTGTACTTGAAACGATTAACAAATTGCAAAATAAAGTCTTCCAGAAAGGATATAGATCCTCTTGGTAGTTCATGGTGTCAATCCAAGGCTTTTCCTATTAGATACATTGGGAAAATCCACATGATGCTATGCAGCCACACATGTAATAATAAGCATTTAGAAAAAAAGGTTATGAGATGAGCATTTGGGTTACCTTCACCATTATACTTGGTGAACCATGAAATAAGAATGTCCAATGGAAGAGTTATTTGGGGGATAGTAGGATTAATGGGATCATCTTGGTAGAAGTTCTTGATCTTTACTATATTCCTTGTGGAAGCCTTGAGCTTCCATAACTCTTTTATTAAGTCCTAGATCATCTAGGATGCTTGATCTAGTCTTTGGGACATTTTTGCAGGTTGTAGTATTTGCACAAATGGCTATGATAACAACTGGGAGGTCTATCACCTCACAATGAGTTATGGCACAAAAGGGAGAGGTTGGGTTATGATGTTCATAGACAAGATAAACAAGGAAAAGGATGTTTTTGCTAGAACTTGAGGCACAAATAGGAAAAATGATGTATGTGTTCCTTGCATTATTTGTGATCTCACTATGGGACCCACTGGTATAGAAAAGGGATGAGCAATGGCATAAACCACTGGTGAAGATCATGTAGACTGAGGCTACATGGAGATTGACATAAATGAAAACAAGGAGATTATTTGAGGCATAGATTATTTGAGGCAAACATGGTTTGGTATACAAGTGATAATGGTTGAGATACCTATCCCATGGAACAGACAAGCAAGATCAAAGTGATTGTAGTGGTTTGAGGGACCAATTGTTGAATAGGTCCCCTATAAAGGTTTCTATTTTAGGCTCTACCTCAAACTCATTTTGTTCTTCATGTTGGCTTTCTGAGCTTCATTTTGCATTACTTTTCTATCTCAATTAATTGAGAAATTATGCATGCATCGGTATCATTCAATGGTATTATGTCATACTGAGATGGTATGTACTGATTTCCAAAATGATGGATTAGCTTGTATTCATGCTTGGATTTTGCCTCTATGCAAGGAAGTAGTAATCCTACTTGGCGTTTTACACAAATGTAGTTGTAGTGCTCTTCATTCAGCACAGCAAATTTTGGGATTTTTCCTCATAGCCTAAGTGATTATCTATGTTCAACTATAGCAAGGTCTCTACAATTGTAGATCCTCACCCCATCCTAGTTGGATATCATGTTGGTCATGTCAATAGGAAAAATGATTGACTTACTAAAAGACATTTTCAAAAATGTTGATTGTGATGTTTTAATATATTTGGAAAAAATTTCAGTAAGTTGGGATTTCCAAATAGTACAATTGGCTGTAAATGGAAAATGAAGTTAAAAATGTTGTTGTAGTGTAGATGGTGTAGACCACTCTTGGGAAGATGGTTTCAAGGTTTTAAAGTTGATAACACCAACTACATTGGTGTTTCTAGTGGTAATGTCTACACTAGAGTGTGTGTAGTAACCAACTATGTTGTAGTAGATGGCGGAAAATGGGTTTTCACTTGGAAAAACCAAACTAAAAACTCTCAGCCCAAA
Source organism: Gnetum montanum (assembly GCA_015680685.1). Taxonomy (NCBI): domain Eukaryota; kingdom Viridiplantae; phylum Streptophyta; class Gnetopsida; order Gnetales; family Gnetaceae; genus Gnetum; species Gnetum montanum. The sequence goes on from MNCI01019773.1 coordinate 261,767, forward strand.
AGATGTATGTTTGCTTTAGGAAGTAAAATTAAAAAAATTTAGTTTGCAAGGACCACACTAGAGTCCTAGTAGTGACTACGTTGGCTTTTTTCCTACAAAGTTTCATAGCAGAGATGTTAGGTTTCAAAATGACCTACATTATGTTTCAAGTGTCCAATGCAGGTTCCACATAATCCAAAAACTACTATGAAAATGCAGTGAAAACCCAAATCCCCCATCACTATGCTAGGTACTATGGCTAGAAAGTGGAAAGCCAACATTGGTTTTGGCTATAAAAATTGCTTGTTTCAAAGGCTACAATGGTGAAAATAGGTTTTAAAAAATGGTTGAAAATGTTTTGCTAAAAATTTGCATAGGTTCCAAAAAGTGTGAAAATAGGTTTTGGCTAAGACTTTAGGCAGAGCCCCTCATTCTAGCACCAAAAAACTATAATGCCTAGAAAATTTGGTTGTTAAGAAAAACCAAAAGATCCTAGACTTGCTACTAGTTTTAACCTCAAACCTCTAAGGACCTCCAAAAATGGAAGTTCAAAGTGCCCTGGATAATCTTGTCAATTACCCAAGGACTTATGAAGTATAAATAGAGATCAAAATAGAAATGAAATTATAGAATTGAACAAAAACAAAGTAGCGCAGTATTAAAATTTAATTAAAATTTGGACTACAAATGAACTAAAAACTTTATAAAATGAAAGTAAAAAAGTTCAAAGAGCATAGATGGTTGCTTAGAGCATAAGAAGTTGGCCTAACTTGAGCTTGAAGCCTATTGGAGATGGCAATGTATATTCTATGGTTGATCTCCATGATCAAGGTACTTCCTAGTTCCAATCTCCTAAAACTCCTTCCTAGTGTTTTGTTCAGATCTACAACTTTGGCTATGGATGGTGGTAATAGTGGTACAAGCTTTTTGTTCCAATGGAACTATGCTAAGAGTCTTAATGTCCAACATAAACACCAAATAGGAATTCAAGCTTTCAAAGTGGCAAAAGGCTATTGATTACTTGGTTATAAACATGTTTAGAACTTGCTAAAAAAATTGTTATAACCAATTGGTTTTGGAATTAAAAGATGAAAACCTGAATATGGTGTATAAGCTTGGGTTTTATAGGCTTTAGGGTGCTAATTTAATGTTGCAAATTACTACCATGATTACTAACAGATTTATTCTAGGCATAATGGCTATCATTTCTAGCATAATTAACCATTTATGGTACGTTTTGATGCACCCAAATCACCAAAACCCATCCATTTACCAAAAATAGTAAATAGACTTTTGTGACTACACTTGCCTTCACCTTGACTACATTGTCCTTGGAGACAATGTTAGGTGTCATTGACATCAACTAAAACCATGGTGACTACACTAGACAAAACTATAACTACTAAAGATTAGCATGACAACACTAGCCATGTTGTTACCACTAAGAAGTTTTCATGACTACATTGACCATTGTTGGAAAAATGGAAATCCCAATAACACCAACGTTGGTTCTACAGCCACACTAGGTTTTTTGGTGACTATGCTAGGTTTTGTTGCTAGAAAGTGAAACCCCAACACCATCTACACTAGGGGTAGATGATTTTAGTTTAGTTGAGGCTATACCTCTACAAAAACCCATGCAAATGCCAGATTTAGTAGTCCCCAAGGTACTTTTGACCTTTCCAAGCCCATATATAGACATGATAGCATTTTTTCCACTTGGGAGATGAGGCAGTAGTAACTTACAAGGCATTTTTCAGCCCCAACAAGTTAAAAGATGTAAGATTGTAGTCCATGGGCTACTAATCTCACATTTACAATAAAATCTTGCCTCAATTTAGATGGCGATAATTACAACTTATCACATGTGTTTTCTTAGTTGTGTTTCATGTTCCATCATCACTAGCATATGTGGTACTTGTACCGTCTAAAATCGTTGGTCTCCGGCTAGAATGAAACAGAAACCTGGAGATCCCTGGACATGCACAGAAGACCCTACCTTCACTTGAGGGCAAGCTGGAATTAATGAAGGTAGAGTACCTTGAGTGGTCTGCATGTGGATTAGGTAAGGATTTCCCCAAACGTACACCGATATACTGTACATTGGGTTATACGTAAATGGCGTAACGAATGTAAAACGGAGCGTAAACGTACAGGAGCATAAGTAGTAAATATACAATGATGAATGAAAAACTGTAACATATTTTAGCAAAGAAATGTAGCAATATTATTGTGAGATGAGAGTTGCAATGCACCGGTCTAACGCCGTTGTGACTCTGACACAAGGCGAACGAATAGCCCCGGTGGATGCAGGGATGATTGTGAGCTGGGTTCACCTGCAAGCACAGTGTAAAGGCTGGATGCTCAACGTGCAGGGTCAAAGTCCAGCGTACAGGGTTTTGCTTTGCTCTCTGGTTTCTCAGCGTCTCTGGTTTTTGTCTCTGGTTTGCTCAAAATTGCCAACCTCGATCTAGTGAAAAATTGAGGTTTTTATACAAGTTTAGACGTGGGATTTGGATTTGGGAGGGGATGATTGGCTACGGAGTGCTGGACTCTCGGGTTGGGTGACATGTGATGCATTGATCGGGTGTGAAATAATGAAATTTTACAAGTATACAACGTGCTACATGCCAGCGTATACTGCTATACACTAGCGTATACACGTTGCATGTATAACCTTGGCGTACAGACTTGATCAAAACAAAAGAAGTCATTCGGCCTTCATATTTGAATTCGGATGCCATGAGGATGCTGCTTGTAGATTTTTAGCTTGGTTGACCTTGATTTGACATGGTTCTAGAGGGTTTCGATTGATATGCGTATACGGTAGACGTACACGTTGGGCGTGCACGTTGTGTCTGCTGGGCGTACACGCTAGGCGTACATGCTGCATCTACTTGGCGTATATGCTGTGTGTGCAGGATGTACATGTTCAGCATACAAACTCCAGGATACATGATGTCAACACCTGATGATTTCTCTATTTGTGTGAGTTGATGCTTCGTACAAGATTTTGCTTTGAAGCGTTGTTTCCATGCCATCTTCAAGTGTTGCATGTTGGTCATATACATCAATCATACATGCTAAGCGTACATGTGAGGAGTGTATGCTGAGCGTGTACGCTGTGAATGTTCGATGGGCGTATACGCTATGAATGTTTCCTAGGCATATACGTTGGGCGTATACACTGGGCGTATACACTGTGAATGTATACTTGGGCGTATACGCTGAGAATGCATACTTAGTAAGGACTAAGTTTCTTGAGCTCCAAAGTTGCCATGTTTGATAGCAGATGTCGTCATGGTTGTCTGCGATTCCTAGGGAACTACTCCTTATTAAGTTCGACTCTGTTTGAAGCTATCTGTGGGGCGCTCAAGCTTTAGTCATGCTGGGGAGCGTCATGACTTGGCTCAATTCTTGTTGGAGAAGTACAATGCTTAGAATTTTATGGTGTTTCATTGGCCCCTCTTTGTTGACGCTTGGAGGAATCGACCCGAGAAGTGTCGACAAAGAAATGCAAAACACCAAGCAGCTTGATAGGGACATTGTCCTTTGCCACCAGACTAGACGTCATCGTGGCATGTTCAATAGTACATAGGATTGGGAAGTAAAATTTTTACTTGATTGGGAATTGGGAACTGCGGGGATTGGTAACTGACCGAGGGCTTATGCGTTGTGAAGAGAATGTTCGAGTATGTGTGCGGGTCATGTTGATCCTTGCAAATAGCTATTGTCTAGCCATTTTTTAGTGGTTTTGGGATCAAGACATGTTGTGTACGTCCTTTGGTGATACAAGACTCTTGCTTGGTGTTTAAGAGAACTTGTTGACATAACCAAAGCCACATGATGGTGTGTTGCGTTCTTTGGAGGAACAGGGCCCTTGTTTAGTGTTTAGGGGGAGCCTATTGGTGGAGAGCGAAAGCCATGCAATGGGATGTTACTTGATTTTTTTAGCCATGAGCATTTTTTTTTTGGAAAGAGCTTTCTTTCAAATTTGCACTCATGCTCATGTGCCATATTGTGTGTTGCAGTTGCTTGAGAGTGTCGCAGTGTGTAACAGTGTGCTCAAAGTTTTGGGGTGTACTGGGTGTATCTGGGAACTGTAAGTAAGTAGGAGATGAGGGATAGGTGGGACATGTAACGGGAGATGTACCAGTGAATGGCTTGATTAGTCTTGTCACGCGTGCTATGAACAACACCTCACCTTGCTACTAATGACGAAGTGCATTCTTGTACGAACTCCTCTGAGTGTCATCCTGCAAACACAACTCTAAGAAGACAAGAAAACCATGAGTGAGTAAGCAAGTTTAGACTTAAACAACCACTAATGAAATAGAGGCACCGAATGAGATTTCAGGCACTGTATATCAATAGCAGCAATTGTGTTAGGATCGACTGATGGTAAGCGATTCAGCGGCTTTGATGAAGTTTGAATGCAACCACAGATCAAGGAACTAGAGATGAAATTGCTAGTTTATAATCGTGGTTGACTATCATGGGTTAGTTTTATGTCATGCCCGTCGGACATTTCCCCTTTAGCATCGTGGCAGATGGTACGTTGCCAATTTCTAGTCTTGGCAGACTGTAAAGAGGCAAACCAGTTTCTAGTCTTAGCGAACTCTGGCGAATGTGACTGTGGTAGTTTACGATCGTACCGGATGGGTGCTAGTTTATTGTCATTGCAGACACTCTATGGTATCATTTTACCATCGTGATGCCAGGACGATCTATGGTATCATTTTACCATCATGATGCTAGGACTATCTGTGGTATCAGTTTACCGTCATGATGCTAGGATGAGCTATGGTATCAGTTTACCATCGTGATGCCAGGATGATCTGTGGTATCAGTTTACCATAATGATGCTAGGATGATCTGTGGTATCAGTTTACCGTCATGATGCCAGGACAAGCTGTGGTATCAGTTTACCATCATGATGCTAGGATGATCTGTGGCTGAGTCCATGCTCAAACGTGTAACTGTTTCAAGAACAAGTGATTACTTGGATTTGCAAGCTCATTTCCCTCCATGTCAGCTAACTTGAATGCTTCGTTGTCATACTCTTTGGTGACAAAGTAGGGCCCTTTCCAGTTGGCTGAGAATTTGTCCAGGTGTTCCTGAACGGCTTTAAGTACAAGGTCACCTTCCTTGATAGGGTGCTTATGAACATCGTGCCGATGGCATTGTCGTTGTCGTTGTTGGTACCATTTAATCTGATTGAGGGCACGTATACGTTCCTCCTCCACCGAGTCCAAGTCAACAATGCGTAGATCATTATTTTGCCCTTCGTTGAGAAGTCTGGAGAGTGTGATCCTTAAAGACAGTACCTGTAATTCCAAGGGTAAAACAGCTTCTGAACCGTAAACAAGACTATATGGCATTTTACCTGTGGAAGTCCGATGCATAGTACGATAAGCTCACAATGCGTATACCAACTGCTCGTGCCATCTTTTCTTGCTTTGGGTAAGCATCTTTTTAAGTACTGTAATGATGATTTTATTTGTGGCCTCTACTTGCCCATTGCTTTGAGGGTAGTAAGGGGATGAAAATGAGTTTTTGATCCCTAGGCTTTCACAGAAAGTTTTGGTTTCGGCACTGCTGAATTGTGGCCCGTTATCAGTGATGATGGTCATGGGGATGCCAAAACGGGTCATAATGTTTTCAAGAATGAAATTGCATAAGTGTTGAGATGTGGTTTTTCTAAGTGGAACAGCTTCTACCCACTTCATGAAATACTCTATCACAGTTATGATGAAGCTATGCTCTGTAGAAGATGAGGGTGTTATTGGTCCAACAAGGTCCAACCCCCACTTTTGGAAGGGCCATGTGATTTGCGTTGTATGCAACTCATTTGGTGGGACATGGATCAGATTACTATGTGTTGGCACATTTGGCCATTCCATGGAACAGTTGAAATATTTTATTGGAAGAATCTATGGTTGTAAATGCACAAGTAAATTTCAGCTTTAGTGTTGAAGGTTGGTTGTTCTTAGGGAAGTACTTCCTTGGTGAAGAATTTGAGATAAAGGTGCCAAATTATCTCTTTATTAAAATTAGAAATTAGTACTATGGAAAGGAAGGAAGTATGTGATTCATGTGAAATCATTAAGTTGCAGATCCCGGTTGTCAAAACCCGGATATATCCTTGCAAGACAAAATCAAAAATGTAACAAAACCAACAATGCCTTCATTGTTTTAAGATTATGAAGAAAAAAGGCAAATCAACCTCCACCGTATACTACACCTGCTGAAGAGGAAAACATTGGAGATAAGGAAAACAACGAAGGTAAAGGAGACCACATTGCAGGAAAACGTGCAACACCACTCACCGCGATGTTCACCCTGGCGCAGACTCAAAGACAAATTTTGAAACCCTCATTTACAAAACACGTGAGGAAAGGGGTTATGCCCTGTTAAAACCCTGATTTGTATTGCAGGTCGTGGCATTTTTTTTTTCTTTCTTTCTTTTCGTGATGCAGGCTGCGGATTCGTCGGGCGAAGATCTACGAAATATTAGCCCGTAATTCGACAAACAGAAAAATGCAGGAAGGTAAATAGAAAAAAGAGAGAACAAAGAATTCAGGAAGCCCTAAATTAATTTAGGAGGCAAAATAGAAATTGAAACCCTCTATTTAGGGCACGTTGTTCTCCTCCAACGCGCGACAGCAAAATTAGATCGCGGTTGCAGAGCCTTCTCGTGCGGAAGCAGTTTGAATCTGCGGTTTTGATGACGCAGCATATTGGATCTTGACGCAAACATGTGTCAGTTCTTGCAGGTTCTGGGCAGAAATAAGAGAAAGACCGTTGCCCTGGAACTGTGAGGAAACCTCCACGCAATTTACAGGGAAGAGAAG
>MNCI01019773.1:269988-334543 GCA_015680685.1 Gnetum montanum
TATTTGTTACAAGTAGGTATTATAAGGACCGCGTAGACTAGGCAGTTGAACAAAATAGGAAATTTTCAAGAACTCATAGTACTTGGCAAAGTTGGCTGAATCTCTTTAAAGTAAGTCATTTGTAGTTCACACACCACGCAATTGTTACATTTTACACAACCACACACTGCAACAGCACACACACATACTCACATTAACTACTAAGTTTATTTGGAGGTATCTAGGCCTTGGTGTTGCCAGAGACCAGTAGGCACCTAAATCCTATTCGAGGACACTCGTTGGCGGTCGCGTCCCAAACAGTCACCAACACTATGTTTTTGATAGATACTGCACATTTTAGCCTCGGAGAGACAGTCATACTCCATATGTGGCCAATAATAACCTAAGCGTCTTATTTTCATTGCCATTGCTTTAGGTGCTATGTGTCCTCCGCATAGTCCATCATGTACTTGCTCAACGATGGTTTGGGCATCAGCGCCACCAACGCATGTTAGCAGTATGCCTTCGTAAGATTGAAGATACAATGTGTCCCCTACCAGTGCATATTGCCGAGAACGCTTTCGTACCGTGTCCTTTTGTGCATTTTTTAGATGTCGTGGTGTTTCACCGTGTAAAAAGTACTCTTTTATGTCATCATACCATTATATCACGTGTGTTGTACTAACGGATGCAATTGGTAATGTATCGAGAGCATTGGTTATGGGTTTAGCACAACTGATTATGGAGCTTGGAAACATATGGAACATATCAGGTGATATGTTTAGATCCAGTGTGGCCAATGTGTCTGGAATCGTGTTATCATTTCTGGAGACGTGTTGCACGTCCATGTTTTCGAATTGCTTCATTAAGTGTTTGGCTAAGTCATAGTATGGTTGTAAATGTTGGGCTTTGCATGTGTAAATGTCTATGACTTTGTTTAAAACCAATTGTGAGTCTACCCTGACCACAAGTCGTGTGATTTCTACAGCTAGTGCTGCCATGAGACCTCTAAGGAGACCTTCGTACTCTACTATGTTATTGGTATAGTGAAAGTCGAAATGATAAGCAAAGGGTCGGATCTCCCTGGAGGGATAGGTGATGATAGCGGCAGCACTTCCCCCTCGAGAGGTGGATGCTCCATCAAAGTTCAAAATAGTGTCGTAGTCATCAGGTACTATGTCTATTGTACTCACATTTTCATCAGGGAACTTGGGCTCTATCGTTGCTTGATTGTGCGTTGGTGATGCAGTCATTTGATTTGCTATGGCCTGACCCTTAACTGATGATTGCGCTATGTAGTGCAGGTCAAACTCAGCTATCATGACTTTCCAATGAGCTATTCTACTTGACTCATAAATGTTTCCTGTGATGGCTTTGAGCACATTATCCATACAGATTTTGTTGACTTGGTTATGGAAGAGGTAATGTCGCCATTTTTTTAAAGAAAAGGTAAGAGCTAAACATGATCTCTCCACCTCATTATACTTATTCTCATGGGCTACTAATGCATGGCTTAAGTAATAGACAGGGACTTCAGTCCCATCATCTCGCTTCTGGCATAGCATGGACACGATTGACGAGTCTGAAGTGGCAAGGTAGATGTAAAATGGCTTATCATTTTGCGGTGGATAAACTGTGGGTAGTTGAACAAGTGCTATTTTAATATTGTCAAATGCTTCCTAGCACTGTGAAGTCCATTCAAAATGGACATTCTTGCGTAGCAAGTGGTTCATAAGTTTCAACTTGTCCGTCAGTTTTTCTATGAAACGCTTGATGAACTGTAATCTACCTTGTAGACCTCGGAGTTCAGTAAGGTTGCTAGGTGGTTTTAGGTTTGTTATGGCCTTAAATTTATTGAGGTCTACTCATATCCCTGCTTTCGAGGCTATGAATCCAAGCATTTTGCCTGTTTTGACTCCAAAGATACACTTCTTTGGGTTAAGTCTCAATTCATATTTTAAACAACACTTTAGTACCGAGTCAAGATCTTGTACATGTTGTTCTGATGTCTTTGATTTAACCAGGATATCATCCACATAGTTGTTGAGCGAGTGTAGCATGTAATCACTAAAAATAAATGTCATTGCCCTTTGATATGAGGCCCCAGCATTCTTGAAACCAAAGGGCATGATTGTATAACAAAAAGTGCCCCATGGTGTCATAAAGGTAGTCCAGAGCTGATGCTTCGGGTTAATGCATATTGGTTATATCCTGAGAAGCCATCCATAAAAGATAACAAGGTGTGCCTAGCGGTTGAGTCAACAAGTTGATCGATGCTGGGTAGGGGGAAATCATCTTTTATGGTTGCAACGTTGAGATCCCGGAAGTCAATGCATAGGCGAATGCTATTGTTCTTTTTCGGGATAATGACCATGTTGGATACCCACTCAGCATAGTTGACAGCCCGAATGAAACCTGCCTGATAAAGTTTGGTGATTTCATTAAGAACTGCCAACGCTACTTCAGGCTTAATCTTTTGCAATTTTTGTTTTACCAGCCTTAATTTCGCATCAAGTATAATATTGTGCTGGACGATTTAAGGATCTAGCCTGGGCATATCAGTGTAAGACCAAGCGAATGCTTTTATGTTGTCTCGAAGCACATCTCCTATGTCTTTGGCTAGTTGGGGTTGCAATAGTGTACTCAATTTTAATATCTTAGTTTCACCATCAGGCATAGCGATAGGGGTTTTAGTCAACGGGTCTTCAGTGATGCTATCAGCTTCTATGTCGAGAGACCTTGTCATACCTTTGTAGTTGTCTAACGTTTGTTGTGTTGAGGCTATGACTGTGTTGTTCGTTGATGTACCTAAGCTAATGGAATTTATGTTAATTTCTCTTGTGATCTTTCCATATGGTCCATCGATGATCAAGGGTGTGGATAAACGCTGACAATCCATCAAGCTTGCTCCTGCCAATAAACAGAGGGAAGAGTGAGCTAATAGGTGTTGTTCAGTGTTCCTTGGCAACATAAATCATGTGTACATGTACGGTGGTGGTTTATCGTCGCACCGGGACACATGGCAGTTTAAGGCCTTACCAGGCCATGTGTGGCAGTTTAAGGCCTTATCAGGCCGTGTGTGGTAGTTTAAGGCCTTACCAGGACATGTATGGCAGTTTAAGAGCATACCAAGCCATCATGGCAGTTTAAGGCCATACTAGGCTGAATGTGTGATTTGACGATGCCTAGTCGCCGTATAATTTGCATTGGAGAGCTTGCGCCGAAATGTTCAGTGTGGGCATCCGAAGTTGGTTTATGAGGGAATTAGCATTTTGGTTTTATATATTTCCCGTATTTTGTATTTGAATAATTTTGATTAAAATTAAATAAAATAACACAAACAAAATTTAAAAAAGGCAAGGCAACGGCGGCGGTGGCGGAGTCAACATGGTGCTATATATAGTGTAAGGCTGTCAGTTGTAATCCTAAATCAAACCGGAGCGTGAGTGTTAATGGAAGTCACGGCGTAAGTGTAAACCACCAAACCCAGCATAAGCGTAGAGGCTCAAACCCCAGCGTAAGCATGAGCATAGAGGCTCAAACCCCAGCGAAAGCGTAGAAGCTCAAACCCAGTGTAAACGTGAGCGTAGAGACTCAAATCCTAGCGTAAGTGTGAGCGTAGAGGCTCAAACCCCAGTGTAAGCGTAGAAGCTCAAACCTAGCGTAAGCATCAGCGTAGAGGCTCAAACCCCAGCGTAAGCGTAAGCGTAGAGGGTCGAACTTCAGCGTAAGCATGAGTGTAGAGGCTCAAACTTCAGTGTACAGGGTTTAGCTCAGCGTGCAGGTTTAAACCCCAGCGTAAACCTGTCAGTTTCAATGTGTAGGATGTCGAAATGGACAAGGATGTAGAAGGCCAGGGAAGGAAGGGGCCTGACCTGTCTTTCACAGAGGAAAGTGAGGCCATGTTGCAGTGTTTACCTAGGCCAAGGGTTCCATTGTGGCTTGGATCGGCACATAGATAGGCTCTAATCCTGCCTCTGTTAACTATTTTTCATCTATACTTGTTATCTGGTGTAGACAGTCTCGGTAGCATAGATTGTTTTGGTAGTGTAAAGCGCCTATATGCTGAGCATAGGTCTGCAGCATAGAGGGTCTGTACAGCGTATAGGGTCTGTATGTTGAGCGTAGAAGGTTTCCACAGCCTATAGCATAGATGGTTTTTACAGCGTATATGCTGAGCGTAAATGATTTTTACAGCGTATACGCTAAGCATAAATGGTTTTTTCTTTTTACGCAGCATATACCCCGAGTGTAAATAGTTTGTTGAAAACATTTTGTTGATAGCGTATACGCCAAGTGTAAATAGTATGTTGGTAGCGTATACGCCGAGAGTAAATAGTCTGTATTTTTCTTCAACATGGAATTTTGTTTCTATATTTCATTTTGGTATATAGCTGATTTATCATGGCACTCTGATTATTTGCAGGGACCCTGAACCTTTCCTGCTAGTGGTTGAGTTGGTTAGCGTGTTGGCATAGTTCGGGCTCCTTGAAACTGATGAACCTACCCCTGATCTGACCATTGATAACAATGGGATATGGTTTAGGGAAGGGGCTTGTGAATTCCTTGCTTTCATCCTAGACAAATTCAAGGTAGTGATTTGGTCCCACCTAAGTGAACAAGTGGCGTGAAGTGTGCTTGAAGTGATGTTGCCAGGATCCTCAGAAGGCATCATGGTCTTCATGGTTGACATTGACGAGGGACCTGTTACGATTGAGGAAGGTCCCTCTGGAGGGCCCAGATCCACTCATCCATTATCGTGCATGTGGGACCTATTGCCACGAGGACCTGACTACCTCAATAACACTTTATTTTTGGCTACTCGTGCGCACACATTATTCCAGAACCCTCCTGGCACGATGTATAGAGTATAGAGGTAAGGTCGTTTAGTTCGTCGTTTCTATTTTTGTCATTTAGTGTTTTCTCCTGTTCTGACGACCATTCTTTTGCAGGCCCCAAATTGACAAAGATGGGATATGCGTCGATGATGATGGGCTTGCACTGGCTCATACCACTCTAGAGACCTTTATGGCGGGTCCCACCCTACATGGAGCTGTATTGGCTCAAACTAAGGATGACATTGTGCATTTCCATACGCAATTTTCTAGGACATTTGCATAGTGCACAGCTCATGGGTGGCTGCATGGAGATTGGTCACGCAATGGACCAGTTTTCCCTCGTGATGCTAACTTGAGTTCTAGCACCTCAAAGTCCACAACTGAAGGTAAGTAACGACATTTCCTAGATGCGTTAGTGTGTTTTTTTAACTGCTGGTGGTCATACTGATGTGATGATTTCAAATTGTGTTTACAGTTAATGTCCCCATTGGTGGGGACCCTGTTACGACAGGGTGAACTGAAAGTACCCTATCAATGATGTTTGGGGAGATCAGCAAGGCACAACGATGGTTGCACACCAATGCCCCGACGTCTATTGTCTATTGTTTAGATGATGTCGGCCTCATAGAGTTATTTACAACCCCGAGCCCTGATTTGTCCATAGCTGAAATGATCGAGATTGTTGATTCATTCAAAAAGTCTGTCTCCTACTACAGCACCCATATTAAGGGTGTCAAAATAGTTTTTCATCTGTCAGCCGAGTTATTTTCAGACCTGTTCGGTGTACCGGAAGATGGCGTGAATGTGATTTTGGATAGGGCACAGAAAGAGCTTCACATGGTGCGTGAGCTAGAAGACTGGTTGGGCATTGTCAAGGGCTCCAAGGGATTCCCTATGCAATGGACGTCAAAGGTGGTGGATGTTAATGAATTGTATCCCCTGTTTTGGGCATGGGTATTTCCTAAATCCCTGTCCCAGGTGAAGAGTCTTGGGGTGGAAGCTGTGTGCATCATGTGAACCATTTTAGAAACTAGGATGCATTATAATTGGGCTCAATTTTTGTTGTCAGGCCTTCATAAGGAGATAGTGCGATTGCATTCAAACGTTGAGGTGCAGTCCCATTTTACATTAGCATTCTTTGTAGGCTATCTATGTCGCTTGGCCGAGTTTCTAGTGGTTCATGTGGATAATAAATATCTTCTACGGGACCGTACTCAATTATCTCGCTCATGGATTAACCATTTGTTCGAGACAACTGAGTCCCAAGATGCACTTGAGGAAATTGATGAATCTGTGTCCATCACGACAGAAGGGTCATCTGGCACTTCAATCCATACACGTGATAGTGTAGGATTGGAACTAGACAATGTGCCTTACACTACAAAGAGAGCTGAACGGGTTATCAATGAAATAATCTGGAAAGCCAAATCGAAGCTCCCGAAGCGTGAACGCCCTAAAGAGGTGGCCTTAAATGTCGAAGAGCCAAGGGTGAAGTGAATATGGTTCAAAATTCCTATTCGAGGTAAGTAAGCTTGGTGCACTTATTGCATTTTCCTTTTCGTCTTATTCATATTTTTCTTTTTGACTGCTTACATGAAACTAATGCCTTCAGACTTGACTCGGGAAGTGAGGAGACAAGAGTTAGAGACCATCATTGAGGAGGAGGAAGCTACAACAGACTTAATAATTGAGGAGGAAGATGTTGGCAGCGATGAGGTGGAAAGGACGGAAGAGCTGGTAAAAGACACCACGGAGACAGAACTGGTCAATGACCAGGGTGGTGTTGATGAAATGTTCAGTAGCTTCCTTAAGGAAAAACTGGACCTTGGTGACCCTCCAAACCCGGAAGGGGTTAGAGAAGATGGTATGTTTCCTTTTGTTTTATTGTTTTGCTTGGTGAATCATTGTTTCTATGGTGTTTTACTTTAATTTTTTTATCCCTTTCAGACGAAGGTAGGATAATTCCTATGATGCGGTTGGAAGTGCCTATGAAGTTGGTTCCCCCTAAAATGCCCCCTGAGGCTAGTCCACCTTGTACTCGTAGACCATTTTCTTGGACCGAGATGCCAAGTAAAATGGATTTCATGACCAGTATCATCAACGAGGTGGTCGAACGTATTCAGGAAGCTCACCCTGAGATAGGTACAAATGTTTTGAGCCTTTTACAGCTTTCGAGTTTCACACCCCTTTTTTTCGTCTAATGTTTAATGGTCATTCTTTTTGTGTGTGTAGGAGCCAAGTTGAAGTGGGATCCATCTGAGACCGTTAGCATTGAAAGTTTGCCTACACTACCCCCAGAAGTTGAGCAGATACCAAGGCCGGTCTATGACAAGGTGGCTGAAGGTCTTGTACATAATGCCAAATCACTTTGGACCTGTAGGCGTTCCATTGAACAGTTATGGTTGCAAATCCAGGCAAAGGAAAAAGAAGTTTCCAAGTTATCAGTTGAACGCGATGATCTCAAGGCTCGGTATGAGTTCGCCTCAGCCAAGCTATTAAGTGATCATTCTTAGCGAACTTCTGAGATCACTTATACTAGATATTAGAACCTGCTCAATCCTCACGCATCACTAACTCGAAAACTAGCAGAGCGTAAGGCCTAGGTAGATCTACTGAACCTCAAGTGCTAGGATTGGAAGGCTTTCGCTTCCAAGGTGTGTAAGTAGGGTCAAGATGAGAAGAACCACAAGCACCATTACAAGAAATCATTGAAGGAAGTATCCATAGAAAAGCGTCAGCTTGAAATGTTTGTAGAGGATCTGGGTCTACGCTCTGCGTTTGGTACCTTTGCAAAGAATAGAAATATTGAGATGGACTCACCTATGAGGGTAATTATGACCACTTCTAGGGAGATCTCTGTGGGTGAATTCCCCTTGAAACATCCTACATGGTCGGTTTTTGACAAGAGGAAGGCCTTGGCAAATGTCGATCTAGGCCTTAATGGGACTGACTGGGCTAGCGTCTTAGAGGAGAAAATTCTCCGTCGACTGGAATTTGGTTTAAGAGGGTCCCCTGCGGTAAGCATTTTGTTGCTATGAAATTCATTTGTTGAGTAATGTTTGGGAGTTTTCTCTTTTGTTCTTGTGTTGATTGTTTCTTTTGCATTTTATAGGGTCGAAGCGACGACGACGTTTAAGAAGATGGCCCCAATGGAGTAGGGACCCATGATGCCGATGGATCTAAAGGGGATGACCCTCCCGTCCCTGATGTTTAGTTTTTGCTTTGAAGTTATTCGGGCTCACATTTTTACATGAGTCATAAATTGAATGTTTTGAGTTGTATTGAACGGATGAATAGAATCAGTTAACTCTTGTACTTGTCTAACTGTATATATATATTTCTACATATTTTTTTTGTAGTGGATTTTGAGTTTAAATGTAAATACGACACGATAATGTAAAATGTTTTGGTTTGTTTTGTAGTTTAAGTGTAGTGCACGAAGTGGGAATGTAAATAAGAATGTAGTTATAAGTAAAGGATAAATGTGAAGACAACTATTGAAGACACGACAATGCAAGCGTAAATTCGTACGATGAACTGGAATTTGCGAGAAAACACAAAATGTAGGTATGGTGGTCTAGTTTAAGGCCATTTTGGACCACATGCACTAGTTTAAGGCCATTTCGGGCCACATGCACTAGTTTAAGGCCATTTCGGGTCACATGCACTAGTTTAACGCCATTTCGGGCCACATGCACTAGTTTAAGGCCATTTTGGGCCATGCGTAAGCAAGGGAAGTTTCAAGCGACACGGGTGGATTTCTCTTGGTAGACCAACCATTTCTGATCATGTCTAGTTTTATGTCGTTGCGAATATGGTATTTTAACGTTGTTCTGGACTTGAATGTCATTTATTGGTTTAGTAGTTTTTTGATTTTTCTCATTTTAATGTTAGGAGTATCGTTAATAGGCATGATTCTATATTCAGCATCTCCTTCACTGATCACATTGAATGGTAATTCAGCCCAAGGGACGTCTGATGGGATAGTTCCCACGTTGGTACTTTCCGGCGCTTCTTCATGTATCGTGGTTTCTGTGTCAGTCGTAGTTTCTAAGTGAGGCTGTGTATGTACGATTTCAGGCCTGGGTATTTTTGTTTTGGGTAAATTTTCCTTTGTGTCTAAGAGATTATCACCTACTAGCTATTGTTCATTTGTATCATCTTATGTAGGCTCTTCGAGCTTAACCTCTAAGCCTTGATCTATGTTTGTATGCAATGAAATGGTAGATGTGGCAACCTCCCCGTGTATAATGATTTCGCCACCTTTGTAAGGCAAGTGAATCTCTTGGTGTATGGGGGAAGATACTGCTTTCAATTGGGCTAACCAAGGCCTTCCCAATATTAAATTGAACCCTGGCATTTCATCGATGACCACAAAGTCGGCAGATGTAGGGAATTGATCCCCTGCTATAAAGTCTAAAGTCACGGTGCCTTTGACTATTACACGTGATCCACTGAACGACTTCAAACACATGGTGGTTGGTCTGATTAACTCCATAAGCCCTAATTGTTCGACGATGAGATAGGGTACTACATTTGTAGCGGCTCCATCATCTACATGCACCCTATGTATCTTGAATTGATTTATCTATATTGTTATGAACATAGGTGTGGTTGTTACTTCTCCCATTTTCTCATTCACTTTGATGTTATCATTGTGGAAACTTAATGGCTTGGGAGTTGACCCTCAAGGTAAGTACATTACCGCATGAATTGAAGGTTCATTTGCAGGTAAGTCTTCGCTTACTAGGATGGAAGTCAACATGCGTACTAGAGCTTCGCGATGAGTTTGAGATGTTAACACCAGGTCGTATAAGCTCAATGAAGTGTTTTTTTGTTTAAGTGCCTATGTGACTTGTGTTAGAGCTGTTGCCAAATCTCTACTGTTGGGCGTACGTTTGTCGGTAGTGATTTGGTCCATTGGGCCCAACAGTTTTATTTCGTGCATAGTTGGTTTGTCATCTTTACCCAGAATTGTTGATTTGGGTGCATCATGTTCTCCGGATGATTCACCCTCATAGCCTATGTTTGGTTTATTGTTAGATGATGTCATGAGTATTGCATTTAGCGGGCTAGGTTTGGAAGGTCCTAAGACTAGTCGTTGGCACTCCTTCTCCAAGCGTTCGCGTGTGTGGTGTAGGGGTATAGTTGGTTTCGGAACCTCAGGTTATTTTAAAACCTATACAATGTATGGATTAGGGTGGGGTTTCGGTTGGGCAGTTGCATGTGGTTGAGTGTCAGGCTAGCTAGGCATTTTGATGACATAGGGGATCGGTTTATTCTGTGTTTGCGGAGTGAAGGATTGGTGGTCATCAGGACATTCGGGTATCCTAACAACATATGGGGTTGGCCTAGCTAAAGGTTGTACCTCCACAGTTGCGATCATAGGTGGTACTCGGACTACATAGGGGGTAGGCCGAATAGGAGGTGGTTGTATGTTTGCGGCAGTAGTGGCAGGAGATACATGCACCACGTATGGTTTTTTAGATGTTGGTGTGCTAGAAGTTGCTACGACGGGGGGAATTCGGATGACATAAGGTTTTTGTGGGGAGTATGATGGTTGAGGCACAGGTGTTTGTACAGTGGGAGGAATGTGCACTACAAATGGTTTCTTAAGTACCTGCTACTCATGATCAGAGTGTACGGTGTTAATGCTAGGTGTTTTCAATTCGTTATCGAAGTAGATGGTGTTAATTACATACGACACTTCTTTAGTATTTAGAGGATCTTTATATACACCCATGGCCTGGTTTTGTGGTTGGACTGGGTTGGCTTCATCAAAAGTGATTTGACCTTCGTCTATCATCCGTTGGATATCTTGTTTCAAGGTGACTCAATAGTCCGTGCCATGCCCGTTACGCTGATTATAATCACAAAAACGATCCATCCTAAAGCCTTTTGGAACCGAGGGCTCATCGGGTGTTGCCAGGTTTAGGGTCTGAACCAGTTGACAAAACCGATCATGCCTTTGGATCGCTACAGGGGACAACTTCTTATGTTTCATCAATCCTTCTTTAGAGAGTTGGTCAAATAGTTGCAATGGCTTCATGGGTAGTGACGTGTATTGGGAGAGGTCCTTCCTCTCGAAGTTTCTCGTATGACCCGATGTTAGGTTTTGTGATGCCGATGGTTCAGGTGCCATCGCAGGAGTGGGTTTGGCGTAATTAGAAGGGGCAGCAGGCGGTTTTCTTTGTTGTCCCACATTCGCTTGTTGTGTTTCCGCTACTGCCGCTATAGTTTTTTTAACCTTTTCTTTATCTTTCTTACTATGTTGATTCTTAAAGGCTAAATATGCAAGATCATGGCTGTTTTATGCAGCCTTCTCTATGTTCTTGATTTGTACAAACGCTTGACTCAGAGTGCATGCATTGAGATAATATAGTTTGGATTTGACAAAATCATTGATAGCCCCTTTTAGAATGGTGAGGAGATACATCTCTGGGAACGGCTCGTGGAGCTCATTGAGAGCAGCACTCCATCGTTGGATGAATTTTTGGACAGGATCAAGAGGTGCCTATTTTACCTGTATGAGGCTGTCCAGTGTTGCTTCAGGCTTCAATTTATACTTGAACCTGGTAACGAATTGGTATAATAAATCTTCTAGAGAAGATATTAAGCTTCGTGGTAAGGCTCGGTACCAATCAAGTGCTCTCCCGGCAAGGGACATGGGGAACACTCGTAGAATGGCATGTGGCCATGCCTAAAGTAGCGCACATTCTAGTCTAAATGTTATGAGGTGGGCATTGGGATCTGTCTCCCCATTGTATTTAGTCAGCGTGGGTAAGGATACACCTTTGGGTAATGTTAGAGGTGGAACCGAAGAGCTGATAGGGTCATCATGATAGAAGTCCACTACCTTGAGCTCTCCGTCAGTGGTTGTCTTGAGGCGTTTGACCTCATCAGTTAGTCCTTGCATTAGTTTTTTAGCATCAGCCTAGTCTTGAGCACTCGGTGAGATAGTAGGTTGAGGATGTTGTATAGTATACAAGTTAGATTGTTGGATAGTGGGCTGGAAAGAAGAAAGCTGTGTAGTGGGAGGCTGCGTTTGCGGAATATTTATGGTGGGTGGTACTAGGGGCGGCATATTGTAGGCAAGGGGTTGTTGTTGTTATGGTTGTCCTTGAGAAATGTTAGGTGGTAGAACTATGTGAGGCGGTATGTTATAGTGGGGGAATTGATGCGGTTGAACACCAATTGCTGCCCATTGGCTAGTCACGCTTTGTATAGACGCACTCTGAACTAGTTGAGTTACAGCGGTGAAAGGCGCTCCTTGGGTTTGGATCTAGGGAATATAATGAGCGGACGTAGAAGCTGGTATCACATGCGGCATCCTGATCACTCGGGACGGGAAGGTTGCTCCTACATTATTTTAAGGAGGTTGTACTTGCGAGAATGGGGCTATTGTTGCAATAGGGGGAATAGCAAGGGGAAGTGTAGTGAGTTGTGGGTCGGTTACAGGAGGAATATGAACAAGTGTGGATGATTCTTGTTGAGGTATTTGTGCTTGGGTGCATTTAAATGGTTGAAGGGATGTAATTTCCCCTGTGGCTAGATGAAACAACGGGTTGGCATGGGTTTGTGGACTAAGAGTATGGTACGAATCTTCATGCTCGGATTGGGCTGCGAAGTCATCCTCCTCTTCCAATTGAGGATTTACCACAAGCTGATCTAGAGACTGGCTCCTTTGCAGGAGGAGTTGTGAGATGAGCTCAGAGTAATGCTCTGGGAGAGGAATGATATCATACGAGGAAGGGATGAACTCATGTCCTCCCCTATGGAAGAGTTTGTATTATCTCTTAACCTCCATTTCAGTTTGGTCTACGGCTAGGCCGGCTTATATTTTTAAGCATATGAAATTGTATTGGTCCTGAGTTATAATGTTAAATGATGGGTTCCTCCCTTGCAATCTGAGAGACCGATGAGGACCCACTGTGGGCTGTACTATGGGTTGTTGAACGGCCATGATGCCCATGATGTCTGTGACTGGCTTGGTTGCAGCGTTGGAGTTTGCAGTGTCCATGATGAATGGTTGTGAATATGACACAGTGGAAGGGATATGAAACTGGTATACTCAATACAGCATACACCTACGTTCGCTGCGTACAGCGTATAGATTGAGTCTCAGCATATAGGCTTCAACTACCAATGTATAGTGACAGCGTCCAAGTCTGTTGAGCAGCGTAGACAGAGTCTACAACGTAGAGCATATAGCATATACTTAGCAGTGTAGACAGAGTCTACAACGTAGAGCATACATCGTATACTTAGCAGCGTAGATAGAGTCTACAGCGTAGAGCATACAACGTATACTCAGCAACATAGATAGATTCTACAGCATAGAGCGTACAACGTATACTCAACAGTGTAGACAAAGTCTATAGCGTAGAGCGTACAATGTATACTCAGCAGCGTAGACAGAGTCTACAGCATAGAGTGTACAGCGTATACTCAGCAGCATAGACAGAGTCTATAGCGTAGAGCGTACAGCGTATATTCAGCAGCATAGATGGAGTCTACAGTGTAGAGCGTACAACGTATACTCAGCAACGTAGATGGAGTCTACAGCGTAAAGCGTACAGCATATACTTAGCAGCATAGACAGAGTCTACAACGTAGAGCGTACAATGTATACTCAGCAGCGTAGACGCTGGGAATTTTGTAGAACAGGATGCCAATCCAGGGATTTGAGAACTGGGTTTACGGTTGACGCTGTGTGAGTCTGAGAAGATCTGGGTATGAGAGCACTGTAAGTTTTAAGCAGTTTCGGGCCCTCCTTCTAGTGCCATTTTCTATACCGTTCGAAATTGTCGGTCTCTGGCTGGAATGAAACAGAAACCTGGAGATCCCTGGACATGCACAGAAGACCCTACCTTCGCTTGAGGGCAAGCTAGAATTAACAAAGGTAGAGTACCTTGAGTGATCCGCACGCGGATCAGGCAAGGATTTCCCCGAACATACACTGATATACTGTACGCTGGGTTATACGTAAATGGCATAACAAATGTAAAATGGAGCATAAACGTACAGGAGCGTAAGCAGTAAATATACAACGATGAATGAAAAACTGTAATAGATTTTAGCAAAGAAATGTAGCAATATTATTGCGAAATGAGAGTTGCAATGCACCGGTCTAACACATTTCTCTGGTTTTTCTTTTCTCTCTAGTTTTGCAATGCACCGGTCTAACGCAATGTAGAAATATACAGGGTTTTGCTTTGCTCTCTGGTTTCTTAGTGTCTCTGTTTTTTGTCTCTAGTTTGCTCAAAATTGCCAACCCCAATCTAGTGAAAAATTGGTATTTTTATACAAGTTTAGATGTGGGATTCAGATTTGGAAGGGGATGATTGGCTATGAAGTGGTAGACTCTCAAGTTGGATGACATGCGGCACGTTGACCGGGTGCAAAATAATGAAATTTTACAAGTATACAGCGTGCTGCACGCCAGCGTATATTGTTGTACGCCAGCATATACACACTGCACGTAAGACCTCGGCATACAGACTTGATCAAAACAAAAGAAGTCATTCAGCCTTCAGATTTGAATTCGGATGCCATGAGGATGCTACCTGTAGATTTTCAGCTTGGTTGACCTTGATCTGATATGGTTCTAGAGGGTTTTGATTGATATGCATATACGGTGGACGTACATGCTAGGCATGCATGTTATGTTTGCTAGGCGTATACGCTGGGCATATATGCTGGGCGTGCAGGATGTACATGTTCAGTGTACAAATTCCAGGATACATGATGTTGACACCTAATGATTTCTCTGTTCATGTGAGTTGATGCTTCGTACAAGATTTTTCTTTGAAGCGTTGTTTCCATGCCATCTTCGGGGGTTGCATGCCGGGCGTATACGTCAATCATACATGCTGAGCGTACATGTGAGGAGTGTATGCTGGGCGTATACACTATGAATGTATACTTGGGTGTATACGCTGGGCGTATACGCTGAGAATGCATACTTAGTGAGGAATATGTTTCTTGAGCTCCGAAGTTGCCATGTTTGATAACAGATGTCGTCGTGGTTGTCTGCGGGTCCCAGGGAACTGCTCCTTGTTGAGTTCGACTCTGTTTGAAGCTATCTGTGGGGCCCTCAAGCTTTAGTCATGCTGGGGAGCATCATGACTTGGCTCGATTCTTGTTGGAGAAGTACAATGCTCAGAATTTTGTGGTGTTTTAGTACTAGTGGTATTACTAGTGGGATTTATAGAGAAAATTCATGGGCACAAAATAGTGGTTCTGTGGGTAGTGCAAAGGATCACTTAGCCTAGCAAGCCCTGGTGAGGGCCTGTCCACCCTAGTGAGGTGCTACAAAAAACCATCATCCACCACTACACCATTATCACCATCCTTCACCTCTCATGCTACCATCGCAACTGCACTACTATTGCCACCACCACCACCACTATGTGCATCACCATTTTTGCTAGTGCTACCTCTATTGCACAAGCTACCACCAAAAATTTTTCCAATCCATGATGTCTATAAGCACCACAAAAATTGTGGAAGTCCACCTCCCATGAAGCACTGTGGACACCATGGAAGCCCACCTGTTACAAAGCCTTGCAAACATTATGGAATCCTTCCTTCCACAAAGCTCTATAGACATTGTTGAAGGTAGCCCCCCATGGAGCACCACGAACATTATGAAATCCTACCTCCCATGGAGCTTTGTGAACACCATGGAAGCCCACCTCCCAAGGAGCACTATGTATACTATGGAAGCCCACCTCCCATGGATCTCCATGGACACTATGAAAGATTTTCTCCCTTAGAGCTTTAATTGGTACTGTCATTGCCAGTAGCTTGTCATCTTGGCAAACTGAAACTTTTTTGTAAATCAACAAGAAAATTCAAATTTTTCATCAGTTAACAAAAAAATTTCAAATATAAAGGAAACGGGTAGTAAAATTCAAATAGAGAAACATGAAAATATTTTCATAAAATAATTTGATACATTCACAGCAACTAAAATAAAAATTCTGTAATCAAGCATGCTCGCTCTAGAGTAATCTTCGAATGGGTGATCCTTAGGAAAATCTTGTTTTACATGCATTAATTCTTGAACTAGTAAAACCATAACTTTTGATTTTGAAATACATTTTCAACCAACAAAGAGTCTTTTCTTATAGATTTCAACCTCCCAAAGATAATGGTGAAGTTAGATCTACCCCATGAAGATCCAAAACTTATTTTTACTCCTTGCCCAACATAGTTCCTCACGATGCTCAAAGACTTATTTTAGCATAATTTGGAAATATGATGTCCATTTTTAACATATGAATAGTCATTTTAAACATTTCTTAGCCTTTTGAAATCAATGATGAGGTTAGATTTATCATCTAGGTATCTAATATTTCAATGATATCTTAACATATGCCTTAAGAAGCCATAACTTAGATAACTAATCTTACCTAATAATTTAATTGTTAGAACTTATAAATTTAACCCCTTAGGCCTTAATATTAAATGGTTAGCCTATTATTATAGTTATTCTTAGGTTAATAACCCATAAAATAGTTAACCCCTAGTGTTTCATTAGTTACCCTACCGAAGTCAATGTCTTAAGGGGTGTAGAAAGTTCATTAAGAATTAAGATAATGTACCTAGATGTTACCACTCCAAAATTAGTTAATAAACTAGAATGGTCAAGAAAATGTATATCAATTCATCCTACAACATATCATACAATAAAATAACATGGAGAGTTGTAATCTTGTTCTAAATAACATGAAGAGTCATAATCTTATTTCAACAAGGGGTATGATAGCCATGAAGAGAAATGGCCTAGGAGAGAATCCAAGAATGAGAATAAAAGTGAAAATATATAATGCACTAGCAAGATCCATAGTTAATGAAGAACAACATCCACTCTATCCTCTATGAGCCTTGGATTGGCATGAGTATCAATACCCATGCATTTTAGAAGAATTACAAGATTTGAATGCTAATGTCTTGTGCCTACAAGAAGTCTTACAATCGAAATTCCTATACCAATTCCAATTGAACTTGGGAAATATGGAATATAGAGGTATTTATAAATAAAAGGTCCTTTTGGAAGTTCTTCTTTCAAGCCATAGAGATTAGCCTATTACAAAAATCACAAAATGGATGGTTTCATGACCTTTTATAAAGAAGCCAAGTTTGAATTGGTACAAAGATTTGAATGGAGTTTAGAAGATATGATTTTTAATCGAATAACTTCAAATTATGAGAAAGAAAAAATAATCAAGATTCTAAAGAAGCCACATAGCTTTGGCATTAATACCAATAATAAAGTTATTAGGACAATGTGTATGTGTGGCTAATACACATTAAATTGCCAAATCAACATGTCCAAATGTTAGATTGTGCCAAGGAGCATACTTGATTAAAAAATAAAGAAAATTTTGAAGAATAAGTTATTCCTAAGCCATACCAATCCAATGTCATTTTTTCTTTATGGATATTTTAATGCGAAAGTTGAAAGTAGTCTTTATCAATTCTTAAACTATGGATGTGTAAAAGAATCCTTGGAAGAGGAACTAGATTTGAAGAAGATGTTTCCATCAATTCAACATGAAATTTCACTAGCCAGTGCATATTCTACATACTTCAAATCTTGAGTAGATAAATTAGATCCTAGAATTCAGGAATAGATAATGTTGATGAATAGTATTCATTAACAACCATAGTTCAATAATTACTCTACCATGATTAATGAAGATGGATTAACATCATTCTTCATTGAGATCCTAGATTATATTTGGTGCAATGTCTAGTTCTTTCAAGTTTCCAAGTTACTAGATGATGAGCAATGAGGTACCCCCTACGCCCAACCATACGAATCACAAGCATTCATGCCTAATCTATTCAAATTCCATGGATGGGACTAGTTGTGGCATCTAGATCATTGTTCCTTGATCACAGTTTGTTATATTCCCACTTAGACTAACGATATCTTTATCACATATGGTTTAGTCCAAAGTGAGGTATATGATTCTTAATGTTGTTTCAGCCTTATGCTACTCCTAATGATAATAAAGAAATCACTTGTTTAAACAAATTAACGATGGAAAGTAAAGTCTAAACTAGCCTACAAGTTATGAGTGTCCATTACTAGCTTGTCGTACATGTCCTAAACCCACATATCCACTACTAGAATTACCAAGTGCTATGCTACTGGGTGAAGTAAGCAATAATGCTACTGGGATTACCAAGAGAATACATGTTTACACTCGAAACTAACTGTTCTCATTCTACCAATTCATTATATGCATGGAAACATAACTATTAAATAATTACATGAAATATATATTACATGAAAAGTAAATTTAATCTAATTCAAAGTGTTGTAACGAATAAGAATCAATCTCAATCTTATTGTCATTCATGGAATGTGTCCAGGTACATTGCCAATTGAATAAGACACCATAAAACTAACTTAGATTTACATTGTAGGAACTCACTGATTATTCTCTAAGACTACAAAATAAAATTGTAAGTGTTCAGCTACTCTATTGACCAAAGAATGCAAATACACAGTGGGAGGATGCAGATTTATAGGCAAAAATAGACACTGCTTTGATGGGTCCTAGTTGATGCATCATTGCATGCATCAACCAGGCATAATCGATGAGGCCAAGATATCAGGGCTAAGATATTGAAGCCAAGATAATAAGGCTAAGATATCTAGGCTAAGATATTAGAGCCAAAATATCGAGGCTAAGATATCAAAGCTAACCAAAAATTAACATTTTGTCAAATATCCCACCCAAATGATGATTCATCATACCCCCATGATTGAATAAAACTCATCCTTGAGTTAACAAAATAGGATCAAGCTTTCTTTACAAAAAATTAGGAATGATGGAATTATTGACTGATGCTAACTACTGACTAACTCTAAGTGTTGCATTACAAAATTTTATTTGAGTGAATGAATACAAAATGATAGAGTGACAAAAAGACTAGATAGACTTGGAAGATCACAAAATTTGTAGAGGTCTTCAAGAATCTGCTAAAGATTATTCTTCTTGTTGCCACTTGTGGTGGTAGACTTTCAACCTTGATTGTTATGTTGATGCTTCTCTAGTTATGTGGAACATTCTTGAAGGATGGACTAGAATTTATTCTCATCATCCATGGATCTAGTAAACATGTGATTCTTGAACTACTATCTTGTATGTGCTATAATTTGTCCATGGGCATATCCTCTGTTGTACCTCTCTTGGCTTCATTTTCATGCTCGAAAAAAGACCTTCTTCATTAAGCATTTCTTTTAGCATCACATGTAGTCACCAAAGAATCAACATTAGTTTTGGTAAATTTTCCTTAATAATTAACCATTTTTTGGATTATTTAGTTTTTATTTAAGAACTTGATGATGATAGCATACTATGCCCAAGGCTATAAGGTAACTAAAATTATCAAGTTGTTCACATTATTTTAATCAATTACTATTAGTTACCATGATGTTTATAAATAGGATGGTAAAAAAATTTCAAAATTTCAAAGTAGACATCCCTAGCCCTCATGACTAAGAAGTGTAACTCTAGAAGTGCACATGTTTTCGAACAATTGAAACTAAAGGTCCAATTCATAAGATGACCAAAAAATATTGAACTTGAAAGATATTTTAACAAAAAAGTAGGAGAAAGGAAAAAAAGTAATTGAAAGTTAATGAGCGGAAAGGTACCCCTACACCCAACCATATGAATACGAGTGTTCATGCATGATCCAATTGAACTCTGATGATTAAGTGCTTATGTTCCTACATAGAACAAGGATGAGTTATGCAATTGTTGTCTTCCCAAGCTTACTTTTAAGGCTTAATTATATGGTTAAGTAAGCTCGAGGTATGTGATTTTTTATTATTTTATGTTTTATTTTCTTGATGCTTAAAAGAGAGAAATGAAGTAATTTAATAACTAATTAGATTTAACTAGTTAAATATTCTCTAACTAGTCCTAACACCAGCATCCGTTCCCACTCTCCACACACATCCTAAACTAGTGTAACACTACTGGGATTACCAAACGCTAGTCGTTACTAGGTTACCAAGTCTTCCCACATATGCTCAGAGTGGTCGTGCTAAGTGTGCTAATTCATTGATAATTAATAATTCAATAGAAATAACATTAATTAACTAATAAGAGCATCAAATAATAGTAAATAACATTAAATGCAATGATTAAGCTATTCTGAATATTGCAAGGTTTATCACAAAGTTCATCTTTATTTTCGGACACAAGGTATGCTCAGGTACATGCTTGAATAAAGATCCGTTCACTTTATGACTCCTACTGCGGGCACTCAGAAATAATTCTAACTCTAGAAGGGAGAAACCTGCAAGAGTTTGGCTAAGGGACTAAAAAATAATACCAAACCAAGTGCCCCTATCTCTTATTTATAGGCAACAATACAGGTTCCAACATCACATCTCCAATATCGCTATTCGGCACCTTTGATATCACGTATCTAATATCAAGGGTCCAATATCGAAGATCTAATATCAGGACTCATCAAAAGTGATGAGAAGTAGTTCCAAAATTATGCATGAATTTAGAAAAACTATCATTGATGTTCTAGAAGATGTGAAGGTTAGTTCAAAGCCATGATCAAAAAAATGTTATGCAAGCGGATCCTCCCAAAAGCAGGCTCCTACCATAATGCCCTTGCATAACCACTACTATAGATGTCTGTGGGCACCCAAGAAGTTAAATGTATACCATGCCTTTATTCCAAATAACTCACAACTGCCATGGTTAAAATGTTTTATTGTACTACACAAAACCAAAAGGCTCATAATCGCATGCAGTAATGAGGTGAATAATGGGATGAGAAGGGATTGCAAAGATAGGGATGTAAGGTACTTCACCATGTCCATAATAGGTTCTTATGAAAAATGTGATTAAAATGATTAGCATACCTATGTGTCCAAGTTTAGACCAAGTCCATACCATGAACAGTAACCTTGCATTGATGTGTTTCTTCCTTTCAACCACCATGAGTTCACAATCACCTTAAAGAACAATCATCATTCCAAAAAGAGGAGAAAAGAGAAGAAGGAAGGAAGGGCCCTAGTTAGAGGGGCACCTTTAGGCATGGATAACATGTCTTTCCAGCCCCATAACTAGTGCTTGTAGCCCGTTATTGTCTATGGGTGTGCTTTAAATTCCCATTATTTTTTCTCTCTTTTTTTTTGTTTTTTTTGTTTGTTTGTTTGTTTTTTATTTCTTTTATGGGAACCACAACATGCAAATACTTTTAGCTTCCTTTTTATTAGTCAATGAAGGAGTGATGATATGTGCCTTGAGAAGTCATAAGCCACATGAATAAGACAGGAAGAAAACCCAACAAGTCCCCTTGAGGTCACACCCTTTTCCATTCCCACTTGATCATTCCCTCTTTCTTAAAGGTACAATGATCATTGATGAATTTTATTTTCATAAAAGAAGAACCAAATTGTTTCCATGAAAAAGACCTTTTATTCAAAGAACTAGAGGGATGAATGAGGTGGTCTCACTACTGTACACAATTACTTACCTAATCATCTTAATAGCGTAGAACAAAGATCCAACACATCATGTTGACTTCTACATCATGACTTGGTAATATTATTAACAAAAACATGAAATACATTCATTAAACATAAAGGGAATGACTTAAGAAAAGAGAAAAATATAAAGGAAAGAAAAATATTAAGAATGGAAAACATATGAAGAATCAAAAAATTTTGGAACAAACAAGAAAATGATAAAAAATTGAAAAACAAAAAAAGGTTAAAAAAACTTATTAGTTCTTGAACTAGGATGGAGCATCTCTCCCATGACTAATCTTATGGCTACATATTCGAGAGATGGACTGCACAATCCCCTGGTTATACACCACTAGTTTTCCATTTATCATTATTACTAATGTAATTAATCATGTGGTAGCACATCTAACATTAGTGATACTCTCATTTGGATCATTCAAAGATGTATCTTCATCTGGACTTCAAGGTATTCTCATTTTTGGGAGGTCCAGATGTGTTTTCTTCTTCTTCTTCATTTTCTATTTTAATTCCCAAGTCTCCATGTTTAATATCCACTTCTAGTGTATACTCAAAGTGTAAGATATTTGTGTCTAAGTCCTCTGTTTGGTCCATTTTCTTAAGTTTATAACTAATAAGCAGATCAATTGCCTCCATGCATCTTTGAAACAATTTTATACTCTCATTTTCAAGCCACTAGACATCTTCTAGTTTAGTGGCTACTACATAGATTGGTTTTTTCTCACACACCTACTCTTGAACTTTCGTATGAGCTATGTTAATATTTTGAATTTTGGGCCCACAACTGCACCCTTTACTATTAGTAGTGATGCATGGATTATTTTGTCTCTCCATAGTGATAGGTTTATCATTTCTGTTAGGTGTTGGAGCAATGATGGATGTTGGCCTTTGCATATGATTGGAGGACATTGGTTGTGAAATGAAGGATTTTGCACTTGATTAGAATTATGCTAGTTTGGATGAGATAGTAGGTCTATGAGTGTTATGCGTATGCATGGGTACCATCCTAAATAAAGGCCATTTCCAAGATTGTGGTGGAAATCTACTGGCACTATCATTTCTGTGTATGTTTGCAAGACAAGTGGCATTCTCTCATTGATGTCATGGTGATGAACCTTCCTGTGTTGCTGGTGGTGACATATGGTAGATGGAAGTATGAGAATATTGAGGATATGAAAAAGGATGGGAGGTGTGAGATGGTGATCCTTCAAAATATGTATGGGTCGATGATATTCGAGAGAGAGGTAGTAGTGATTTGAAGTAGAGGAAATAGAACTAGTCAAGGAAATAGGTTGTTGAACATAATATCCGTATGGTTTCAGCTGGTAGTAAGGGTAGTGCTAGTTTGACGATGGCCTCCCTCATGACTATGGGTTTTTCCACTACATTGAATGATAGTGTTAAGGCTGGTAAGAAGTCCCACTAGGATGGTATGGTTGGTTGTAGAACTGTCTATAGTTACCTTGTGAGAAAGGTAATTTCCTGGGCATTTGCTTTTGTACAAACATGCGTTCAATGAAAAATCCCAATACTCATGTAGATTTAACATGATTGGGCAATATTCCTTTGTATGGTTATATAGGTAGATGTCACATCCATCATCTTTTTCTGTGGTTGAGTCTATAGCCTCTTCTTCTACAGCCATTTTTCCTGTTTGCCGATAAGTGTTCCTAGCTATTTCTTGGTTCTTCTTTCTCCGTTTATTGTGATCACCTAATTCATTTTGTGTTACCTTATCCTCTATAGTTTCTATGAAAGTTGTATCTTTTTCATTTATCCACTTTGACATCCTATATAGCCTTGCCTAGAATTCATCAAGAGATTGTTTCAATGACAAGGTTTTTTGTGAAATCACCTCATCGAGAGCTACCTCTTTTTTCTAATCATAGAGATGGACCCTCTTCTTTTCAAGAGTTGGGTCCCAGTGATATTTCTCAACATTCTCTTGTTTACATACCTCTTCTTCTTCTTTTGCCACCTACTTGATTAGCCTTTGTATCTGATTGGATTTTAGTTTGTATAATCGACCTTGAGCATACATCCCAAAGGTCTCCCTCATTTCATTACAAATTCCATCTATGATGTGGAAAAGTTTCTCTTTTTGAGAGAAATCATGGCTAGGACATATATGTAGTAGAAAATAGTATCTATCCAAGGCCACATCCAAGGGTTCATGATTTTCTTACTTCTACCCTTGTATTTTTTTTCTTAGGTTGGACACTCTTGCATAGGTTTGGTATTTTTCATTGAAAAGTTCTAGCATTGTGGACCACTAGTAGATGGAACTTGGTTCCAACAATCTATACAAACTTTCAACTTTGTGTATTAGTTTCCTAGGGAAGAGCTTAAGCTTTGCCACTTATTTTTGATATTTTGCAAGGCACAAGAATCATGGAAGGCTTGTAAGTGATGTTGTGGATCAAAATCATAGCCTTATACAAATTTAGGGATATTATTCATATTGATCCTTTTTATGTGACTTTCCCTACAATGCCTATGGGGTAACTTAACTACCTCTATGATATGCATCAAGATCTTGGTGGCCAATAAGGATTCATCATCATCGAACATGGCATGGTGAAAATTGCTATTTCTATTTGCCCAATTGTGATAGTTTTGGCTATGTTCATGTTGAGGTCTTTGATTTCTCCTGTGGTTTTGATTTCTACCCTTATTTCCTCATAGTGGAGCTTTGTCTCTATACCTATGTTCATCTTCATCAAAAATAGATGTTGAAGAAGAAGAGGAAGATGAGAAATTGGGAGGATTTCCATGGCCTCAATGGTGTTCCCCATAGTCTCTTAATTTATCTTTTTCAAGTTTTGAGGAGGTCCTAGGCCTTGAGGCCTCCCTTGGTCCAAGACTTACTTCATCTCCTCTAGGGTTATCTATCTTAGGTGAATGTAGTCTTTGAGTGTCATTAGGATGGTCATGAACATATAAAACCCCTACATGAGGTTGGTCACTTCGATTTTCTTCAACATATATCTCATTAGTTCTTCAATGAATGTTCTCACCATACAATGCATTATTGCTTCATTGAGAAAGAGACATTATTTTTAGTTAATTATGTGTGTGATTTAATATTTTCAAATGATAAATTATTAATATTATTATAGCAATTATGTATAATATACCTAATCTAGATAACTAGCACCATCCCCAACAACGGCACCAATGATGAGTAGCAAGGTACCCCTTACATCCAACCATACAAATCACAAGTGTTCACACATGATCGAGTCAAATTTCTTAAATGGAACTAGTTGTGGCATCTAAATTTCTAGGCTTTAATTGCAGTTCGTTATCTTCCCACTTGGACTAGTGGTAGCTTTGTCACATATGGTTTAGTTTAGAGTGAGGCATATGATTCTTGATGTTGTTTCAACCTTATGCTACTCCTAATGATAATAAAGAAATCATTTGTTTAAACTAATTAACAATGAAAAGTAAAGTCTAAACTAGCCTATGAGCGATGAGTGTCCATTCCCAGCTTGCTGTACATATCCTAAACCCACGTATTCGCTACTGGGAATACCAAGTGCTATGCTACTAGGTGGAGGAAGTAATAACGTTGTTGGGATTACCAAAAGAATACGTGTTTATGCTTGAAACTGGCCATGCTTATTCCACCTATTCATTAATATGCATGGAAACATAAATATTAACTAAGTACATGAAATATAAATTGCATGAAAAGTAAATTAAATCTAAGTCAAAGTGCTACAATGAATAAGAATCAATCTCGATCTTATTGTCATTCATAAAATGTGTCTAGGTACATTGCCACTTGAATAAGATGTCATACAACTCACTCAAATCCACACTACAAGGAGTCACTGACTATTCTCTAAGACTTCAAAATAAAATTGCAAGAGTTTGGCTACTCTATTGACCAAGGAATGCCAATACACAACAGGAGGACACATATTTATAGGCAAAAATAGACACTACATCGACGGGGCCTAGTTGACGCATCATCGCATTTTTCAATGAGGCCTAGTCAATAAGCCAAGATATCAGGGCTAAGATATCAAAGCCAATATATCGGGGCTAAGATATTGGAAGTAAGATATCGGAGCCAAGATATCATGGCTAAGATATTGGAGCTGACAAAAAATTAACTTTTTGTTAAATATCCCAACCAACTGATGATTTATCACTAGAGTTAATTTCTAAAGAAAACATTAATAATAAGCATGATCAAGCCCTTCCATCCCAAACAAGATCATATAATCGCATACCACTTATAGCAAAACTATACTTACTTCCATTAATTTCTAAGCTTAATCAAGATTAGGAAGTATCTTAACCTTACTTATGATTTTCATAATCTTCTTCATTATTTAATTTATATTTTAATTAGATGAGTAAAATATCTAGGATAATGCAAGTTCAAAATAAAGAATTTACCTTGCCTTCAGCTGGGTAACTAGATAAGAGTTGCAATTTCTGTAACCTTGGTTAGGACTAGTTATTGGTGGTTGGTAGATCTTTAATTCATCTCTTATCATTATTTTTGAAAATGAGGTAAGGATTTATAAAATAGTATTTAATTTTCCATATATCCTTTTCACTTATATATTTTTTTTTTTTTGCAAAATAAGTAAGAGAACATTAGGATATACAACTTCAAGTTCAAATGAAGAAGTCAAATTATTGAAGCAAAAGAGCATAAATGCAACATTAGAACTGGAAAAAGATAGTGAACATGGATTCATTCAAGGACAAATGAAACCTAAGGATGATAAATTGTAACATCCTCTTCTCCAAATGATGTCATTGCATAATAAAGATGGTGTCTCTTCATAAGAAGTGTTATGATTGTCATCACAAGACCTAAAAAAGGATAGTTGTAATTAAGACCTGAAAGGATGTGTTGTAATAATGGACATGCCTCTCAAGGTGATCTTTTAGAGTTAGACTTGAGATATTTATACCCAAGAATTAGAGGTCATATTAGCATAGAGTTGTCAAATCGATAAAGATGAGTAATAGGTGTCGAGTAAAGTAGGATGGAAAGAGGATTGGCCATCCCTTCTAATCGATTGTAGGCTTAATCATGGCGGCAATGCTAAATTACCTCTAAGGGATAAATGATGAAGAAAGAAAACCTCAAGGGACACCTAGAGCATGATCCAAATATACTATTTCACATCAATAAAGTAGTCTTTCCTTTTCCTTCAGCATTTTCCTTGTCATTTTCCTTATGCTTAATGTCGAATGTTACACATATTTGGCTTTTGCTATGTTATCTTCTTATGCCTAATGTGTAATAAAATGTATATTTAACATTTACCATGATATCTAGAAATGGGATGTCACAATCTCTATACTATTACTAATATACTTTTGAAATATGCTCAAGATAAGTCTTTGGAAAGTTTCAAAATAATTACAAAGATCAAAGAAAATCAATCTTTTTGTATATGTTGCCTAACAAGTCATGAAATTAGTATTCTCTTGGCTTTTTGGAACTATTCTAATTTTCTTATATCCACTATATCTATCCAAAAAACTATAGTATGTGTGTCCTATTATTGTATGTAGATCTTAGTCAACATATTATAGAGGAAATTAATCTTTAAATGTAGTCAAATTCAGCAACCCAAAGTCTATATAGGCCTTTCACATATTATGTTTCTTTGAAATAATGACAAGTCAACTTACAAATTTTTTATCTACAATTGGTTGGATGAATCCTACCTTTAATAGCTTCTCAAGCTCTTGCTGAATAACTTACTTAAATTTAGGATTCAATGTTCTTTGTGATTGTCTACATGATTTAATAGCTAGATCTATATAACTATGATGTTCACAAATGCATGGATCTATCCCTATGATTTTTTTCATATGACCATGCAAATATTGTAGACCATTTGTTAATAACCTCAAGTAACTTCTTCTTTTTCTATTTAGTTAGAGTAGCATCAAATATTACTATTTTTACATTATTTAGAAACATGTATTCAAGTGAGTTCAATAATTTCTTTAGTTCTATAGGCTCTAGTTCAATCTTATCTAGGATTTTTAGCTTTCCCAAAATCATACCATCTTCTTCTTCATATCTTACTTGGGAAAGTTATTTTTTCACTCATTCCATTTCATCTATCTTATCTATATAGGTACTTGTCATTTTCTTAGTAGGTTTCATGCATATTTTAAAACTACATTCTTCTTCAATATTCAACCATTATATGTCTTCTTATTTTATGGCTACTACATATAGGCACCTTTATACACACCTTTCTTCTATATACTACATGATGGAATATGCCCTTAATTAATCATCCACATGTTCTACATACGATTACATCAAGTATCACTATGCACGATGAATGGAACTTCTTACTTCTACATACTTCATGTTTGTCCTCCTTGGATATTTTCAATGATAAATATCTAATTTATAGCTTATCATTAGTTATGCTAAGCCATGCTTTCCCCATAAATATTGAGAATCTGCCTTTATTTTGGTCTACATTGATAGTTAAGAAATTTTATAGGTTGGACCAATCATTAATGTTAATCACTATGTCTTCTACCTACCCTAATGAAACTACAATAGATTGGTTTGTTGGCTTTAATTTGATGTTCTATTTATTTAATGGTAATAGGTTTTAGAGTTTCTACATATCTTATGAAATAAGGTTTGTCCCAAAACTTGAATCTAAGAATGCTTTGCATGGTGCATTTCTGGCTATCTATAAATATATTAATAAAATTCCTAGATTAGTTATTTTCTTAGAAAGTACCCCTACCTAAATCTAGTTGCTCACTATCTAGGTAAGCATGAAAATCTTAATGTTTCTAATTTAGTTTTAAGGAAGCATGAAATTATTTGAATAGGTTAGAGGTGTAGAAACAAGGGTGAAATTCATAGCTATAGTCTTTCACTCTTTATGGGATGGACTTATAGACATACTAGATCTTTTTATAGGCATAGGAATT
Organism: Gnetum montanum; assembly: GCA_015680685.1. Taxonomy (NCBI): domain Eukaryota; kingdom Viridiplantae; phylum Streptophyta; class Gnetopsida; order Gnetales; family Gnetaceae; genus Gnetum; species Gnetum montanum. Next base: position 298,297 of record MNCI01019773.1, read on the forward strand.
ATTCTAAAGAAAGGAAACTTGTCAAAATTTCACTCTAAATTTTTGGTATAGTCATCTATATGTCCGTTTACTACTCTCATTGCATTTGTTTTGTTGAGGTTTAGTTGGTAACTCTCCTTGCATTTGTGGTGGTGAATCTAGAGGAAGTGAATTGTGAGGTTACTAAGGATGTGATTGATGTGAAACATAAGAAGGTAATTCTAGGCATGAAATTACTTGTCTCTCGTACTTCAATGGATAGTAGTTCTAGAACACATAAGTAGAAGCACTTCCTAGAGAAAAAAATTACTAGATATAGTAATCATATGGATCAAGTTGTCTACAAGGATATTACTACCTTGATGGTAACATCCCCCACAAATATGAATTTTTCCACTATTTATAGTACTATTTCTAATTTTAAGGATGAGTCTTACTTGGATAGCATGGTTGTTGCTAGTAGGACTATGAATAATCGCCTTGTGGATAAGTCAATATCTTAGGCATTTTCTTTTTAATAAACATGGAATTCAAAATATATGCTACTAATTCATATAAATGTATCATGACTATTAAGGATTTAATATATTCTATCAAACTTATCATGATGATTAAGATATATATTGTGTAATAATGTGAACATATGCATACATTGTCATGGTGTACAACACAACTACAGTGTTGATACGTGGGAGTCAAAGTTTGTTATAAATAATTCTAACAGTGTTAGGAGATGACTAAGTGCATGAAGCTTGCCAACCTTTGATACATTAATTTAGCAGTGCTCTCCACTAGGAGACTAAGCATAAAATTGGAAAAGCTAATGGCCAAATCCTACGTATTATATGAGGTTCTGAAAGCTAAATTTCAAGATTAGTGAATAATCACAAAGAAATTGACCAATAGGATGGTAAAACATTAGGAGCTAAAGAACATAGTAAAAGAGTTTAACATTGAATGCAAAAAACTTATTGTCTAGTTCATCTACACTAAGAAAATAGTCCCTATTTTACCTTGCCCCTAGGATGTACCAATGCTAGCAACTCTAAGAGATGTTGCCTAGACAATCAATGATTTCATAACCAAGGAAGAGAAGATGAAGTTATTATTTGATGCATTCAATCTACCAAAATAAGCAATAGCAATAACAATAGTGGAGTCATAGTTAATAACAAGGCATGAGAAGCTACTACAAGAGACATCATCTTCCAAGACAACTTAAGGCATCTACCTTGGAAAAAAAATTTATATAACTCCTAAGGTCAAATTGTTGTAAAGTGTCTAAATGTGTTAAATATCAAGGTGTAATAAATATAATGATATTGTCTATAATGCAACACTCAATTTAGTTAATTGGTTAGTCAATTAGTCTTATACTTTTCAAATTCTGTAAACAACTCTACCTAGTTTTGTTTACTCAAGGACAACTTTTCAATTAATCATGGGTGTATGATAAAAAGAATTTTGGTCAATTACATTAACTCATTAACCTCGATGTAGCCTTTACTATGGTAACACATCAAAATTGATCTAGTCAACATAAATGCCTATATAAATAAGCATTTTCACTACATTTATGTCACCTTTTGATCATTCTTTAGGTAAAATTTTCTAGCTTTTTTCACGAAAGTTAGAATTATTTCCTCTCCAAGTCCCTACATGAATTAAGTAGATTGCATGAATTTTTATTCAAGTGCATAATGTACTTAGACACATTGGCATGATGGTAATAAAATCAATATTTATCTCATCCATTACAACACTTGGCTAATAGTTTAATTTCATTTCATGTCATTTACTTTAATTGTTTCTTTATTTTCTATGTAATTAGTTCAATATTTTATTTTATTGCACTTAGAAAATTAACATAAATACAACCAATTTTAATCATAGACATATTAACACTTGGCATGCTCAACAATGGAACAATTGGTAACCTAGCAGTGTTAGTATATATTCAAGATGTCTACGGTAAATCAAGAATGAATAATCTATGCTTATACTATTTTATACTTACATTCTGTACTAATTTTGAATAGGTTAATATTTTAATATTTTAATAATAAAAAATACAATCATAAACCTCAATCATACTTAACCATACAACTTGAGTCCACACAGGTGTGATTGGAAAGACAATGATCAGCATCTTAGTGACTGGCTATCTAAGGCATACAACTAATTCTAACTCTATAAAACTTGACCACATTGTGCATGAATGTTTTTGATTCATATAGTTATATGTAGGGTTACTTTTCCACTCATCATATTATATTTAATGAATTAAAGTTGAATAATGTTTTTTTAAATGTCAAGTGGAACCATCCTCTTTATTACATTTTTTAATGCTTCTTAAACATTAGATATAGAACAAGCATTATCATGGTCATTGGATGTTAATATCCTAAATCCACACTTTTAATTTAACACATTTGATGTTTCATGAAAATTAGTATGCATTTGACTAGTTTACCGCTTTTTAAGCATGATTTCATGTATTAACTATTTTTCATCTTACAAAATGGCATATTGTAGGTAAATCTCCATCAACTCATCATATAACTTGAACTAAATGTGTTGATATCTATTAAAATAAAACAAAATAAACATAAAATTTCTTATTATATTAATGGATATACCTTAACAATAATGATTTAATAAGAAAAGAAAACCAATATATATATATATACACATAACTCCACATTAGGCCAAAAGATTTTATATGTGTGTGTATGTATGTATGTATGTATATTATTGTTTTAATAGATTTCCCTATTGTAAAGGACAAACCTATTATAATTCCTTCACTCATTAATAGTAAAACAATCATATAGTGGACTCTTTACCTCTTAAATATTTTGCAAAAGACTAGATTTTGTAGTAAAGTGAGTAGCACAAAGACATACAATTTTCCAAATCTTTGGAAAATTATTTAAATAAATGGTGTACATGTAAATTAGTCAACCCCATTTTGTAAGAATAAGGCTTGCATGATGATGATGATGATGATGTACATGTGAATGTAAATAAATGAATTTCTACATATACTTTGGTTTTTCTTTTCACATTTTATCCAACTTCTAATAGAACTACAAATTAAATATTTCATATATAGATTTCAATTAAAAAACCATAGATTTTAAATAATAAATAACAATGATTAAATACTTAGTAAAAATCTCAACTTGGCTTGAAAAATGAGTTAGAAAAACTTGCTAATTTAAATCACTTATCTAAAAAAGTTAGCATATTTTATGTTTAATTTTATTTTTTTAACTTATTTATTTTATCAATTATTTTTTATTTAAATTTTATATCTTCTCTCATAAAAAATAATTTAATCAACAATTCCTCTCATTATTCTTAACTTTTCCTAACTAATCACTCATAATCATACAAATAACTCTACCTAATAAGCCAATTTAACTTGGTGAAAATGAATTAGTGGATGCTTAATAATCAAAAGGGTAATTAATTTCCTTAAAAAATAATTAATCAAAACATTAAATATTTTTAACCAAGAGGCCAACACATTCGGTGCGATGGTGGGCAGGAGGGGGGTGAAGTTTGTCAACATCGCCACATCAAAACATTGGTTTTTCAAATGCAACAAAAAAATTCATGTATATAAATAACTAGCTTAGATATATATACACTACTGGATGAGGTAACAAGATATCTAAAAATGGAATCACTCATCCATCCTCTATTTCTAACCCCTTTCCCAATTTAGTTTTACCCTCTCGATCAAGTTTGTTCTATGGTTGTTTGTTCATTTCTTTTTTGAGAAATAAATCTCTTGCATAAATAACACTCAAAAACATCATGAACAAACAAAGACAAAACAAACTTGACCGAGAGGGTAAAACTAAATTTGGAAAGGGGTAGAGAAATAGAGGATGGATGAGTGATTCCATTTTTAGATATCTTATTACCTCATCCAGTAGCCAGGCTTGATTAAAATCATCTTATTTAAAATCATCTCGACCAATTAATAGATATAAATATATATCTAAGCTAGTTATGTAAATGTTAAACCTAATTCCATCACCTACTTTACCTAATCAAGCTTGTCAATATCCTCCAAAAGCATATCTAAATAGTGAGCAATACATAAATTCTAATAAATACTAGGGTAATGTTACATTAAAATGTGTTAAACCACAAATGTAGAAACATTATCTATAATAACCTAAAAATAAAATATGAATAATAAATATTATAAGTTGTAAAATAAATGTTATACAATAATTATAAAAATATATAGTAAGTTCAAAGACTACTCCTACAACATTTTCTACTCCAACTTCCTTTAGTGACTATAGAAACCGACACATAAATGTCATGTTTACAATTGAAAATGCATTAATACTTTTGACATGTGTTATTCCTATGTTTAATGCAATCATGAAGTTAAGAAAAGTTCTACCATATATATTTGATCTTCCATCACACATGATTGTATATCTATGATTTCTTTAATGAATTTATGATGGTTTATTATTTCAATGACTTCTTTTTTTAATTTTTATATTTTATTTTTGAAGCTTAATTATTCTCATCTCATAATATGTAAGTAACCTATAACCACTAGAACCACATGTTGCAATATTTGTTTGAGATTTGAAGCTAAATGGTGGAGCTGACTTTAGTTATACTTGCTTTTCTAAAATATTAAGTTGAGTTTTTATATGTCTAGAATAGTTGTAGAGATCATTTTTATTTTATATGTTTAAAATATAGTTTTTTAGAAAAATAAAGAACATATATTGAAGTTAACTATGTTTTTTCTATCATTGTAACCTGAATCTATCTATTTAATCCCATGTTGGGGTTTGTCTATTTGATCCAATGTTGGGGTTTGTAGTGGTAGTGAGTTGATAGTGTGTAGTCTTTGTCTAAGACTTCTTATATGGAAGTAATGACTTATAACCTTTATAAACATCTTTGTAGTTTGAAGATGTGAAAATTTGTTTTTCTATTTATTCCTAGTCTATCTCTTACACCATCCTTCAAGTTTTTTTTCTATTAACTTTAATTATCATGTTGTCAATAATTTGTAATTTCACATTACATAATTTATGATATTTATAAAAATTGATATAAGAGTTGTGTTGTGATTTATATCTTTGATAAGTTATTTATTTTGGTTTATTAATTGAGAATATTGAGTTTGTTACAAAGTATATTGGATTTGTAGATTATTTTTCCATATTGATCTTTGTTTTAGTGAGAGCTATTTATACAAGATGGTAAGGATGTCTTATTTTTGTTTTCATTGATGAATGAAATAGATGAAGTAAAAGATTCCAAGATGTTACCACTATGGTTATACTAGACATGTGAAGAAATATTTCTCTATTGCAAAACATGATGATGTTGTTAGGTAATGTTGCATTCTCTGTGTATATTACTATTAAAGAGAAATAGTATGTTATGCTAGGTAAGAGTTGTATATATCTTTTGGTTTTTTTCAATGTTTATGCTAGTTTTTCTGTTTTTGGAATAGTATTTGGAAATCCTACTATAATGTTATCTCATGTTCAGTTAGCTTGATGAGGCCTAGTCCATGAGAATGTTCTATGCAGAGATGATCCTTGAATGATTGTGTATGTATACTTGTGTTTCTTTTACATGTTTTTGTTTTGTTACTAATAGATAAATTATGTTTAGATTAATGATTTTTTCATCAATTTGTATGTTTTTCTTCAACTAGGAGATTATTAGATATTTGAAGCTAAATCTTGAGGTTAGTTAACTTTAGTTGTACTTGATTTTTCTAACATATTAAGTTAATTTTTTTAGATATTTAGAATAGTTGTACAAATAGTTTAATTTTGTCTAAATTTTGATTTTTTAGAATAAGAAAAAACATATGTTGAAGTTAATTATTTTGTTTCTATTATTATGTCCATTTAATTCCATGTTAGGGCTTTTGTTATCATTGAGTTAAGTAGTAGAAATGACTTGTGATATTTGTAAAACATCTTTATAGTTGAAACTATGAAGAAGTTGCTTTCCTATTTTTTACTTGTCCCTCTCTCACTCCATTCTACAATTTTTCTTTTCTCTATTAAGTTTAATTATCATATTTCCAATATCCCATAATTCTACACTACACAACATATCATATCTATAATAATATTATTACATACAATTTGGAACATAGGACTAGCAAATACATACAATGGTAAATTAAATGTAAACCATAATTTTCTCAAGGAATCTTGTGTTTTTGCTAGGTTTTCATTACTCTTTCTTTTGCAAAAGAAAAATTTGTTGTGTTATAGATTTAGGAGGGGAAATGATGGAAATTGTACCATTAAGAGTCCTCCCATTGGTAGAGGATGTATGAACATAACATCTAGGAATATAGATAAGCTAGTTATAGGCTTTATAAGCTTAACTATACCAATATTGACAATAACATTAGCATTATTATTACCACTTCCAATAAGAGCCACAAACGCATCTACGTCAAGTTCACATCATCAAAAGATGAATTGATGAATCATTAAATTCACGAGCATCTAGTTGGATGTGTTCATGCTCTATTATGGCATTTTGTATATGTTACCTACATTGTATTAGTGTAATACATCAATTCGAGAATGCTCTTACTCATTATAAACATTCTTAGAAATATTTGAACAAAATGTAATGTCTTTTTTTAGTAATTTGTGCCAAATGATACTTCATACAATTTACACCTTATCCTAAAATTTCTCTTCTACTGTCATTATGCTTGGCATCCAATGTGTGACATCTAACTTGAATACAGTGCTACTCATAAATATTCAACCTCATTTCCTCTAATAATTAATGTATAAAAAATTAGAAATTCATGAGGAATCAAAATTAAATAGCTAAACTTCATTTATTAAGCAAAACGGTGAAATAGTATTAATAATCATAATAAATTTTTAATCTAAAATTATTTAATATTTAATATTTATGAAATAAAGACAAGCATTTTACTTTAGCTCATAATAGATAAAAAATATAGATTTACATTATATAAAAATTTAAAATAAAAAACTATTCCTTAAACCCATAGCAACAAAATATTTTTGTTGATGATAAAATTAACACAAACAACATAACTTTAAATTTAAAACTTAATAAATTTTAATAAAATTGGTAATAAAAAAAGTAAAATAATTTGTTAAATGGTTTGCTAAGAAATGCCTTATTAAATAGTTATTAATGAATAGTTTGTTAAGATCATTTTCTACCTTAATTTTGTGAAAAAGGTAGTTTGTCATGGTTGTTTAACAAATTCAAATGTTTAAAAGAGACTCAAGGTCTTCTATAATCAGAGAAACTAGACCATGCAATCTCAAATCATCATTTTACAATTAATAAGTATTAAATAATTTAAGAAGAATCATCATCATCCTTAATTCAAATAAAAATTTTTCATGGGACAAAATTACAAGTGCTAAAAACTAGTACCTAAAGCTATGTAATAGTGGTACTAATACAACAATATTTAAGGTTGTTATTTTAGAAGATGAAGTTATAACATTAAACTTGCTAATGTCACTAATACAATGAAAAATCTTACTTTGAATCTTTTCAAAACCATCCTACTCTATAGGAAGGGATAAATTATGTTATCCATGATGTACATCCTAACATGAGTCCCTAAATGTTAAATTACTTAAGGGATGACTATGTAAACTTGGTCATGATACTTAAACATCAATGCTTTTTTGAATTTTTCATACGAAAAGAGAAATAACCTTAACTTTAAAAAAATAAATACCAAACAAATAAAAGATATGATCAAGTTCAAAAAGTCTCAATGTTTAAATGAAACCATCATTTGACAATAATATTTTCTTAATATTTATAAAAGCTTCCAAGAAACATGGAGGACATATCTCTATATTTAAAGTAGAATATACTCATATCATCTTATAGCTGATAAGAAGTTAAAATAAAAAATTTATAAATTATGAATTATAACTTGCAAATAAATTTGATGATATAAAACATGTTAATACAAGGGATCTAAGATTGATAACATAATGCTTAATTTAAGGGAACCCAATGTCCTAAAAAAATAAGGTTAACAAATTTTTGAATAAGTTGGACATAAGATTTTGTATTGATAAATCATGTTTTCATACACTCTGATATTGGAGTGGCCGTGCTATTGGGTACATGATATCGGGTACGTGATATTTCAACCCAAGATGTGACATCGTACATTTGATATCGCAAGGTTACTCCTGAGTTTATAAATACAGCCCCTAGGCCCATGATTAAGAGTAGTTTTTGGCAGTCAAGTAGCAAAACTCTTGAAGTTTGTCCATTTAACAGTTAGAATATTTTTCAAGTGCCCACAACATGAGGTCTAAGTGTGATTGAATCTTTATTTAAGCATTGATGTACCTGAACACATCATTATGTTGGCAATAAAGACAAACTCTTTGATTCACCTTGCAGCACTTGAGACTTTCTTTCTTATGCATTATTTCATGCAATTTACATTAATGTTATTCATGCAGTAATTAATTATGATTCATTAATCAATTGATTCAAATACACAAGCACAATCCCTTCAAACATATGTGTGACACTTAGTAGCTCAAAAATGGTTAGCGTTTGACAACCCAGTAGTGTTTACACAAAGTTTAGGATGTGTTTGGGAAGTGGAAATGGTTACTTGTGTTAGGCTAGATTAGACCATAGTTTAGTTGGCATTTAATTACTCTTACTTTCATTCTTGTTCTAGGCAAGTAAGCTGATAAAACAAAAAATAATAAAAATCTTATGCCACAGTCACACTTAACCATACAATTACATTTCACAAGTGCAATTGGGAAGACAACGAATGAACAACATACATGCACTATTTAGCTCCAATATACTTGGTAATTAAAGTCTACAAAATTCAACTAGCTCACATGTGAATGCCTATGATTCGTATGGTTGGACATAGGGGTACCTCGCTACTCATCATTGGCACCATTGTCGGGGACTTTAGTTCTATGTGCACTATCTAAACCAAGTGAAACTTAGTAACCTCATTGTTCAAACTTTAAGATTTAAATCTTACAAAAAAAAATTATAATTATAATTAAATTAAACCTTAACTATACACTACCTATAAGTCCATTAACATAAAATGTCTTCTTCTCACAGTGTTGAGGGTAGACTAGGTGCCTTAGCAATATCAGGTGGTATATGCTCATCCTAATGAGTATGTGCCCAACTTCATCTTCATCTTGTATCAAGATGAACTACTATGGTGGCAAGACATGAAAGGAAACATCGTGTTGCCACCTAATCAATCTATTCCAGCAATGCTCTAGCTAATTCTTGCACGACACAAGCTTCAACATCTTCACGAAGAATATGAGATGTGAGATCCAAATTCAAGGAATTATCATCCCACTAAAGTAAAAAGGTTAAGGGATCATCAGCTGGAGCATCAACATGATCTTGTGAAAGACAACAGGTCAAACACTTTTCCACCTATGTTTGGCCCATTGGATGGAGGTGACCACTTCTTTAGTGATTCTCCTCTCTTTGACTTTGTTTAGGGGGCCCTCAACCAAAACGTGCAATCCAAAATTCATAATCTAGGTTATGATCAAAATGGATCCAATGACAAAAATGGATCTAGAAAGAAAAGTCATGATAAGGGAAAAAAAGGAGGTCATGATCACAATCATTGTTGCGAGCATCGAAGAAAGGGTTATAAGTGTCAGTGTAGAGCAAGTTCTCCTTCCTCTTCCCCCTCATCATCTTCTTCTTCTTTTTCATCTAGCTCAGATCATGGCGACAGAGGGAATAACCATGATAGAGGTAACTGACAAGACCAGAACAACAGAAGAGACCATCGGGACAGTCGTGACTGGAGGCATGGGCAATCCAAAGAGACCCATCACCAAGAAATAAGGCCTAGTAGAGAGCATCGTAGGCACCATCACCATGGCCTTGATGAACCTCTACTTATCACTTAGGGCATGTTAAACATTGCAAAGGTCATGAGGATTCTAAAAATGCACGTAAAGAATAGCAAAATACAGAGGCTGGACATGAACAACATCCCTCAATTTAAGGGAGGATATGATGCTAATCCAAAAAATCATCTCCAAGCCTTCCAGGATGCATGTGCCTTGAAAAATATTGAGAATGACTGGCAAAAGTTAAAATTATTTCCAAGGACACTTATAAAAGATGCAGAAAATTGATGTCAATCCTTGGAGCTAGGATTAATCAGGCGGTGGAGTACAATGTTGGAATTGTTCAATGACAAATATCAAACATACTTCTAAGTATCCAATATGAGGAAAAAAATCTAAGGGTGGAAACAAGGAAACCATGAGCCCTTGGATGCTGCTATTGGCCAATACTATTCTCTGCTTCATAGGTGTCCCAACCATGGATACTCTCAGCTTAATCAACTTCACCATATCATAGACGGGTTGCTGTCTAAAACAAGGAAAACCCTTAGTGTTCATGCTCAAGGGATATTGATAGAGTTAAGCACCTGTCAAATCCAAAAATTGATTAAGCAAGTAGCCAAGGAGGAGGGAGGATTGAGAAAGCTAGAAAGTGCAGAGAAATACAATAGGGACCCTTCTGTCAAAAAAAAGGGGGGCTTGATTTTGTCATAGTGAGGATGAATTAACTAGAGATGAAGTGGCTAATTAGAAAACCTTTCCACTCCAAAAATTGCAATCTAAAATCATGGCTAAGGTTGATCAATTATGGGACTCCATGGAAAATAGGTTTTAGGTTGTCTTAAAAATTGTTGAAGAGTCCAAAGAGTAAAGTGGTGAGCATGAGCACTGAAGACGTAAGGAAGCTGAACATGCTATATCTAAGGGTAAGGGTAAAATGGCTACAATACAGATGGTTGTGAATAGTGACTTAGAATGTGACGGTGGGTGTGATGTCTACTAGTATGAAAATCCTAAGGAATGTTTCCCAATTTTGTTACACTTGCAGAAATCTAGGGTGTATGTTTTACATTCACGACCTGCACAAAAGCAAACACCCAAAATATTGTCTTATCCACAAGGCAATGCTCAACAGTTCCACCAACCATAGTAGTACTATCCAAGTGGAACTCCACCACAACCCTACAAACTATACCAGTAGTGGTAGCAACCACAATCATGGGCATTGCCACCTCCAAGATAGTAGTACCCTTACCGGTAACCAAATCCCTATGGTTACTATGTTCAGCAACCTTCATCTCCACGAGACTCCTCTGGTTATGTTGCTACTTACCAACCTCACCACTACCCTCCTGATGTATACCAAGCGTCCTATCCAAAAAGGGATGCCACCTACTATCCTCATGCTCCTCTTGTCCCTACACCTACTCCTCCATCTTTTGCATAGCTATCACCTACTCCATTCATGCAAGGTGAATTTCCTACCCAACCATAGCAAAGAAATTCTACAAGGGTAGTTAATCTTTAGTCGATTAACCCACCAAGCAGGTTGGAACCACAAACAAAGAAAAGACCCTTCTTTCGACCTTGCAGTCGACCAAAGCCCTCAAATACATTAGTGGTTGGTAACCCTGTTCCTTTACTTTCCTCTATTTCATCTTTATCTAAGTCCCCTTCAAACCAAAATCCCTCTCGAATCCATACTATAATGTTGTCCCATGTTGTATCTAATTGGATTCAAGCTGGTAACCTACCCAAGAAGTTAGCTAATCCCAAGAGTCCCCTAGTATATTTGCAAATTGCTAGGAATGAGCCTTGTAAAGCTCTTCTTGACTCAGGTTCCAATGTTAATCAGATCTCACATGAGATGTACATAACGTGGAACCTTTCTACCTTGAAGAACAGCAATATTCAGTTGGAACTAGTAGACTAGTCCATCACTGTTACATTAGGACTAGTAGAGGATATCGTAACCACCATTCGTGGATGGTCATATCCTGTTGACTTCCTAGTAATCAAGGTGGAGAACTGCAAGGGGAACTTCCCAATTATTATGGGAAGGGCATGGTTAAGCACCGTTGATGCCAAAATGGGCATTAGAGATTTTTCCTCTAAGATATCTAAACAAAATAAATTTGGAAAGATCAAGAAGAAGAGGGTTCCATGTATCACATATAGTAATTCAGGGTGTCATTATGTGTAGAAGTTATGGTCAATAAAGTAAACATCTATCTCTACATGCAAGTAGTGTGCACTAGAAGCTGAAATCCAAAGATGCCTATATGCAGCAGCCACAAAACAAGAAGATACCTAGTGGTTGACAGTTAACTCTAGCAGTAGTACATTGTGCATGGAACCTACTAAGGGCCTAATGTATGAATATGTTGCAAGTATGGATGAACTCGAGCTAGTTCATCACCAGCTCTCTGAAGGAGTAAATGATGATGTCAATTGGGAAGAGTTGGAGATTCCTAACAATTTTAAATAAAAGCCCCTTGAATTGAAGACACTACCAGCTGAAATGGACTATGTTCTTGAAAAATGAAAAGTTGGTCATTATTAATGCCAAGCTTGCTATAGAAAAAAAATGTTAATGAAGGTTGTGGAAAAATGGTCAAGAGCCTTTGCCTGGTCATATTCCGAGTGCTCACTAGTATAGATCCAAGAGTATGCCAACATCGAATATACACTGATCCTACCGTTAAGCCAAAACGATAGCCGTAGTGATGTTTGAATCCCAAATTAAAGCAGATTATCAAAGAGGGGATTGAATGACTCCTCAATGTGGAATTCATCTACCCTATCACAGACAGTGAGTGTATCAGTCCACTCATGATCGTCTCCAGAAAAGAAGGAAAATGGCATGTATGCATCGAATTTTGGCTACTCAACATGGCAACTTTCAAAGATCATTTTTTGTTCCCTTTTGTCGACCAAGTGCTAGACACCATTTCTACGCATAGCTATTATATCTTTCTAGACAGTTATAGTGGCTATAACCAAATCCAGATTGCACCAGAGGACCAAGAGAAGATGAATTTCACAAGTCCTTTAGGGACTTTTACTTATTGTCAAATGCTATTCAATCTATGTAATTCCCTAGCCACATTTCAAAAATTAGTCCTTAGTATTTTCCAACAACAAATCGATAGTGGGGTAGAAGTCTTCATGAATGACTTTTCTACATATGGAACTCTATTCCAGCAAGCCTTGAACTATCTTGAGCGAGTGTTGAATAGATGTGTTGACACAAACCTTAGGATCAATTGGCAAAAGAGCCATCTTATGGTCCAGGAAGTCATAGTTTTGGGGCATCGTATCTCAAAAGTAGGAATCGAGCTAAACCCTAAAAAAATAAGGGTCATCCAAGGAATAATCTGTCAATCCAAAATAGTTAAAGAAGCGTGGTCATTCCTTGGTCATACTAGCTACTATTGGTGCTTCATTGAGAATTTTTCCAAAATCACCAAGCTATTGGTGGAATTAACAAAGAAGGATGCTTCATGCATCTAGATCCCTACCTATGAAATAGCATTTCAGCAATTAAAGCAAAAGCTTGTTGAAACCCCCATTCTACAAGCACCTTATTGGTCTAAGCGATTTCATGTGATGACTGATGCATTAAATTATTCTTTGGGGTTAGTAACTATGAAAATGGATGATCAAAAATGTCCATATTACATTCACTATGCAAGACAAAGTATTTTGGATGCATAGTTGAACTACACCACCATAGAAAAGGAGTTGATGACAGTGGTGTTGACATTAGAAAAGTTCAAGCACTATGTGCTTGGCTATAAAGTGTTTGTGCACATAGATCATATCTCCATTCGATTTCTAATGAATAAACCAACGATGAGCCCTTGTGTCATACAGTGGCTTGTGATTTTGCAAGAGTTCAATCTCACAATGGTAGGTCAAAAAGGTGTGGAGAATGTGATTGCTGACCACTTATCATAACTAATATGGAACGACAAGGAGAAAGAGAGCCCCTTATCTGATCAATTCCCTAACAAATCTCTCCTTGTAGAGGCTATTAATGCATAGATGCCCGATGAACCAAAATGGTTATCTACTCAAGCAAGAACTACCGTAAGGGCTAGATACCAGAAAGAAATAATAGTTTCTTCACCGGGTTAAGCATTTTATGGAAATCAATGGTAACCTTTACAAAGTCTGTTCCAATGGCCTGGTACATTGGTGTGTCCCTAATATAGATCAACTACACATTCTTTAGGATGCTCATGAAGGCCCTTGTGGGGGCCATTATTCTAGGAGATGCACGACCATAAAAATCTCCATGGTGGGATATTATTGGCCAATAATCTTTAGGGATGCACACCAATTCATCCATGCTTATGATCATTATCAAAGGAATGATGGAATGATAGCTTGAATGGAGCAGCCACAGAAATGGATTCAACATCTTGAGCCATTTGATATTTGAGGCATTGACTTAATGGATCCCATCACACCTTTATCAAATGGAAAGGCATATATCATAGTCGTAGTTGACTATTTCACCAAGTGGGTAGAAGAAGCAACCGTTACCAACTGTACATCCACCACTGCTACTCGATTTGTACAAAAAAATATCATAAACAGATTTGGTGTGCCTCATGCATTAATTTTTGATTATGGAACTCATTTTACAAGTGCTTATTTTCAAAAACTTATGCAGCACTTGGGGGTTGAGTGTAAACTCAAAACACCATATCACCCCCAAGCCAATGGTCAAGCTAAGGTCATTAATCGAGAGATTATGAAAATTCTAACATGCACCATTAGCAAATACCAAAGGGACTGAAGCACCAAATTAAATGATGCCCTTTGGGCCTATCACTCCACATGAAAGCTTCCCATAGGTTATTCTTCCTATGACTCATGTATGGAAAACTACCAACACTACCCATCCGATCTGAGCTCCGTACACTCTCTACGGCCTGTGACCTTGACTTGAATCTAAGTCTAACATAGAAAGAACAATTAATGAACCTTAAATTTCTAGATGAAAATTGGTTAATGGCCCTGTCATCCAACAAAATGCATAAGGCATTCAACAAGAAATGTCATGACCTCAAAATAAAAAAAGTCAAGTTTCAACCAGGAGACAAGGTCCTCTACTGGAATCCTACACACATACCCTAATGAACCAAATTTTAAATGTTGTGGAAAGGAATTTACATTATTGATGAGACTTTTCCATCTAAGGCCATGATTATCTATAAACCTAATAGCTCAGATAAGAAACAATTAGTCAACATCCAACAAGTGATACCTTTCCATGAGCCTAAGCCAACCAACTCAACAAACACCCCACCAGATGGACAACCATGCTCAATATTTCGGATCTCCCCCTTCCAACTTAGTCATGGGGGAGATGGCCATCCATACTAATACTTTATGTGGCTCCTCAATCTTTTGACCTTTTTGTGTTACACATTTTTGATTTTAGAACTTTTTGTTTTTATATTCTTTGTTTTACATCTCTGTTTTACATCTTTTTGTTTTTTAGGTTGTTGATCTTTTTTAAGTTTTTTTTTACACCATCATTAATATATTTGATATTTTTGGCATACTCTTTTACTTTATTATATATTTTCTTGTGTTTGATATGTTTCTCTACTCTTTCTACTAATAAGGTGTCAGATACAATGGTAATATGCTACTCGATGATGGTATGTTTCATTTGTAATTTGATTGTTGATGTTTGGTTTTTGAATTTGAATGTCGTTATTGACAACTGGGACATGGTTTCTTTCATGTAACAGGCAATGAGTCCACATCATTCACCCATCTACATACTCTATGGTTTTCCTTGTTTTAGAAACATGTAATCTCTTTTTTATTAATACAACTTTAATAAATTGGTGACTTGTGTAGTTTTCGGAATTGGGAAGGAATCAAAGGTTTGGACAGGGTGTGGCTTTAAAGGGATGCATTATTCTTTGTACTTTTCTATTTTCCTATGTGCAGGAGCATTCTCATGAGCTCCTTACTATTTTGTGTAATTTCACAACAAGAAGTTAAATATGTCCTGGCATGGTGTGATCCTCATAAAAAAAAAAGAAGGATGAGGATTCAAAGCACACCCCTTGGACAAAGTAAATGCGAAAATGCATCTATCTTTGCATGGTGTGGTTCCCATTAAAAAAAACTATAATAATGGAAATTCAAGGCACACATCTTAGACCAAATAAAGGAACTAAAAGCACTAGTTATGGGACTTTTCTGGTCTCCTCTAACTAAGGCCCTTTCTCACTTCCAAATTTCTCTTCAATTTGGAATAGTGGTTGTTTTGTGGGAGCACTCTTGTGTCTCAGGGGATGGACTAGTCTTAGAATGTTGATGTGAAGTCATTGAAAGTGGTTGGTTTTGGTCTAGATTAAGGATGGATCCTACTAAGTCATTTAATCACAAACTCCATAAGGGACTTCATGTGACCATAATTATGAACTCCATTCCATTCTCTCTATTATGCATCTATGCTTTTCATGCCTCACCTCACTGCTGGTTTGATGTGTTAGGTTTCCCAGTCAGTTACTTTTGGGATTTTGTACTTAACTTTCCATAACCATTAATCATCCATGGAGCCCATGGACTCCTTGGTTTGAAGTTATGTAAGGGCATAAAAGGCTTGTGCCTACTTTGGGAAGGACCCACTTGCATGCCTTTTGGTTTGGTTAAGTTCTTTACCCTTAGACATTGTTACAATCAATTTTTTTTATTTACCCCATCCATGCCATCTAATTGTACACATCTTCATAATTTTTTGTAATGAATCCCTTCCTTTTATTATTGTGAATTTATATACCCTCTTTCTAGTATTCCTTTTGTTAAGCTTTTTCTAAATTGTATGGACCACTTCTCCTACTTAACCCATTTGTCAATCTTCCCACTAATACTATCAAGCAATCAATCTATCACAATCACAACTCAACTAGATAAAATCACTGACGAGACAAGGTATTTAGCCGTTATCTATTAAAGTTTATATATGAATCCTTGATTTTGTTGTGATTGTAGTAGGGAGCATGGACTAAAAGCTAGACTAGCTTCACCAAGGAGGATGCAACAATATTACTCATAAGAAATTGTTCAAGACTGTTGGATCTTTTCTACCTCTCACTCATTCTTCTATTTCCAAGAGGGGTTTGATGTCCATTGGATCCAAGGGTGTTATTTCCTATTGTCATGAACACCCAATTTTGTACACAATTATAATGTTGAATGCTCGAGCACTTTTGTATTTTTCTATTTTCTCTGTGTCACTCTACATGTTAGTCAAATAGTCCACACCTCCTAATATATTTTGTAAAGGACTTGTTCCTCTTCTTCTATACTTGAGGATGAATTTTCATTCAATCGTGGGGGTATGATAAATCATGTTTTCATACACTCAGATATCAGAGTGGCTACAATATCGTGTACACGATATCGTAGCCCAAGATGCGATATCATACATTCAATATTGCAGGGTTACTCCCAGGTCTATAAATATAACCCCCCAAGTGCATGATTGAGAGTAGTTTTTAGTAGTCAAGTAATGAAACTCTTGCAATTTTTCCATTTAAGAGTTAGAATATTTTTCAAGTGCTTGCAGTAAGAGATCTAAGTGTGATCGAATCTTTATTCAAGTGTTGATGTACCTAAACATACCATTGTATTGGCAATAAAGAAGAACTCTTTGATTCACCTTGCAACACTTGAGACTTTCTTTCTTATGCATTATTTCATGCAATTCATATTAATGTTATTCATGTAGTAATTAATTGTGATTCATTAAGAAACTGATTCAAATACACAAGCATGACCCCTTCGAAAATATGTGTGACACTTGGTAGCTTAAAAATAGTTAGCATTTGACAACCAAGCAGTGTTTACACAAAGTTTAGGATGTGTCTGGGAAGTGGGAACATTTACTTGTGTTAGGCTAGACTATACCATAGTTTACTTGGCATTTAATTACTCTTACTTTCATTCTTGTTCTAGGCGAATAAGCTAATAAAACACAAAATAATAAAAATCTTAAGCCTCAGTCACACTTAATCATATAATTACATTTCACAAGTGGGACTGGGAAGACAACAAATGAAAAACATGCATGCACTATTTAGCTCTAGTGTACTTAGTAATTAAAGTCTGCAGAATTCGACCAGATCACACATGAACGCCTGTGATTCGTATGGTTGGGCATAAGGGTACCTCACCACTCATCATGTATGATATTGGCTAAAATCGTAAATCACTTTTAAGAAATTCATAAATTGCATAAAATCAAGAATAATGACTTATGATTGATATCCAAAAGCTAAAAAGCATAATCGTTGTATAGCATGGTTAGATTGCCTCAACTATATACCTAATGTTAAGAGAGAATATCTTAATTTTTAAGGAGCTGCATTAAATTGAAATGAGATGTATAAATCTATTTTTGGATGAAGATACATCCTTAACATTTTTTTGTTGGCTATCATTGAAGCTAAATTACCATAGAAATAAGAGCTTGTATCCTAATTTCTCATGTCTCGAAACCCATGTTTATACTTGCATATCTATATTTCTTGAATGTCTTGCTTGGAGAAGCCATATTATATAACATGTACAATTTCCTTTTATGATGCATGGATTTATGTGAGAAAATTTTCAACTAGCAAAATAACAAGCTAAAACTAAAATCATAATTCCAAAGCATTAAAAATATTTTACAAATATGACTTCATTTATAAATATTCTTCTTTTAATGGAGGAGGAGAAGAAGCGGTAGAAATAAATTATTAATTTTATAATAAAAGTAAAGTTATATGATATTTTAAATATAATAATAATAATAAATCTATCAATTTTTCCAAGATACATATGAAAGTAAAACTAAAACTAAAATAGTTTTTTATTATGTCCTTAAACTCACAAGATCCATTAGACAAAGGAAATGTACATAGCATGCCTAACAAACACTTCATCAATAAAGTTGCCAAGTTTCCTTATGCTAAATCAAATAGGTCTTTTAAGCTTTTAGTTATAATTTTCCATTTATGATGACAATGCTCTAAAATGAGACATTGCAAAAATATATGATGCTTAGCTTCAATTACATCCTAGTTGCATAAATGACAAGTTCTCTTTTTTCATAGAGTCTTAACATATCTACCTATTTCAATTCTAAAATAGTGAGAACCCAATCTTGCTTGGCTAATTTGACATCATAGATGAAGAGATATATGAGAACATAGATAAGGTGATGTCTTGTTGATGCCTCCTCTAATGTCAATTAGGTAGAATTATTTTTTACCTATTGGATTATCCCAAATATGCAAAAGTGCCTTAGCTTTAATACTCTTATGTAGCTTTTTTGTATCACAATAAAGAATCTCCTTCCAAATATTACATTTTTTAACCTAGATCATTTCCTCATGGAACTACCCTTTATGTTGTGTAGCCACTAATACTTCCTTTGAAAATTTAGTTGCTATGCAATAAGAGAGACCATGGACATATGAACCAAATTAACAAAGGGCTTCTATCTCTAAGGGTATTATATCTGCTCTAAAAGCAACAAATCATATTATATTTATCTTTTAACTTGAAACTCTTCCACTAGAAAATGCTTTTCAACCTCCTCAATTTTCTTTCAATATTTACTAGTAAGGTTAAGGCTCTCCACAACACATCCATACAAAAGAGTTGGTTGCACAATAGAGTAAAACAATTATCTTTAGATTTCCCACGTGAAAATAGCTTCTTTCTTACATTTTCTTTTAAGTTTGAATAAGGCTCTCAAGCCACCTACAATCCTCTATTTAATGGAAACCTTCCAATTGTAATTGTTAGAACGATTCAACCAAGGTATCTATAATTTGAAGCCATATCTATTTGATCTATATCAACAGTAAAAGAATAATCATGATTTCTATTACCACACACCATTATTTTAATTTTTTACACATTAGCTTTCTTTTCAAACTATTAGTAAAAATCATTTAGAACATATAAATAATCTCTTCCTTTATTATTATTTTCAATACCACCAATAATGAATCCAAAGAAGATTTGAAACTAGTATGGTTTTAGATAGTAAAAAGCAAAAACTCAAAATTCACCACTATCAACCAAAGCCTTTACCTTAATACTCCTTTATTCATGGCATCAATTGAAAGTGTGATCATAAATTTTAAATAATTATTTTCTAATACACACCAACCAAAACTTATAATAATAACAACCCAATTATGCTACTTCAATGTATTACCTTTAGCATATTCCACAATAATTAAAGAATTTTATGGCATTTCTTTCTTAGTTTTTTATGCTTCACTTTCTTTTAAAGAAGTAAGTTGGCTTATGAAGTATTACAAATAATTAAAGAAGAAGTCAAGGTCCATGTAATAAGAGGTAGTTAGTTAGAATTTCTAAGTCTTAAATAAATTTTAATTTTAATTTTAATTACATAATTCTATTATTTTATAATTAAGAGGCCATCTTTTTTCTTGATTGTAACATGTTTATTTTTTAAGTAGCAAGGCTCAAGTTAAGGTATTGTGGTATAACCACTAAAAAATAGTTGGATTTCCACTCTCCAAAGATCTTGCTTGATAAATAAGCATTCAAACTCAGAGTACTTACTATATAAGTTTATAAGTTTTGGCAATGAGGTTTATGGAAATAAAGGTTTTGACATTAAATAGTTTTGTAGAAAGGATTTTAACATTGATTTAATCTGAGGTAGCAATAGGAATAATGGTTGAAAGCATGCCAAATGGAATGGTATTTTATATTTGAGGGTTTTTTACTATTAAGTCTTATGTTCGAGAAATTTGAAATTTTCATCATGACATCATCAAAGGGGATACAAAAAAATTCTCTAACTATAGCTACTATCAAACAAATTACAGTTACACAATGAAATCTTATGATTACTAAAATGACATTATTAGATGAAATTTATGAACAAAGTAAATAAATTCTTCTATGATTAATAGCCCTTAAGGAAAAGATTAAAGAAAAAAAAGTAGATTGGTGTGACTCCAAAGAATAATGAAAAAGTTTACTAAAATTAGTAATACTTGAAGCCAAAGTTAATGAAAATAAAAGAGAATCTAAACTTCAAGAAATAGATACAAAATTAGGATCTATGACTAAAAAATCTTTAAAAGAGCAAGATTAACAAAGGATAAAGGAAAACAATTTGTCATTTGTTGGTATCCCAAATAAAAAGGATAAAACAGATGAATTTTTTATTATAGAAGTTGAAACAATTATAGAGCATATGCATATAACTTCTCCAAATATTACTAAATCCTTTGGGATGCTAGGTTAATAATATGAAAAAATCCCATGTAATTGTTAAGTTTCATAATATGGAAGAGAGAAAACACATTTGGAGATATCAAAGCCACCTAAAACAAAGAAATAATATAAAAAGAGTTTAGGTAAATGAGGACATCACTTAGAAGAAACTTGTAGAAAGGGTTGAATAATGAAAAATATTATGATCACATTTGAAAAAGGGTCTTGTAACATATCTAAAAGTTAGAAATATGGTATTAATTACAAATAAATAATATTCCAAAAACATTTTAAAAAACATATAGGCCCATTGTAGTATGGATTCATTAATATTGATAGAAGTATTACAAATAAAATTTTATTTTTGGACAACATTGATTTTGTTTAACAATTTTAATATTTTTAGTTTAGTAGAAACTTGGGAGCATGAACATTCATATGATTTTGTAATTACATGGTTGGTTAAATTTTCAATAAAAAAAACTAAGCAAGGAAATGAGGAAAAGCTTCAAAAGATATTTTTATTTTTTTAAGAACTCTTTAGCAAATTTTATGCAAGTTGAAAAGATAGATTAGTATAAGTAGTTTATTCGACTAAAAAGCAATTATCAACATAGTTGTATGTTTCTTGCTAATTATTTTTTACCCCTAGAGAAGCAACACTTTAAAATAATGTAAGGTTATCTAGAGTTTTTTCTTCCTAGCATTTGGAAAAAGATATTGTAGAATTCATTAAAAAAAAAAGAAGCTTTTATTTGTAAAGACTTTAATGCCAAATTTGGTATTTAGCAAACAAAAAATATTCAATGGCAGCATGAAATTGGTTCCATAAACATTGCTTATAATAGTTAGTCTAGACATTTTACATATAGTAATATGAAGAGAAGGGGATAACAATTCTTGAACTAGGCAAAAACATTAAATCTTCTCATTTGGAATGGACTCTCCAAGTTGCCAAGATTTACATTTTTCACATTTACAAGACCTTGAGGTAACTTGTGTATTGACTTACTTTTATCTTGTAGTGATCATATTAACTAGATTAGTTATATATTTATAATATATATCTATAAATTGGCCGATAGAATCTTATTAGTTTACAAGTAAAAAGTTTTTTGAGTAAAAAGTTTCACGACTTCTGGACGAAGAACAAGATTTAAAAACCTAAATTTTCATGCCTTGTGGACGAAGAACAAGAGTTCTATACCTTATTTTTCCTAAGGATGGGTTTTCTGTAAAAACAAATTCCATGAATTAGTATATGCTCTCACCCTCGATCGAATTTGTTGAGATTGTTGAGCATAAATTCGGCCGAGAGTGAGAGCATACACTAATTCATGGAATTTGTTTTTTCAGAAAACCCATCCTTAGGAAAAATAAGGTATAGAACTCTTATTCTTGGTCCACAAGGCATGAAAATTTGGGTTTTTAAATATTGTTCTTTGTCCAGAAGTCGTGAAATTTTTTACTCAAAGAACTTTTTACTTGTAAACTAATAAGATTCTATCGGCCAATTTATAGATATATATTATAAATATATAACTAAGCTAGTGATCGCCAGTCATCTTCTGCTGCAGTAATGATTTAAACATAACAGATAGAAATATTATAAGACCATGGAATGCTTTATTGAATGATCATAAACATGTTGTAATACACCAGAAATGATCAATGTACAAACTTGCATAATTGAAAATGTATAGTTACAAATGATCTGACATTCAAAATGGTAAAAATTAGTTGACAGACAAGAATGAGATCATTCTTCATTAGATTTAATGCGTTTCTCTTCATCCAATCTACTTTGCAAGTGTGAAGCCTTAAATATCTTGATATATCTTTCTTTGGAGATCGAAGGGAATATCTTCAAACTGTCAATACTCCTCACTCAAGATAGTGCCACAAATGTAAGACCTGTTGTTTCTCTTCTACCAACATCTATACAAGTTTTCTTCAATGTCATTCCCTATGACTTATGTATCATTAAATCCCATGCTAATCTAAGTGGTAGTTGGCGAGATCCTCCATGTATGATTGGTGGAATGTGTACTTGTCGAGGATGTTCATTATCATATGGTACTCCAATATAGGAGTCAAATTCAACGATGACATATGATGGCAACTGTGGAGGTTGATAGTGTAAACTATATATTATTTTCTTAATGACTCCACATGCACCATTAACCAATCCTACTTCTGGCCATAGATTAACAGTGAGCATAACCCTTGCATCCTCACAAATGAACACTACTCGGTCCAATTCTCCTTCTGAATCATCCGAAAATTTCACACCATTTGTCCTTCTATCTACTATGCACCGTGCAACTGGCTTCTGCATTTTGAGAAATATTTTTTCATTATGCATAGTGCACTTTATCCTTTGTAGAAGAAGAATTGGTAGAATATTATCATTATTTGGAATTTTTTTTCCAAATTAGTATGTCATTTTATGCAAAAAAGAAACAAAAAATTTACATTAGACAAGATTATTAATAGAGGTAAAAGATAAATTTAAGAAAGCTGTATAAAATTGTTGGAGTTTTTTAAACATAATAAGAATTTGGAGAAACTTGTGCTTGAGATAGCTAAGCAAGTTAATAATGATTACAAACATAAAACTTAAAAGAATTGGTTTGATGATGATTGTGTCCAAGCTAGGAATGATGCAAGTGCCTTATTAGAAATAAAAAATACATATATTTTTTTAGAATATTATAAGAATAGTTTGTCTACATGATCAAAAAGAGCTTAAGAGGTTTTGAAATTTTTTCCAAAGTAAAGTTTCTATATTAAAAAAACTATCTATTTTTGCAAAAATATTCTTCACACTCCTACAAGGATACCTTCGTTGATTAAATGTTAAAATACTTAGCAAATAGCCATAAATAGTCTTCAAGTTAATGTAACCCTTGAGATATTAAAATTTATGAAACAAATGAATAAAAAACCTCTAATAAAATATAGAACTAGCCTACCACACGTGAACTAGGAACTATAGGAGAATGATGAAAAAGTAAGGTTTAAATACGAAAAATGAATAAGTATTGATGATTGGAAGAAAAGACTAAGTATAAATGATCAAAAAATAAACTATGGACTATGATAAGGGGGGACGGGTCTTGGATCACTTTCCAAGGAAATAAAATGCTTTATTGAGGAGTAACAAAGTTTTCACATCCTAGGAAGAGCCAAAACTACATGTATTAATGAAAACGTAAGTATGATAAAATTGATAATAAAAAATCAATTTGTGAGAAAAATGTGGATTTTGAGAATAGAATTAAACCTATGGAAGGTTAGGATATAGATTGAAAAGCTATAAGCACAATCCAAAATCAATTTCAAGCCAAAACAAGGCTATTTTCGCTAAGGGTCCTATCACTAATGCTAGAGCTAAAAAATTCTAACTCTAGAATATGCTATAGAAGCTTTCAAAATCTATCTTTGGATGTAACACTAAAGGTAATAGAGATGGTCATAAAGCATATAGGTGTTATAATGGTGATCTCTTGATCTCTTGAAATTTGACAAGTACTCTTAATCTTAAGAAATAGACCTAAAACTTATGTTTTGATCTTATATTTATAGGATTAAAGTTATTAATTTCAACTACGATTATTAAAATCAAACTCAAAGTTGAGTGTAGTGTGCCTAAAGTTGATGTTGAATTTGAAAATGGTAACCTTGATCCTCAAAAAATGCAACAACCTATCTAGGTAACATTCATACTAACACTAACATCAACATCAACATCACCAACACTTAGGAGAATTTTGAAAATTTTACCAAAGTGCTAGTGATGAGTTTTCAAGACCCCATTTGACCTATTAACTAATGTTGAATGATGTTAAGTTGATGTTGAGAAGGTTGGGAGGCTGGGAAAAGGTGCTACATTCTATGTTTAAATGTTGGGAATTGGATTATGCCAGTGTTATACATACTTAGTTAAAATTTTCTCATTTTAACAAAGTTGGGATTTTGAGCTCCCAAGATCCTATTTCACCCGTAAACTAACATTGAACATTGTTGAGACATCTAAAAAGTATAGAGATGATGTCACATGTCAATGACAAAGATACATGTTGTCCCTCATCAAGACTAAAATGTGATGACAATGATGTTAGCATCAGCATTACTGACACTTGGCAAAATTTTATACTTTTTAGCAAGTAATAGTTTTTAAACTACCAAGATCATATTCAACCTCCAAAATGACATCGAATATTATCAAGATAAAGTTGAGGATCCTATGAAGCTTATAGATGGTGCAAAATAATTATTGGTAGGATGGTGCGAAGTTTGGTGACACACTAACATTGGCATTACCATTAGCATCAACCAAGGAGTTAGAAAAATTTTCATTAATTTTTTTAACCAAAAATTCTACCTCTTGTGATGCCAATACTAATCTAAGAATGAGTTGGAATGATGGTTACAAAGCACTAAGAGGCTCGTAAACTTGTGAAACACTACAACTTGGACACATGAGGTGACTGAAACATCACCAAATTCAGGCCACCGGGTCTTGAATGTAGATTTGTCTAAGTGTCAAAACTTGGCAAATTTTTTCTAATTGTTAAGATTGTAGTCCCCACTACTGGGACTATTCTCTAGAGCATAGTCAACATAGTCAACACAATCAACCTAGATTTGGAAGGTTTTTCTAAGTGTTGACAGTAGCTACAAAATTTTCGAAGTGCTAAACTACACTCTCCCTACTGAGACTACGCTCTAGAGAATAGTTAGTGTAGTCTACATACCAATGACCAATTTTTCAAATTTTCCTAAGTCTCAAAATAGAAGCTATTAGTCTGGCTTGGGATGGAAGAAATAGTTTGGCAAATTTTCTAACTTCTGAGCCTATGACCCCCACTACGCTCCAAAGCATAGTCAACATAGTCTGCAGAAGGACATCAATTTCTACTAGTTTCTTCTAAGTGTTAGGGCTATGCTCTCACTACCAAGGCTATGCTCTAGAGCGTAGTTAGTGTAGTCAGCACTGGAACATAGTTTTTTGCAAAATGTGTCTAACTATTGGACTACACTATAAAGTGTAGTCAACATAGTCATGCAAAAGTTCCTCCAGAAGCCTCCAAAACTCAACATTAGCCTTCATCATAGCTCCAACATTCCTTTGGCAAGAAAGATTAGCAATTTGCACTTCTTTTGCATCATCCATTTTCCCTCAAATTGTACCTACATTCAACACCACTCGAGAGAGTGGACAGCATAGTCCCGAAGCATAGTCTCCAAAACCGCACTTTTGCATTATTTTTAGGTATATTGTAGTTTGTTTGGCACTCACACATGCAATCTTGGCAACGTAGTCACAGTCTAGTAGTCTCACAAGGCCCATTGGAGCACACTAGCAGAACACCATTTGCTTCAGTGGAAGTGTAGTTGAGCATAGTCCCAACTAGCCCTCTACCACAAGGCACCCGATCTACAATTCACGCTATTCTTAGCCTTATAAATACCATAATGTTCCACATTCTAGGGGTTGGAAAATCTAAAGTAGCATGGGCACTTTGAAGTATTTGATTAGCAAACTTGCATCTATAGCACCTAGCATTCAAGCACACTTGATATTTGGCAGGCACCATTGCACACCACCGTAGCACTGCTACACACCATTGACATGGAAAACAACTTGACAAGCCCAAACTCCATGGAAAATGTTAGTTTCTATAGCCCAAAAACCTTGAGGCTATGACTACATTGCCTACTATGCCCATTTATACACCACATACCTCCTCACCTTTTCTTTGCAATTAACTATGCTCCTCTCCCCCCCCCCCCCCCCCCCCCCCCCACCCCCCCGGCATTCGAGGTGGTGCCGCTTTCTGTCTTACTCACATCCTACATATTTTTAGCATTTTCTTTCACATTATAGCATTTTCTCACATTTTTCTCTATTTTTTTTATATTACCAAAAACCTTGACTAAGCTCACCCCCATAGGCACCATGGATGTTACAAACACCATGCAAACCCCTTACATTCATTCGTCATAACACCCTGTAAGTCCCAATTCGATCAAAAAGATTATTCTGGGCACCCCACCTTCATTTCCAGTAGGCCCTCATATGGATGCAAGGTCAAGGCTATATGACTATGGACCTCTCAGTGTACCATTCTAGCCTCTAATGTTTTTGGTTGCTATAGTTTTCTTGAATTTTTCTTGTCACCCAATGAGTTCCCAGGCCAATTTTCTTTTCTAGTTCATCAAGCCTTGCACATCTAAGACCTTAAACTAGCACTCCATAGTCCACTAAGAGCTTAAACTAGCATCCATGGCCTATCGAGACCTAAAATCGACCCATGCATCCATTACCATTAAAATCACATTTACATACTTAAGAAAAATTTTTACTGCATTGTTTTCTTTAACTATGCATATTGCTCACACTAAGATAGGTGCAACTTGACATTTTTCTAGTTGATTTTGTAGGATTATTGTAGGATATTTCAACATAACTATGTACTAGCATCTTGCTCACCTTTGGTCCTAACTAGGCCCCATGGTGATCTCACGCAATGCATCAACCCTCAATGCCTAAACCTTGAGCCCATAGTCTACAATGAATACATACCATCTGTAGAGGCACCACTAGACTGGCCAGACCATCTAGTTAGGGCTCTAGATCTAAAGGCAGGTGACATCACCATGGACCCCCTTGTTGAAATTCCTATAGCAACATCTAGGGACAAGACAAAAACATTGAAACTTAGTTCTTTGTTAGAGCCTCAACATGCTCAAAACATCACAAAATTACTTAACGATAACATTAAGGCATTTGCATGGTCTTATGAAGACATGCTAGGCCTAGATCCTCATGTAGTGCAACACAACATAATCCTTGATCCCAGCATAAAACCAATTAAGCAAAAAGCTCGCAAGGTTAGGCCTAAGGTGGCATTGGCAGTCTGTGATGAAATCACTAAGCTCTACAAAGCTAGTTTCATCTAGGCTGTTGACTACATAGATTGGGTCTCCAACATCGTGGTTGTACCTAAGAAAAATTGAAGTATATGCATTTTCATAGACTTCCGAGACCTAAACAAGGCCATCATTAAAGATGATTTCCTATTGCCTAGTATTGACCAATTGGTCAATACTATGGCTAGTCATGCCTTGTTTTCCTTCATGGATAGGTTCTTAGGTTGCAACTAGATTTGGATCAACCCAGAGCACCAACTCAGTACTACCTTTATGACCCCTCAGGGTAGCTACACAATGATGCTCTCTAGGCTTAAGAATGGAGGAGCAACCTATCAATGATCCATGACATACATATTTAGCAATTACTTATTAGGTTTACTCAATGATTACATTGATGATATAGCAGTTAAGTCCAAGGCATCACACAACCATGCAGATGACTTAGATCTTGTGCTCAAACATTGTTTGAAGCATGAACTTAAGCTAAATCCTAAGAAATGTGTCTTTTGCATCAAGATGGATTGTATGTTAGGTTTCATAGTATCCAAAGTGGGCATACACATAGACCCTGATAAGGTTAAAGCCATTATCAACTTAGCACCACTAGCCAACCTTAAGGAGCTATGAGGGTTACAAGGTAGATTGCAATTCATACGCTAGTTTATCACATAGTTAACCAACAAGTTGTAGCCCATGCAACATTTACTCAAAAAAGGAGTCTAGTTTGAGTGGACAGTGCAATGCCAAGAGGCATTTAACAACCTTAAATAGGAGATGGCTTAACTTCCAATGATCTGCCCTCCACAAGGAGATAAACCATTCTACATCTACCATGCTACCTTTGATGCGTCCATCACTTCTCTGGTTTAGCAAAAATAAGACAATGGCACCAAGTATAACATGCATTATTTGCCTATGAAACAAAGTATAACAATTTGGAAAAGAATTGCCTTGCCTTAGTCTTTACACTTAAGAAGTGGAGGCATTATCTTTTCCACAGCTAAGTTAACATTATCTGCAAAAGCAATGTACTCCAAGCAATTATAATGAATATTTATGAGAGTAGTTTCATTACACGTTGGAAAGTAATAACTACAAAGTTTGATTGCATTACATTGCACAAGAATCAACCAAAGGTCAAGCAATAGCCACATAACTTACGGCTTCCCCAATTGAAGATCAAGCAAGGATAGATCTGAAATTTCCAAAAAAGCATGTCACTAGCATAAGCCAAGTGCCTGATAACTTCAAGGTACTCTTGCACTTCAATGGTGCTTCAACTTCTCAAGGGGGTAGTGCTACTACTGTAATCATGTTCCCCTCTAGGGAGGTCTAACCCTTCACATATCATTTTGCATTTCTATGCACTAATAACATGGTGAAGTATGAGGGTCTCCTCTAGAGTATCTTAGTAGCTCTCAACCTAGGAATACAAAACCTAGCAATCTGAAGTGACTCGCAACTAATATTCAACCAAGTCATAGAGGTTTACGCTTGTAAAGCCTAGCACTTAAAACCTTATTGTGACCTGGCAAAGCACCTACTCAAGCAATTTGCAACTACTAATGTTTATCACATCCCCCGCAATGAAAACACCATTGTTGATGCATTAGCTATGTTAGCCTTAAGCATTGCACTTGAAATCTTTCATGCCTATCACACAAACAACTGACATTGCATCTATAGCCACAATAAGTATGAACCTTGTAGTAGAGTGATATGATGATATTAAGGCATACCTTCTATAGGGTAAACCTCCACAACATCTATGCTCAAAAGGATGCAGTGCATAAACGATCGTGGCGGTATGTCATCGTGGGTAATAGCACACTATGTAGTTGATCATATGATGGTGTGTTGTTGACCTGCGTTAGTGACAGTGAAGTGTAAACAATAATTGAACAAGTTCACGAGGGACTCTGCAGAGGTCACATAGCACTTAGGGCAATGGCAATGAAGATCAGACACTTCGACTACTATTGGTCTTACGTGAAGCACAATTTCATCTCCAATGCCAAGGCATGTGACACATGTTAATGACATGACAACTTAATGCATGTGACACCAACTAAACTACATACAACATAGATCACGTGGCCATTCCAATGTTGGGGGTTGGACATCATAGGGCCTATAACACCTACGTCCTCTATAGGGCATAGCTTCATTATAACTGCAATTGAGTATTTTATGAAGTAGGTTGAGGTTATTCCCTTTAGGAAGACTACATCATAGCAAGTCTACAAATTCATACTCGATAACATAGTGATCCATTTTGGTTTACCTATGATCATTGTCATGGACAATGGGCCACAGTTTAGCAATGCTAAGACCAAAGCATTTTGCAAAAGCCTCAAAATCAAACATTCCTTTTCATTGCCCTAATACCTATAGTAAAATGGCCAAACAAAGGCCACAAAAAAGGTCATTTTCAAACTTTTAAAGAAGATGCTTAGCAACAACAAATGATGATGGCATGAGTAGTTGATCTATGCACTCTGAGCCTACCACATAACATAAAGAACTACAATAGGTAAGACATCATATAGTTTGGTTTATGGGTCTAAAGCAATATTGCCTTTTGAATTGTAGGTCCCATCGCTCCATGTAATCCTCTCAAGCTTCATCAATGAGGTGCAAAACGATGAGTTGAGAACCATGAACCTCAACTCCATAAGGAGGAGCACATGAAGACACTTTATCATATCGAGTGATACCAACAAATGCAATGGTAGAAACACCATCACAATC
The DNA here is from genome assembly GCA_015680685.1 of Gnetum montanum. Lineage (NCBI taxonomy): Eukaryota > Viridiplantae > Streptophyta > Gnetopsida > Gnetales > Gnetaceae > Gnetum > Gnetum montanum. Next base: position 329,175 of record MNCI01019773.1, read on the forward strand.
AACATCAACGCCCAATTAGGAAAGGGAACTTAGTCCTCAAGGCCATTCATGAATCTGTAGACAAATTCTTAGCCAACTAGGAAGGGCCTTTCTTGGTCGTCCAAGCCTATGATAATGGGGCATTCAAGCTTGCTAACCATGATGGCAATGAATTTTCCAATCTAGTGAACCACTCATACCTAAAGCCTTACTACTCTTAGTGCACAATGCCGCATTTTTACAAAGCAAGGTAAGCAAGAGTCCACTACGACTATAAACTTGCATAGCATAGTCCACTAACACTATAAACTGGCACAACATGTCCACTAAGATATTAAACTAGTATCTACCCCCATAGTCTGCTATGACTATAAATTGACACAGATCATTTTCTATTACACTAAACTAGCACACCTCATCCTTGGGTCATGATGTTAAACTGGCAAAACATCCACCATCTGTTATGATGTCAAACTAGCACATAGTAGTCTACTAGGACTATAAACTAGCACATCATGATCTGTCAGGATCTTAAACTAGGGCCATGGTCTACTAGGACCCTAAACTAGCAAAGCATATGGTCTCTATGACCTTAAACTGTGTTTGTAATTCAACACACATAGTTCTGCAGACAAGTAAGTGACAATACTTCCAACTCTACACCATTTTTCCACATCTTGTGGGTAGGTTGGGGACACTGTAGTTCCAAAATGGATTTCCTATCATCAAAAAATGTCTTTGAAACATTTACTTCATCCCCACACTCTAGCATTTTTCTGATCTTCTAGAGATGCCCTTGGGCATTTTGCTGACTTTCTAGAGCTCCAACCACAATCCTTTGGGGCTCCTACCATGGTCACTAGCACTACTAGCTCTAGGTCACACCAATAGCATTACTAGCCTTGGGCATTTCGTTGGTTCTCTGAGCCCTCATCATCAGTACAACCATTCAGGGCAATTGCAACATCATCGCTCTAACGTCATCACTAGCTCTTCAAGCTCTTGCAACTAGTCCAACTATTGAAGTATTTGTAGCACACTCACATCCAGCAATTTACTCTCATCTCATGTTATGTGATTGCTTTATTATTTTCTCTAAGTTGTGTTTGTAACACAAAGCCTTGGAGGTGATCATGCAAAGATGCATCTCATCACAGTGACAAGTCATCACATTTCTCTAATGTGCATGGTTAGACTAGCTAAGCTACTCAAGAGTGCATAGCCTTATTACCCCTTTTACCTTGCATTTTCCTACCTTACCCTACTAGCATTCGTCCCTTTTACCTTGCATTTTCCTCTTCTCCTACATCATCGAGCTTGCAACCCCTTCGATGCACATGGCACCTTCTTTACATCAACCACAAAACCCATAACAAACATAACATAACTTATCCTATGGGGAGCCTCTGTGAGCTAGTCAAAACCTAAGCAAATGTAACGCAACTCATCTCAAGGAGGAAACACCTATCCTATGGATGCTACATGGTTGTACTAAAGCCAAGCCCATTAGGTGGTGATGAGTGGCAAGGTACCCCTACACTCAACCATATGAATATGAGCGTTCACATGCGATCCAGTCGAATTCCATAGACAAGCTAGTCATGGTATCTAGATAGTTACATGTTAATCGCAGTTTGCTATCTTCCCACCTAGACTAGTATTTTCTTTGTCACATATGGTTTAGTCCAGAGTGAGGTGTATGATGTGATCCTAAATTAGTGCTACTCCTAGAGACAATGGAAAATAATCTTGATTCAACTAATGAGTAATAGGAAATGAATTCTAAGCTAACCTAAGTGCGATGAGCATTAGTTCCTTAATCATCCATACACATCTTGGACCTCGTGCATGACTACTACTGGGGTTACCAAGCATAGATCCTAGGTATACTACTGGGTTACCAAGTAGTCACACTTCAATGCTCGTGATTAAGTCGTACTCATTCTGCATTTAACAATAGGAATAGTAAATGATGATAAAGAAATATTAAGTAAGAAAATAATAAATAATAATAATAATTAAACAATTAAAACTAAGTGAATGCTACAATGATGAAGTAATCTCAATCTTTATTTTCGATCATGTGCACATCCAAGTACATCACACTCGAATAAAGGTGTCGTACAATTACAAGCATCACACTGCAGGCATGCACTGGGAAAATATTCTAACTCCTATAGAAAAAAAATGCAAGGGCTTAACTATAACTACTAGAAAGGTACCTAGGTGTGGCGGAGGGCCACTTATTTATAGGATAAAATAGGCTCTACGTAAACGGGGCCACATCGACGCATGGAGGGATGCGTTGATGGGGCCATGTATAGGGGGCCGCGTCAACACAACCGCGTATACGGGACCCCGTATACAAGGCCTAGTAAATACATCGACCATTTTAGCACTTCATCATACCCCCACGACTAAATACAACTCATCCTCAAGTCAAAAAAGGTGAGGAACAAGCTCAATTGAATACAAAATGGATAGGTATGGGATTATTGACTGACTAGAAATTTATTCATGTCGCAGTGGAGAATTAAACAAAATTTGGACACAAACACAAAATACAAAACTTGTGGAACTCATGGGGTTTCCTATAGTGGTGGCTCCTCCATGGGTGCCTTTCCTTTGTCCTATGCATCAGGCTTCTGAGATTGATACCATTGAAGAAGCACCTGATGTTTCACCTCTTCTATTTGAGGATTATGAGCCATCCATGATGATGTTACAATGTTTAATGGAGTCGGCACTTTTCATGGACACGGTAGCTGCAGGAACACTTGACTGGCCTTGACATGCCATGCCGCAAATAGCTTTCATTCCTCTTTATAGGCTCGAGCCTTGACCTCTCCTCCCTTTTCTTGGATAGATTATGCAGTCACAGGAGTTTCATGATGGATGCCGAATGATTGCCTTCTGCTCTGCATGTTCTACATGAGGTCCTTGGCCTCTACCTCCCCCAGGTCATTCGATTACACCTTGAGAAGGTCCTCCTTGTTTTTTTCTTTTAGGAGCCATCTATAATCACACAAGGATCAATTGTTAGTAAGGTTATTGAAAAAAGTTCAATGATTCCATACCTTACTCACTGCCTTTAATAAATGTTGCATTCTTTACTTAGTGTGATTTTAGAGTTAGAAATTTTTCAAGGAAGTTGCCTTACTTAATGTCAGACCTGGTTTTGAGGAACGTTTGATAAAATGATGACAAAGGAACGAATATATTTGGAAATGAAATAATTAGAGGGTATAAGATGATGTGGTGGTGTGCAACAAGTACAAATTACAAAAGTCATGCAAGTGGGTCCTCCCCCAAAGCAGGTTCCAACCTATATGCCCTTGCATGACCACAACTTAAGATGTCTGTAGGCACTAGAAGGGTTAAATGTAATCTATACCACTGCAACAAAACATACACATGTTGATACCACCATGATGAGGTATGAATTCAATGATATACAAGACACGAGTCACAAATACATGAACAGCGACATGGAATGAATCGAAGAAGGGGTTGTAGAGATTAGGATGTGAGGTAACTAACTCAGGGCACAATGAATCTTGAGTGTAGGGCATGATTAATGTGTTATTAGCTAGTCATTCCAAAATCAAGACCAAGTCCATTTCACTGATCAGTGACATCGCATCGTTTCATCCAATGATGGACAACCATAAGAGCACCATGACAGCAAGGCATATGATCACTTGGTGTTTTGTGCAAGGGAGGAGTGACTTGGAATTTCCTTGCGACATACTTTTTTTTTGGCCACTTTGGCACACTCTATTTTCCCTCTCTTCTCTCTCTCTCTCTCTCTCTCTCTTTTTGGTTCCTTTAATACTCTTACTCCCATTTTTCATTAGTTCTACAAGGATCTTAGTATAACCAAGCTGCATGATAGCACCTACAAATGTCACCAAAGAGAATCCATAAGTCCCCTTGATGTCACACCCTAGCCATTCCCTCTTAGTCCATCCTTCTTCACTCTGGGCATAATGAGTACAAAATTACTTTAATTTTTAATGATGTCAAGAATATCATCATACCTAGAGTAGAACCTCTTATTAATAGAATGGTTGGGTGGATATGATGGGCTCGCTGTTCAAATAATTAGTCACCTGAGACTTGATAGCATAGAATAACACCTCAACCAACAAGTCACATGAGTGTTTTATTTGTAGATGAGATTACTCATAAAAAGACAAAAAGATAAAACAATAAATTAAAAGGTGAAAAACTAGAAAACAAAAAGTTGAAAAACTAAAGAAACAAAAAAACATTTATTAATTCTATGTTGTTAGAATGGAGGATACCCTCCATAACTAAATGGTTGAGCATGGCTAGAATTAATAAATGGAAGGTGGGGATCCTTGAATGTTGGAAATATTGGGACCTGGTCATACTTACCCCATTGACGTTCACACACTTGATTAGAGTTGACATAGTGGGGCAAGTTATAAGATGTGGTTAATTTATAAGGACTTGACCCACTATGGTACTTGTGACCAAAAGATGGTATGCAAGGATCAACATGTCTCCTTATGTGGCAGTATTCATTGAGCCCCATGGTGGTTGGAGTGTTGATTGGTGGTTGAGATAGAGTAACATGAGGTGTTGGGTTCAAAGAGGAAGATGCACCACAATGTTGGATTTGTGCTGAGTTGGTAGATGCAGTGGTTTCTGAACTGTGGTGTCCCTTTCGACAGTCACATTTAAAGAAGGGACACCTTCGATGTTGTGAAGAACCTCCACTACTATTGATAGTAGGAGCACAAGTAATGTTTTCAAGTTGGTGCTGTGGTGCAAAATCTTCTGGCATAGCTAGCAGTGATGTAGAAGGGGGTGAAGTATGAGAATATTGAGGTTGAGGAGAAGTGTAAGGAACATGAGATGGTAATCTTGTTGAAGAGGACATGGGTGGATAGTACTCGGGAGAATGATAACGATGAGGTGAGGTAGAGGATGATGATCTCGTTGGAGAAACAGGGTGTTGAACATAATAAGCATTTGGTGATAGGACATACGAAGGGTATGCTCCAGTTGGCGGTGGCCTCCAACACGACTGAGGTTTTTGCCACTATGGTTGGACATGGTATTTTTGTACGAACTCTAGATGTAACATTCCTCCCCACTGCTCATGTAAATGTGACAAGATTGGACATTGACCTTTGTGGTGATTGTACAAGAAAATATTACATTGATACGTATGATTGGTAGTTGAGTTCTTATTCTTATTATCTTCTACCCTTTGTTTTGATTGTCGCGTGGTGTCCTATCCTATTTCTCGATTTGGCATAGTTCTTCCTCTAATAATGTTGGCATATTCTCCACATATTTCATGTACCCAGTCCATCATCTTATTGATCTTTGCCTCAATTTCATCTAGTGATTGTAGG
>MNCI01019773.1:334606-378296 GCA_015680685.1 Gnetum montanum
CATATAGTTGACCTTGGGTGTACATCCCTAGGATCTCCCTTGTTTCATTATGGAGCCCATCTATGATATGGTACATTAGCCTTTCCTCGGAGAACCCATGGCCTAGGCAGTTGTTTAACAATGCATAATATCTTTCTAAGGCCATGTCCAAGGGTTCATGTTGTGCTTGTTTCCATTCTTGGATTTGTCTCCTCAAGGCTGACACTCTCGCATAGGTTTGATATCTTTCGTTGAAAATTTCTACCATTATTGGCCAACGTCGAATTGATTTTGGTTTTAACGACCTATACCATACTTTTGCTTGGCCAATGAGTGTCAAAGGAAAGAGCTTAAGTTTTTTCCACCCATTATCAATATTGTTCCATGTACAAGCATCATAGAAGGCTTGTAAATGTTATTGTAGATCTAAATCATAGCCCCCTTAAAACTTAGGAAAGTTGTTTAAATCAAGCATGGGTAGACAACTTTCCTTACAATGCCTGCTGGCTATTCGAATGGCCTAGTAAACACACCGACCATTTTAGCACTTCATCAGGTGACATGTAGCCTACCTAACAAAAAGCATCTTGCAGCTAGCATCTTATAATGTGTAGAACCCAAATCAAGTTTGCCACCTAGTCAAAAAGCAAAAATGCAAGAAAAAAAAGGTAAAGAAAAATGGGGTCAAACATATCCCCAAGAAAAATTAGCAAAGCTCCAATTTGACAACTAGTCCAACCCTGAATCCACATCAACTTTCTCATAAGCACTCCAATGAGAGATCACAATTTTAGGGGCAAACCATTCTAGTGCCATGGATGCTAACTCTCTCACAAGCACTCCAACAAGAGGTCATTGTTTTGGCAACAAGCCACTTTGGTGCCGCATCTTGCAATATCACACTGTTTGCATTTCATTCCCTTGTTATCCCCTAATGCATTCCCTACACCCTTTACCTATAGCATACTATTACCCTCAACACTGTTGAGTATGGTGAAGCAACATTCGATCAGGTACTAATGAGAAATGTTGGTAGTGGGCCTATTGTGGTATTTTTCATTCTTTGTCAATGTCTCTCGGGCCACTTTTCCAGACATCAACAAAGAGGGACCAATGAAACACCACCAAATTTGGGCCACTGGTTCTCAATTGCAAATTTTTCTAAGTGTCAAAACTGGGAAAACATTTTCTAAGGGTTGAGACTATGCTCCCCACTACTGGGACTATTCTCTAGAGCATAGTCAGCGTAGTCAACAAAAATAGCCTAGATTTGCAAGGTTTTTCTAAGTGTCGACAACAGCTACGCTCTCCACTAGGACTATGCTCTAGAGTGTAGTTAGTGTAGTATGCACACCAATAACTAGTTTTGCAAATTTTCCTAAGTTTCAAGCCAAAAGCTATTAATCTAGCTTGAGATGGAAGAAATAGTTTGAAAAATTTTCTAACTTCTGAGGTGACACCCTTGACTACACTCCAAAGTGTAGTCAACATAGTCTACATGAGGACATTAGTTTCTGCTAGTTTCTTTTAAGTGTTAGGGCTATGCTCTCACTGCCAAGACTACACTCTAGAGCATAGTTAGCACAATCAACACTAGAACATAGTTTTTTGCAAACTTTGTCTAACTATTGGACTATGCTCTAGAGCATAGTCAACATATCCATGAGAACTGCCTCCAGAAGCCTCTAGAAATTAGCACTAGTCTTCATCTTAGTTCCAACATTCCTTCAATGAGCAAGATCAGCAATTTGCACTTCTTTTGCACCCCCCATTTTCCCTAAAATTGTACCTATGCTCAACACCACTCAAGAGAGTGGATAGCATAGTCCCAAAGCATAGTCTTCAAAAATGCACTTTTGCATTGTTTTTAGGTACATTGTAGTTTATTTGGCACTCGCACATGTAGTCTAAGCAATGTAGTCACAGTCTAGCAGTCTCACAAGGCCCATTGAAGCACACCAGCAAAACACCATTTGCTTCAGTGGGAGTGTAGTTGGGGCTAGCATAGTCCTAACTACCCCTCTACCACATGGTGCCCAATCCAAAATTTGCACTATCCCTAGCCCTATAAATACCCCAACGTTCCACATTATAGGGGTTGGAAAATTTGAAGCAAGGTGGGCACTTTGAAGCATTCGGTTAGCAAACTTGCATCTAGAGCACCTAGCATCTGAGTGCACCTAGCATTTGGCAGGCACCATTGCACACCACTGCAACACCATTACACACCACTCAACACACTGTAGATTTTTGCAACCCATAGGACACCATGGTAGCCAACCTAGTAGGCCCAAACTTCACGATCAATGTTAGTTTCTATAGCCCAGACATCCTAAGACTGTGACTACACTACCTACTATGCCCCTCTATACACCACGTACTTCCTCACCTTTTCTTTGCAATTAACTATGCTCCCCACCCATTCAGGGTGGTGTTACTTTCTCTCTTGCTCAAATCCCACACATTTTTAGAATTTTCTTTTGCATTCTAACATTTTCTCGCGTTTTTCACTATTTTTTGCATATTTTCTCATGTTTGCACCCTCATTTTGCAACAAAACCATTAACTATGCTTGCCTCCATAGGCATCATGGATGGTGAAAACATCGTGAAAACCCCTCACATTCGTTCATCATAACACCCTATAAGTCCTAGTTCAATCGACAAGACCATTCTGGGCACCCCACCTCTATTTTCCAGTAGGCCCTCACATGAATGCGGGTCAAGGCTATATGACCGCAGACCTCTTAATGTACCATTTCAACCTCCATCATTTTCAATTGCTACAGTGCTTTAGAGGTATTAAGGCAAGTTCTAATCTTGCAAGTGTTCCAAACTTAGCAAAAATGTTAATTTTTTTAAGTCTTGAAAGAACCTACAGAAAAAGTACCAATTCCAAAATCCTAAAATGCTAAAAATATTTTTGATGAGTTGTCTTGGCCCTAGAACCCCATGCCACATGTTAGAATGTAATTCCAATAAGGTTTGGAAGTGTCAATGATCATTAGTTTCAGCATCAACAAGATAGAAAACCTATTTGTTCCTGCAAAAATGTTATTCACACTCCAACAAGGATAATTCTATAAACTAAGTATCAAAGTACTTAGCACAAGGTTGTAAATGATCCTTGAATCAATGTAACCTTCAATATATCAACGATTATGAAATGAATTAGGCACAAAACCTCTAATCAAATACAAACTTAGCCTATCAAAAACTATAGGGGTATGATAAAAAAGTAAGGCATTAATGCTAAAAATGATTATTGATTTCTAGAAAAAAAACCTAAGTATAAACTATCAAAAACTATAATAAGTATGGAATAGATTATGAGAGATACAATAAAAAAAGTATAAAATAAAAATAAAAAAGCATAAAATATTAAAATGTTAGGACTATGATATGGAAAAAAGGATCTTGGATCCCTTTTCAAACAAATAAAATGATTTATTGATGAGTGACAAAGTGTTTGCCTTCTAGGAAGGTCTAAAACCATAAGCATTGATGAAAAAAGAAAGTGTGATAGAATTGATAATACCTAATTCATGAATAAAATATAGATTTTGAAAGTGAAATTGAACCTCTGGGGGATTAGGATATAGATGGGGAAGTTGTAGGCATGATCCAGAATCAATTTTTGGCTAAAATAGGGTTGTTTTGGTTAAGGATCGCATCACTGATGCTAGAGCTAAAAATATTCTAACTCTATAATGTGCTATAGAAGCTTAAAAATTTTAGCTTTAGAAGTAATACTAAAGGTGTATAATGTGACCATAGAGCATGCAAGATGCTACCATGATGGCAAGTACTTGTGCTCTTGATCTTCTAAAATCTAACAAGTGCTCTCAAATCTTAAGAAACTGACCTAAAATTTTTATTTTGAGATATATTTATAGGATCAAAGTTGCTAATTTCAACTTAGGATTATTAAAATTGAACTCGAAGTTAAGTGTAGTTCACCTAAACTTGACATTGAGTCTAAAAATAGCAATCTTAAACTTTGACTTCAGAAAATTTAATGACTTGTTAAGATGACACAATGTCAACATCACTAACCCTTAGGTGAATTTTGATAATTTTTCCAAAGTGCCAGTATCGAACTTTCAAGATCCCATTTGACCTCTTAACCAATGTCGAATGATGTTGAGAAAATGCTAAGAAAGCTAGGAGGCCAAGAGAAAGTACAAATGTTGAGTTTGAATGATGAGGATTGGATGATGATAGTATCAACCATACATAGTCAACATTCTAGTATTTTGACAAAGTTGAGATTTTGAGCCTCCAAGTCCTTGTTTTGTCCTTGAATTAATGCCAAATGCCATCAAGACATCCGAGAAGCCTGTAAAAAGCACATGTTGTTACTTATCAAGATCAAAAAATGGCAATGTAGCATTAGGATTATCAATACTTAGCAAATTTTTAGACTTTTTACCAAGTGATAGGTTTTGAATTCCCAAGATCTTGTTCAACCTTCAAACTAATGTTGAAGGTTGCTGAGATGAAGTTGAGGATCCTGTGATGCTTGCTAACGATACAAAATAATGATTGGAAAGATGATGTAAAGTTCAAGAATGCTGATGTTGACACTGACACTAGCATCAATTAGGGAGTTCAAAAAAATTTCAGAAATTTTTCCAATTGACAATTCTAACTCCCACGATGATAAAACTAACCCTAGAATGAGTTGGAATGATGATTTTGAGTACCAAGAGGTCTATAAACTTGAAAATCATTGTAAACTAGATGCATAATGTGGCTTGAATGTTCCTAAACAAGTTTCAATCTTGTTAGTATTCCAAACCCAATGAAAATATTGATTTTTTAAGTTCCAAAAGAACTTGTGAAAAAGTACTAAATTTGGAAGTTTGAAGTTCTAAAACTGCTACTGATAAGTTATCTTGGCCCTAGGAACCCATGGTGCATGTCAAAACATAATTTTTATAAGGTTGGAAAGTGTTAGTGATTATTTTGTATCATTATTTTCCAAGGAAGTTTAACAAAAAAAAATATTTATTTGCTTTATAGATTTTACAAAAACTTATAATTTAGTAAACTATAAAAAGTTGTGGCTATAGCTAAATAAAATTTTCCAAAGTTGTCAAAAGTAAAGCTAAAAAGCTAGGATATGACATCAAATGGTCCCTAGAGGCCTCCAAAGACTATACATAAGTCTTGCAAAGCTAGTTTTTGGACATTTTGTTCTATGGTGTCAAAGGAAGATTGATTCGAAATCTATGTTGCCTCCACTACTAGAAAAATTTTGATTCTAGAGTTTTTTCAAGGTCACCAAAAATGACGTCTATGAGCTGGATCATGAATCCAAATAATCTATAGGGACCTTTAGAAGCTAACAATGTGTTTCACGATGATGTCTTTAAGAAGTTTGTCACTCAAACTTATATAGAACAATGTTAAAGCCACACTTAGTCTTAATTTCTAGCAAACTAAAAAAGTGAATACAATACTATCAATTTGATGATGTTTGTGTATTTTATAATGATATGTTTTCAAGAAAAGATGATATTGTTTGTCACAATTTTTGTTATGTTCATTTGCATTTTACCATAGAAGAAGTTATAAATAGCATTAACAAACTAGCATGTGGAAAAGCTAGAGATTCAAATGGTTTATATGTTGAATTGGTTAAATGGGCAAGATTATCTATTCACATAGAAATTTGGAAAAAATTAAATACTGTTACTATTGATGCCCTTGCTAAACATAGAAAATTAGTAAGGTAATTCTTCTTTGTAAAAAATAAGAAAAATAATTTAAAAAACAATGGTATAATAGTTATAAGTAGTATTTTTGATAATTTGTTAGGTACTATTCTCAAAAAAGGAAAAAGCTCTTGAGCAAAAATAAATAACATTAAAGTAATCTACCAAATAGGCTTTAAACATAATCATTCTATTGTTCACCATCTTGTCACTCTTAGACACCACATGGAATTTGCAAAGAAGTTTAACAAAAAAATCTTTATAGGCTTGATAGATTTTACAAAAACTTATAATTTAGTAAGCTAGAAAAATTTGTGGCTATAGCTAAATAAAATGGACCTCCTTATAAAACTCATAGCAATGACTTAGAAGTTATACAAAGAAGTTATCATCAAGCTTAAAGATAATAAATAAAAACAATTAAGTTTTGGAGCAAAAATGGGGTGAAATAAGGTTATCCTTTATCCTTTATCTCCAACTCTTTTTGGTATCTTCTTTGATGAGTTACAAGATTGGATGTGTAATGAATAACATAGACATACTCTAAAAATAGGTTCTTAAGCAATGAACCTACTTCTTTTTGTATATGAGGTTGCTTTAATCTCTACTTTTAAGGAATGTACATTTAATATGCTACAAATTTTAGAGCAATATAACATTTTTTTATTTTGCAAATGAATATGAAGAAAACTAGACGATGATATGAGGTACAAGAAACACATAGTGTAATTTTAAATTTGGTGATTAGAATGTACAAATTCTGGACTCTTCTAGATACTTAGGTCTTCAATATACAAATAATTATAGATGGAATAAATGAATTAAGGAAAGAATAACTAGAGGAATAAAAGATATCTATACAATTAAAACATATAAGGCATTAGGAGTTTGAGCTTGGAAGACTAAAAAATAAATCTTTCATAGCCATTTATCTTATTGTGTTATGTGGATGCATAGTTTGGTGAATAAGTCTTAATCCAAAAAATTGGAAGGTTGTTGAAAGAGTATAAAATATATTTTTATTTGATGAATTAAAGGTGAAAGTTCAAACATCCTATTCCATTCTTTTTCTAGAATGTAATTTTCTTCCAATAAAAGTATAAGTTATTGGTTTGTTTCTTATACTCAAAAACTTCCAAAATAAAAAAAATCACATTTTGTAAAGTAGTTTTTGAAGACATAGAGGAGGAATGATATTTTCAAGAAATACAATGATTGTGGCCTTTAAATATCTCAATAAAGAAGATACAAAGTAATCTAATACACATTTGTAAGTTAGTTCAATAATGGGTTTCAATAAAGTTATAATTAAATATAAAGTTTATTTAGAATGCACAAGTATTAATACTACTCACAATGAAGTATCTCATTTTTATTAACAAGCTTTGTTTGAATTCACATTATCTTAGAATATAAAGTGGAAGATAAATGCAAATTCCTAGAGAAAAACAAACATGTAGGCTATATGGTTCAAGTGATCTTGAGTATAAGTGGCATGTTTTGTTTTCTTTTTGGTTTACCTTATGTTAAACATTTAAAAAATATATAATATTGCATCATATTATACACTTTTTTAAGTTAATATTTAATCTTGATGATACAACATAATGTCTATGTCATAGATTTAGAAATACTAAAACCTAGGTTTCAATTTCATTTTTAAGAGTAAAAGGAAGTGATTCCTCATAAATAACATCCCAAATAAGCAAGACAAGATTTAGCAAGATCCCAAATAAATTTAGAATTTGGAAGAAGATTTCCAATGATCAAATTTATGTAAGAACATAAATAGCTACTTTGGCTTCAAAAACTTGAAATGGGATATAGGCAACAAAACCCTAAAATGATTAAAGTTTAGAAAGCAGAATATGAAAGCAAATTACTCAAGGCTATGATGTATGATGAAACAATAGAAAAAATTAAAGATTTTTAGTTGCGTGTAGAGAGATGTGTTAGAAGATCACTGCATTGAACTAAGTTTACTACTTAGGAAGCCAAGACCAAAGTAAATGAAACTGATGATTAAGTAAAAGAAATTATTAAAGGAAAAAATGACATGAAAGTAAAAATATCTACATTGAAAGCTATTATTGAAGCAAATCCATTAAATAAGTATCTTGAAAAAATTGGTGAAGAAATTCACATGGATTTGGTGATATGTTTGATGAAAAAATGAAAAGAATGAAAAAGCTAGTAACCTCCATTTTGTTTGGATAGAAGAAAATGAAAATGAAACCCTAGTTCAAGAAGTGATAGTAGTGATAAATAATATCATTGATATTGAACCGCCTAAAATAAAGAATACAATTTGCTCTAGGCTAAAAAATGGTAAGCCTAGGTACATAGTTGTCAAATTTCATAATACAGATGATAAATCCAAAGTCTAGGAACATTGCAATCCCTTAAAGGATTATGAAATTTGGTTCAATGAAAATATCACCAAAAGGAAACTTACAAAAAGATTTATAGAATGAAAAATAATAATAATAAGAGCATAAGGTTTTGTAGCTCTTTTGGATGAAATAGATAATGTAGTTATTACCAAAACTAACTATTCAAAAATCTTCATAAAGAATAGATAAAATATCTTTATTATGGATTTTAAAGTATTGATGGATTAATAGAAAATAAAGTGAAGGTATTATATAATATATCATTCTTTAATAAATTTGATATTTTGGTATTGCTAAGACATGGAAAACTGAAGATTTTCCAAAAGCTTTTGTTTCAGATTTTTCTATTTTATCTTTTCTTTATAAAAGAAATGCAAATCATCAAAAATATTTTAGAGGTTTGGTTATTTTAGTTTGGAATTCTCTTTGTAAGTAAGTCCAAATAGAAAAGGTAGAAGAATATAGTTAGTATGTTTGGCTAAAAATATTATAATAAAAATCTCTTTTATGTTCAGCTTCTTACTACTTTACAAAGAGGTATAAATTTATTTTACAAATTGATAAGAAAAACTTTTATTGAATATTTTTGTTATTATTAAAAAAGAGTGTCCTCTGTCTCCTATTTTATTTAGTCTTTTTATTGATAAACTTGAAAGAGTGAATGCATAAAATACCAGCTTATTTTGCAATCACAATTAAAAGGAGTCCTATGAAACTCTTACTTTATGATGATGATGTTGCATTAATTTCAAATTCAATGAAAAGATTGCAACAAATGCTTAATCCCCTTAATGATTTTTTTCAACATTTAGGAATGAAAGTTAATGTCCAAAGAACAAAAAGTATGATTTATGGCACATGAATTAAGATGTACAATTTTACTACATGAGATGAACATATATTCTTAATTTCTTCTTCCAAATATCTTTGCCTAGAATGCTCCTATAATTACAAATGAGATTAGTACATTAGTTAAAGAGTTGCAAGTCATATGAAAGCTTTATTTGTTTTAAAAAGCAAATATAAGAAGGAATCTAATTTAGCTTGGGATATTCAAAATAACTTTATCATGCTATTGTTCAATCTACTATTCTTTATGGATATGTTGTATGGGGTCCTACTCTATCAAATAAATATAAGAATCAAATAGAAGAATTTTAGAAGCTTTTTTTACTCAATTAAAGTGAAGAGATGGACACAATATGATATTATGCTTCTTAAAGTAGAGATAATGTTGTTAGAGGTTAAAGCTATTTGTTAACTTAAAGCCTGCACATAATCTTTCTACATCTTCATTGAATAAATATTCCAAAAAGGTGATGATGGAAACCCATGATAAAGAATGGCTTCATGAGGGAGTTTCTGTGGCTTAATAAATAGAATATTTAGAACTACATTTTTTATCCTAATCCAAACCAAGTTAACAATTTAGGAAAGCAATTAGTATATTATAAACTTTGTGAAGATGCAAAAGGCAAAATAATATTTATATTTAAATACTATCAAGGGAGGCCTTAATTCAAAGGTAAATTATTTATTGCTTACTATTCCTTGTTAGCTAGCATACACAATTAGTAGAGCATGAATGGGATCTCATCATTGAAAGTTGAAATAGGTAGATGGCACAAAATTCTCTTGATGAACTAGTGTGAACCACATCACATAAAGATAAAGTATTAAAGTTGCAAATTTGTAATCAAAACCACATTTTACTGTAATGTCTTGTATTGAAGCATATTAGAGATAGATGGAATATTACAATTTTAAATATCTTTGATTTGTTTGAAATGTTACAAAAAATACTCAGCAATTTTTTGTAATATCTATTACAATGCGCTTCTGCTGTCCAATAAATTCAAAAGGTCCACAGATGTAATAAAGTTTGATTAACCTTGCGGTTAAAAAGTAATATCCCAATGATTAACCTTGCGGTTAAAAAGTAATATCCCACACACCGACGCCCCTGTTACGAGAGTTGATGTTGCAAGTAACACCGCAACTTCGGGCGATCCGCAGCGAGTGCAAAGCATTCACCCTTTATTGGGAGCATAAATAGTCTGGATAACGGTGCAAATCAGAATGATGGTGGCCGCGATGGTGGCGCACAGATGCCAGGGTCTGGCGATGTTTCTATGAACGAACTCCTGGACCAGGACGGCCAATGAGCGTCTGAAATGATGTCTCACCTTGATGCATATATCATCCATTTCAGGTACGAATGGAACAGTGATGGAAGCTCCGAGAGCATTGAAAATGTCTGCAATTTGCTGGTTGCTTTCAAGGTAGCTGCAAATCACACCCTTTTGCACTAACAGGGCAGCATCGGATTCCTGGTGGATTAAATCTGTCATGATGCGAATGTATCTGTTGAAGTATAATTGTTGGTGGCGTCTGTGGCCTAGACATTCCTCGAAGGCCATCACGTTCCTCAGAATTACAACAGTCGGATCCTCCAGCTGAAGCCTGGGAAGATGCAGAACCCCTATGAGCTTAAGCCATTTCTCCTCAAACCATGGTCCGTCCGAAGCTGTTACGCTGATCCCTGCTAGCAGTAAATCAGTTGCCCTGGGAAGAGTGCAGGTGTGTCTTCCCGTCCCATGAGTACTTTCACTTATTCCCTTCCATTCCTTGTCTTGTGATGACCTCAGGCCTTCTCCAGAAGAACCAGACACATTAAACTGCGAGAGACGATTCCTAACAAAGTGAAAACAGTGGAAACCGGTAAAACAAGATATAATATTGCAGTGAGAATTTTGTTATTTGGAAGGTAACAACATTGGGAGAAAGGTTAGAATGATGGTCATTGATGGGAATTGAGTTTTTTTATTATTTATGTGAGGCCAAGTAACTTAAGGCTATTACCACAACCCGTACTAGACCTATTAAACAAGGCTACAACCCGTACTAGACCTATTAAACAAGGCTACTCTGCTGTGATAAGTGGAGGAAGAATCAAACTCACAACCTTCTAACACAGTATGAGTAAGATGGAATTGAGTTGGAATCAAGTAACAACAAGGTGTTGTGAGGTGTGAGTTTACTTTTCCCAGAAAATAAAATAAAAAGCCTTGTATTTTAAAACTCACATGCCCTTTAACATATTATGAATCTTACCTTAACATTTTTGGCTATGCAAAGATTTAATTTAATTTTTATTTTTGTTTGGAACCTAAAATAAAGAGTTGTGGAACTTGAAATAACCTTAAAATATATAGTTCACATAGAACTTTATAACTTAGCATTACCCAACAAAATTAAACCCATGAATTAGACTTCCAAATCAGGAGTCTTACTACTAGGTTAACACCTCAATTTGCATAGAAATTATATATAGGAATTAAATTACAAAATTACAAGCAACGTATTTATCTTTACATATAACAAATTTAACTTATTTAATATAATTTAGGTCTTAAATTCTAATTACAAATTTTCACTTTCATCTCTACCATAAATTAATTTTCTTTCAAAGTCTAGCTCTCCTATCATGATGAAAACCTCTCTTATTATGTTTTAGCCTTTTCTTTTCATCACAAAGATGCAATGATGAGCATTTAGACTTCATAAACGATAAATTTGTATACTCATTGCAACATGTTTACTTCATCAAGAAAATAAAACTAAAACTACTTTGTTTATTGCAATACAACATATAGACTCACCCATATTCATTATGGTAAACAATACTATGCACGGGCAACTTCTAACTAGTGAGTAAGACCCATATGTATTGCTTTATACTCATTAGAAAAAGAAAAGAGTACAATGAAGTTTATTCTTTAAGAGTTCAGTTTTTCAAATGTGGAGTATAAACTGATTCTTTATAATAAAAATTAGAAATACAAACTCCCTATAAATTTAAGTATTCTAATTATATTTAATTGTTTCATCTCTAAAATAACTAAGAACTTACACACCTGAGGTTATAATAAATTATACTTAAGTCTATGCATAGTACTTTCTTATAGCTAAAACAACATTCCAAAACTTGGTGGTAAAGACTCTTAATATGAAAGCTCCAAATCATGGGTTTGATTCTAATGGGCACTGCTAAGTTATATATCTTAGGGTATGCCTATATTACAATTATTTTAGGGTTCCAATACCACCCTCTAAATAACATTTGAAGTAAACTAAGATACAAATCAAAAAAATATACAAGAATAAGGTTTTAAAATAGAAAAAAATGCTATCCCAAAATCTTATTTCGAAAATTATATCCACCTAAGTTTATAGTAATACTGTTATTAGAAAAATATAATGTGATATAAGTAAGATCTTGCTAGGTTTTTTCTTATAATTTTTATAATCTCATATCTTCCAACTCCATCAAATAAACTATTTCTAAAACATTTTATATATTATAAAATTAATGTATAAGTAAAGAATTAATCTTAAATGTGAGGTTACCTAACCAGTAGAATATGACTTTGCATAGCTAATTCTACTATATGTGGGCAATGCAATATAACTTTACAACTCTCTCTATTTTAAATATAGAATTATTGTTTTTAACTGTTTGGATATATGGCACTGTCACCAAATATATTAGCATAAGAATTAACTTGCCACATTGAAACCTAGATGAAACTTGTAACTAGTCTTCATGGGCTTAAACATTAATGCAAAAGAAGAGGTATACTAGTGGGAATGGAAATTGATTCTTAGTGATAATAAAGAAGTTACATGGTGTATAAAGTGTATGTTAGTAGGGGAGGGGGAAATCATAATATAAGTATATCCTAAGAAACATAGTTTAATTAAAGCTTTATAACTCAACATTACTCACTAGAATCAAACCTATGACTTAGAACTTTCTTTCAAATTAAATCTTAATGGATGGATGGAATTTAAAAGAAACAAATAACCATCTAAAAAGTGAAAATCAACTAGCAACATGGACCGATATCTCTTACCGTATGTAATTGCCGAAGAGACGATACATCCAATGCAGTAAGTGACGTGGCGGTTCATTGTCGTCAAAGAGGATGGCTTCCGCGGCCCCTAAAAAATTCGTTTTCCCAAAATCCTTGAAAACAAGAACTCGGCTTAAGAAGAACCACAAAATGCCCACAATTTGGTACTTGTTCTCAAATCCCTGCCACCGAAGCAGCTTGAACAAAAGAGACAGAGGAATCTGGTTTTCAAGCTTGCATACATCTTTTATGATGGAGACACCCAGAACCGATTCCAGCCTGCCGTAATCGAAACAGGGATGCAGGCGATCCCCTGACTGTTGCAGGTGGAAGCAAATACCCACTTCCAGCAGGAAAAGGGCATCCACAATGAAGGCGTCTGCGCAGAATTCAAATTCCTCGTCGTAGCATTGTTTCAGCTCTGTTTCGCTTTCGTTCACCAGACAACGGAGCTCATCAACGCATTCCTCGACGCATTCACGTGAACCCTCCTGCAAATTGAGCAAAGAAATGCGTCTTCTCACGGCCCTGCGAAGAGCCTCAACTCTATGCGATGGCATCAGCAGCGAGCTCGATTGAGCACTGCTACTCACTGAGTGAAGATGATGATGGTAAGGCCCCAGCCCGAACAATGTGGGCACGTAAGCATTTTCGTCCAATTTCTTCAAATCATGGGGAATTCTGAAGATGCTTGCCTGCACTGTGGAGCTGCTTGTTCCAGACTGCTGCAGCCTTGCAAACACTTCCTCCACGTCGATTTGGAAATAATGCTCCCTTGAAGCTGCCATTGTTGCTGCTGGTACGGATCGAATTTTGTAGAACTACAGTGATCTCTAAAGCTGAAGCATATGCGATATTTACAAGAAATGAAGATAAAAATCAAGGTCGCAGGGCCACGTCCCAGTTAGGTGGGCGCGTGGTTTGTGGTGGCAATTACATTTCTGAATATCCCAGTTGGGGGGTGGGGTCTGGGATTGGTGGCAGTCATGTCTGCAATCCGGCTACAAGACAAACGTGCCGTATCTGACGAATCCCGCCAATGATGGGACCCGCTTCAGAAAGCAAAATATCAAAGTCGCAGCTCAAAAAACAAACTATCAAGGTCGCAGTTCGTTGTACAGGTTACGGGGGTTTATACATTTCTGATTATCCCAGCAGTGATCTTATGGGGTTTATTCCTGGAGTTTATTGCTTGCGTTGAGTGTGAAAATTCTTTTATAAATGTTGGAGAGTGATTCAAACTTGACAGATTCTTTTATAAATGTTGGAGTGATTCAAACTTGACAGCTGTATTAAGAGCTTCTTGACTTGGTCATTTGTAATTTATTAGTTCATTGATTTTCTGTTTTGAGATCATGGTTAAAATAGTGCCCAGATTTTCTGTAATTCAGTTGCATTGTAAAGCTCGTTTAGTATTGAATAATGAGTGGCACTTAAACAATAAAAACAGAGTATTAGCTTTGTGTAATCTTCTCTATTTTGTTCTAGATTATCCTTTCCTTTGTCTCTTTGTTTTTGTTTTGTTATCCTTTCCTTTGTCTCTTGTCTATTTTGTTTAGATTATCCTTTCCTTTGTCTCTATTTAAAGAACTTGATGAGTCACACAAAATGAAAGTGAGGCTTGGAGATGACAAGGTAAGGCAAGTTGAAGGGAAAGGTATTGTAGCAATCACTAAAGGTCATGGCAAGGTAAAATAGCTTAGTGATGTCCTCTTTGTTCCTAGTTTATCTCAAAATTTGTTGAGTGTTGGGCAATTCATGGTTAGAGGATATAGTGTCTTGTTTGATCATGACTCATGTGTGATAAGAGACAAATAATTAGATCAAGTGATTATTGAGGTGTGTATGACTCCAAACAAGGTATTCCCACTTGAATTTTCTAATATAGAAAATCATGCTCTTGTTGTTAAAAAAAATAGTGAGTCCAAGTTATGGCATTTAAGATATGGACATTTGAATGTTAAGCGATTGAAATTATTAAGCCAAAAGGAAATGGTGTTTGGGTTGCCTAAAATTGAGTCTTTGAATTTATGTGAAGGGTGTATTTTTGGAAAACAAAGTAGAAAACCATTTCCTATGGGAAAGTCTTGGAGGACATCTAATTGTCTTGATCTTGTACATGCTGATTTGTGTGGTCCTATGAAAATAGAGTCATTTGGCAGGAGTCGATACCTTTTGCTATTCATAGATTATTACAGTCGCATAAATTTGGTTTATTTCCTGCAACAAAAGTCAAAAACCTTTGAAGTTTTCAAAAATTCAAAGAACTTGTTGAAAAGAAAATTGGAAGATGCATCAAGAGCTTTTGCACTAACAATGGTGGTGAGTTTATGTCTCAAGAATTTGATCTTTTTTGTGAAAGCCATGGCATTCATAGAGAATTAACAACACCCTATACACTAGAGCAAAATGGAGTGGTTGAACAAAAGAACCATACTATTATGGAGATGGTAAGAAGTCTATTGAAAGCAAAATGACTTCCAAATCAACCGTGGGAAAAAGTAGTTGCCACTACAGTTTATTTGTTGAATTTATCACCAACAAGGGCAGTGATGAACAAAACTCCATACCAAGCATGAAATTGTAGAGGCCTTTGGTAAGCCACTTGATGAGCGGCCAGGTATCCCTATGCTCAACCATACGAATACGAGCATACATGCACGATCCGGTCGAATTCCAAGGGCTAAGTGCTTATGCACCTTGATGGAACAAGAATGGGTTGGTTAATCATTGTCTTCCCAAGCTTACTTGTATGTCACGATTGTATGGTTAAGTAAACTTGAGGCATATGATTTTTATGGCTTTTATGTTTTTATATCCTGCTGCTAATAAGGGAGGAGAGAGATAACTAAGTAACTAAATTAATTTGACTACTTATTAACTAGGCTCTAATTGATCCTAACACCAGTATCCATTCTCACTTGTCGTACACATCCTAAACCAGTGCAACACTACTGGGATTACCAAACATTATTCGTTACTGGGTTACCAAGTGTTACACGCATGGTCGAAGTGATCGTACTATGTCTTCTTACTTAGGAGAGTTGTAGGGTGAGAGAGAATNATATGCTCAGGTACACAATGCTCGAATAAAGATCCGTTCACTTTATGACTCCTACTGCAGGCACACAGAAATAATTCTAACTCTGAGAGGAAGAAAAGGCAAGAGTTTGGGTAAGAGATTAAAATTAACTATGCAAACCAAGTGTGCTCACCTCTTATTTATAGGCAATGAGATAGGACACGATATCGGGTATCTGACATCGCATGGCAAGCGCCGATATCGCGGATTCGATATCATGGTCCCAATATCACGGTTCATCATACCCCCACAACTGAATGAAAACTCATCCTTTAGTTTCTTACAAAATATTGGAAATGTATGGGATTATTGACTGAATGAAAACTGGTAGTGAAATGGGATAGCAGACTCTAAGTGCCTGGTGAACAGATCGACAATACATTACAACATTGGTGTTCATACCCATGGTGGTGATCATTGTACAAAAGTGACATCCAAACCTTCATTTGATAGCTTAAAAGAGAAAGGGAGAGAGAAAGAGAAAAAGAAAAATGAGGCACATTGCTGCCAATGCTGAGATTGCACATTCCATTGTTTATCCATAATCATGCAATCAGACTTGTTCCCAGCATAAATGCTCCAGCTCTAGTCCATCTCGAGTGCTCCCTCTTATCCTAGTCCATTGTCTATGTAATTACCATTTGCACAGACAACACAGTCACGAATGAGCAAAGATAAGTAAACCACAATGCAGTTGATACCTTGCCTCAATATAAAGTGCATTGGCTGGTTTGTGGTTATGACAGAAACTGGGTTATAGATTTATTACTTATAACTACCCAAGATGTAGGGGTTAGGCAAGTAGTAGAATGGAGAAATTGAAAAATTTGTGCCAGGGCCCCCATGACTAAGAGCAAACCTCTGGTAGTAATAAGATGGAAAAATATAAAGAATAAGAAAGATAGGAAAAATAACAATGGCAATGCCGATAAAGTGGATGTTAAAGATGGGGATGAGATGAGAAATGGTTGATTGCAGATAATGTTTAAGGGAAAGAATGTAACAATTGCACCAGAAAGGAACGCGAGTGGATCCTCCCCAAAGTAGGCTCATGCCCTTTATGCCCTGACAAAACCACAAAACAAAGAGTCCGTAGGCTCTAGGAATGTCATTTGGAAGCAAGAGTTAAAAACTTACCTACAAGAATTTACCAAGGAAAAATAATGCATCAACCAAGATATGGACTAATCATAAAATCGACAATGAGGTGGGATATGGAAAGAATGATGGAGAGTAGAAATGGAATGGAATCTCAAGAGCAAGGTTGTGTAAAGTCCCTTGTGTATGTCATGGTTAATGTGACTTAGTAGAACTCATTCCAAATCTAGACTCAAACCAACCACATTCAATGACCTCGCATCAATACACTTGGCTAATTCATCCTCTTGAAGCAATAAGAATGCCTCCACCAAAGAGTGACCACCATCCCAAGGAGAGCGAGACGGAGAAGCAGGAAGCGAAAAGGGCCTTAGTTAGAGGGGACCTTCAGGCATGGGTAACATGTCTTTCTTGTGCCATAACCAGTGCTTGTAGCCCATATTGCTTTATTATGTTTAAGGGGTGTGCTTTGAATTCCCACTTTTTTTTTCTTTTTTTTTGCATGAGAACCACACTATGCAAAGACTTATTTTTATTCACTTAGCTTCCTTATATTTGTTCAATGGTAGAATGATGGAAAATCCAAGAAAAAGCATCCAAGCACCCAAGAGAATGGCCAACACACATGCATCAAATTCTCTTGAAGTCATACCCTTTTCATCCATTGAGTCCTTCCTCAATTTGAAGAATACCAAGCCACCAGTTTATTAAGAAGTTGATTAGAAAAAGGGATAGTATAGTTCCAAAACCAAGGGAGATCATAGAGTGGAATGGGTGAGTGGGCAACCTAGAATCATTGCCTGTTTTATCAAAAGAACCATATCATCATATCAGCATCATAATTCAGAGGTAAAAACCAAACATTAGCAATCAATATTATATAATTCAATCCACCATCATGAGCACTTATTGTATGATGAATGAAAGTAAATCAACCTATCAAAGAAATAGTAAAAATGTTAACAATGGTGTAAAAAAAAAAAAAGATTGAAGAAATGTGTAAAATAAAAATAAGAAAGATTGAAGAAATGTGTAAAAAAAATGTGTAAAAAAAAATACAAAAAGAACTGAGAGCCTAGAATGGTTAGCATAGGTGGCCATCTCCCCCAGGACTAAGTTGGAAGGAGGAGATCTGAAATAGCGAGCAGGGTTATCCACCAACAAAGGTAGTATGAGTACTGGCTGTCCTAAGCTCATGGAAAGGTTTGGTTTGTTGGATGTTGATTAACAGTTTCTTATTCAGGCTCTCAGGTTTGTATATCATCATGGCCCTTGAAAGAAAAGTTGCATGAAAGAAATAAGGTCCTTCCCACAACATTTGAAATTTGGTATGTTGTGGCACATGTGTGGGATTCCAGTAAAGAACCTTATCTCCTGGTTGGTATTTAACTTTCCCAATCCTTAGGTCATGACATTGTTTATTGAAGGCCTTATGCAATTTGTTAGATGATAGGATGGCCAATTGGTTCTCATCTAGCAGGTTAAGGATCATCAACCATTGTTTTTGTGCTAGATCGAGGTCAAGGTTGAGGTCACATATTGTGGATAGTGTATGGAGCTCAGTTTGAATGGGAAGCATTGGTAATTTACAGTACACTAACTCATAGGGAGAGTAGCCTATAGGAAGTTTCCATGTGGAGCGGTATGCCCAAAGAGCATCGTTCAGTTTAGTGCTCTAGTCTCATCTGAACTTGCTAATGGTTCTTGTTAATATCTTTGTAATCTCCCTATTAATGACTTCGGCTTGATTGTCCACTTGGAGGTGGTATGGTGTTGTCAGTTTGTGCTCAACCCCTAAGCGTTGCATTAATTTTTGAAAAGTTGCACCTGTGAACTATGTACCATTGTTTGAAATAAGTGCATGAGGCACACCAAACCTGTTTATGATTTGTTATTGAACAAATTTTGCAACTGTAGATGATGTACAATCCTTAATCGTAGCTACTTATGCCCATTTTATAAGGTAATAAATGGCAAAAATAATATAATCTTTTCCATTGGGCATTAGTGTAATCGGCCCCATAAAATAAATTCCCCAAATATCGAAGGGTTCTAAAGGTTGGATCCATTATTGTAGATCCTCCATTCTAGTAGTCATCCCCCCATCATGTTGACAGCACTCACAAGATTGGATGAAATGATGGGCATCGCAAAACTATGTAGGCCAATAATATCCTGCAAGCAGGATCTTAATGGCTATTCGTCTCCTAGAGTAATGACCCCCACAAAGATCCTCATGAGCATCTTGGAGAACTCGCAGTTGATCTACGTAAGGAACTCACCATCGAACCAAGCCATCGAGACATACTTTGTAAAGTTTCCCACTGATTTCCATAAAATACTTGGCTCAGTGAAGAAAATGTTGTTTCTTTTTAGCATCAAACCCTTATGGTGTTTGTTGTGTAAGGAGATAGGTGAGAATGCTACTATACCAATTTGTCTCCATGGTTAATTGATCATTCACTACACCTACAAAGAGGAGTTCATCTGGGAAATAATCAAAAATTTGATACTCATCCTCTTTTTTGTCCCATCGTAACCGAGATAAATGATCAGCAACTACATTCTCGGTGCCTTTACGATCGATCATCGTAAGATCGAACTCTTGTAAGATTACAAGCCATCATATGATGTGAGGGCTCACCGTTGGCTTATTCATTAGGAACCTTATTGCACTATGATCCGTGTGTACGAATACCTTATAGCCTAAGACATAGTGCCTAAATTTTTCTAATGCAAACACTATAGTCATTAATTCTTTCTTTGTTGTATTGTAGTTAAGCTGTGCACCATCGATACTTCTACTTGCATAGTGGATTTAATAAGGATGTTTTTGATCATCTAACTATGTAAGTACAGCTCCTAAGGCATAGTTGGACATATAAGTCATTATGTGGAATGGCCTAGACTAGTCAGGAGCTTGTAGAATAGCTGTTTCCACAAGCTTTTGTTTTAAAGTTTGGAAAGTGAGTTCACATTCCCTGGTCCATTCGAAAGGTACATCTTTTTTCATTAATTCAATCAATAGTTTTGCAACCTTTGAAAAGTTCTCAATAAAGCGTCTGTAGTAGCCAGTGTGTCCAAGGAATGACCGAATATCTTTTACAGTTTCTGGTTGATGGGTAATTCCTTGGATGACTTTGATCTTTTCAAGGTCTACCCCTATCCTTTTTTGTGAGATCTTATGCCCTAATACTATGCCTTCTTGGACTATCAAATGGATTTTCTACTAGTTAAGCCTTAAATTGGTTTCTACACATCGTTTTAATACTTTCTCTAACCGGTCCAAGGCTTTATCAAAGTTTGCGGTGGAGAAGTCATCCATGAAGACCTCCATACCGTTTCCTATCTACTGTTGGAATATGCTTAGAACTAATCATTGAAACATTACAGGGGCATTGCATAAGCCAAACAACATCTGTTTGTATGCAAATGTTCCCCAAGGATTGGTGAACGTAGTCTTGGCTTAGTCTTCTAGGGCTATTTGTATTTGGTTGTACCCACTGTACCTATCTAGAAAACTATAGTAGCGATGCCCTACAATGGTGTCTAAGACTTGGTCAACAAATGGCAACGGAAAGTCATTCTTGAATGTTACCATGTTTAGTAGCCTGAAATCTATGCACACCCTCCATTTTCCTCCCTTTTTGGGCACGATAACTAAGGAACTAACCCATTCTCTATTGGAAATGGGGTAGATGAACCCAACTTTTAGAAGCTATTCAATTTCTTCCTTAACTACTTGCTTTAGCTTTGGGTTGAAATGCCTCTATGGTTGTCTTCGAGGCTTCATGGAGGGTTCAGTGTAAATTCTATGTTGGCATATCCTAAGATCTATTCCAGTTAATTCAAGATATGACCAAGTGAAGGCTTTCAACCATTTGTTTATTACCTTCAGCAGTCTCTCTTTTTGTTGTGGAGCAAGCTTATCATTAATAATTATTGATTTTCCATTTTTAAGAAACATGTATTCCATACCCGTGGGCAATGGGTTTAGCTCAAGGGGCTTCTGCTTAAACTTCTCAGGGATTTCCAACTTCCCCTAGTTGATATTTTTGAGGTTAAGACTTGGAAGTTGGTGGTGGACTTGCTCTAATGCATCTATGCTATCGATGTAAGCCCAAGTCAAACCCTTAGTTGTTTCCATGCATATAGTTGAACTACTCTCTTGATCAGCTGTCAGCCATTGGGTGCCTTCTTATCTTGTGGTTGCTGCATACGAGCATCTTTGTATATCAGTCACTTGTGCACACTGATTGCATGCAAGCAATGTTAGACGTTCCACGAACCATGACTTCTGCACACAATTGCACCCTATGTCACTGTATGCTATGCATGGAACTTTCTTCTTTTTGATCTTTCCAAATGTATTTTCCTTTGATATTTCTAGGGAAAGATCATGGATTCCTAGGCACGCATCAACTATACTTAGGCATGCTCTTCCCATTATGATTGGGAAGTTCCCCTTACTGTTTTTTACTTGAATCACTAGGAAGTCAGCAAGATACGACCACCCACAAACAATGGTGAAAATGTCCTCCACTAGTCCCAATGGGACAGTGATGGACTGGTCAGCCAACTTTAAATGAATGTTACTCTTTTTGAGTAGAGGTAGGTTCTAGGCTTTGTACATTTCTTGAAAAATCAAGTTGACACCAGAACCTAAATCCAAAAGAGCCTTGCACGATTCATTTATAGTGATTTGTAGATATATCATAGGACTCCCAGGATACGAGAATTTCCTAGGAAGATGGCTAGCTTTTATCGAATCAATGAAAGAATGAGTTAACATGATTGTATGCATTGAGCATGGTTTTTGGGTTGAAGGGAGCTCTGAAGCTTCAAGTGATAGTGAGGTGGATGAAGAATTAGCTGCTTATGGTTGTAAGGGCTTAGTTGGACTATTGGTTCTAAAGAAAGGTCTTTTCTTCATACGGTTGTCAAAAACAATAGTAGTTGAGGGTTAATAGCCCTTGTGGTATTACGTTGCTACGGCTGGGTTGGGATTTCACCCTGCATAGCTAGAGCAGGTGGTAGTGGAGTTAAGGGTGGAAGAGGTGCAGCTGGATGAGAAGGATGGTATGTTTGTTGAACATCACCTCTAGGAGAAGGAGTCCTATAATACTCATGAGCTTGGTAGTGAGGTTGAGGAGTGACATGACCAGTAGAGTCACGTGGGGAGACTGGTTGCTTCATGTAATATCCATACAGGTTAGGTTTCTAGTAAGGATACTGTTGCCTTGGTGGTGGCATTCCCCATGATTGTGGTTATTGCCACTGTTGATACTACTCGATTGGTTGTGATGGAGTTCCACTTGGATAATACATTAAGGGTTGGTGGAATTGTATTGAATTCCCTTGAGGATAAGGTAACCTTCAGGGTGTTTGCCTTTTATTTAATCATGGGTTGAGTGCATACATCCCAGAATCCTGTAGATGTGAGATTATAGGGCAACATCCCTTAGGATGGTCATATTGGCATATCTCGCATCCACTATCATTGTCTATATCCCTCTACAAATAACCATGGCCAGGACAATGATGTAACAGTGCATAATAGTGGCCCATGGCAGCATCCAAGGGTTCATGGCTTCCTTGTTTCCATCCTTGGATTTTCTTTTGTAGGTTGGACACTCGGGAGTACATTTGGTACTTATCGTTGAACAATTCTAACATGGTACTCCACCTACGAATGGATTTTAGTTTTAAGGATCGGTACCAACTCTCCGCTTCTTTGACTAGTGTCTGTGGAAACAACTTAAGTTTTTGCCATTCACTTTGTATGTTTTGTAAGGCACATGCATCATGAAATGCTTGTATATGATTTTGAGGATTAGTGTTGTATCCCCCTTCAAATCGTGGGATATTGTTCATGTCTAATCTCTTGATCCTACTATCTTTTTGGTGCCTTGTTGGGATTCTAATATCCTTAGTTATGTCTAGCATACTTCGAGTAGTGAGTAGGGGTTCATCATGATCGTCCCATCTATGGCGTCTATGATGCTCATGTTGTTCCCTACTCTCTCTTCTTTCATGTTGTGTTTCTCTAGAGTGCCCTCATCACCATTCTCGACTGTTTCGTCTATGACTCTCATTTTGCTTACCCTTATCCTCATGGTCTTTTTCCTTATGACTGCATCCAGATCTTGAAGGTGAGGGTGAAGGAGATGATGAAGGTGAAGAAGAATGAGGACCATCACCATGTTGATGCCTGCTTCCTTCCCTTCGGTGGTTGTGGCCTCAATTGCAATTACGATTAGCATGTCCATCTTTGTCATGTGCTTGTGTTCCTTTTTCAAACCCTTTGTGTCTGTTGATACTAGAATTCAGGTTATGGATAGTTGAGTAAAGATTCTGATACACAACCCCTTGACCGAAGTCAATGGGAGGAACATCATTATGTGGGCGATTGCCTGAGGCAGGTTCACCACCCTCATTTTCACTTAGAACATGTGGGACATTTTGTGACAACTTTCCCTTCATGGATTCATGACATTTCTCCTATTGCAAATCCCTTTGACATTGTGCCTCTGTGGGTCAGTACCCTCTCAAGTCATGATCATGCACAATGTACTCTGCCTATAAGTGCTACATGCCAATTCATGTGAGATCACAAAGAAGCATGCCCAGGACAAAGCTATCAGGAGGTAACACTATGTTACCTTCTAAGTCTCACCAACATAGTTGTTCATCCTGGTGGAGAATAAAGGTAAAGTTCAGTACATATTCATTGGAATGAACATATGCCACAAGAAACTATTGAGGGATTGGTAGATTATCATGTGTACTACGTCTCCGATTGTTACTTGTATAAGACCTAGGCAGTGAAACACTTTCGTATGAAGAAGGAGACATGATTGTCTATTCAATGTGCAATGTATTATATATTATTATTTTTCTTTAACCAATCCTAAGGGTTCCTTCCAATGATGTGAAAGATTTCCTATGTTCTAGTTAGCACACAAACAACAAAGTCCTTGGCAACGGAGCCAATGATGAGCGGCAAGGTATCCCTACGCTCAACCATACGAATACAAGTGTACATGCACGATCTAGTCGAATTCCAAAGACTAAGTGCTTATGCACCTTGATGGAACAAGAATGGGTTGATTAATCATTATCTTCCCAAGCTTACTTATATGTCACGACTGTATGGTTAAGTAAACTTGAGGCATATCATTTTTATGGCTTTTACGTTTTTATATCCTATTGCTAATAAGGGAGGAGAGAGATAACTAAGTAACTAAATTAATTTGACTACTTATTAACTAGGCTCTAATTAATCCTAACACCAATATCCATTTTCACTTGCTATACACATCCTAAACTAGTGCAAAACTACTAGGATTACCAAACGGTAATTGTTACTAGGTTACCAAGTGTTACACGCATGCTTGAAGTGATTGTACTGTGTGTGCTTACTTAGGAGAGTTGTAGGGTGAAAGAGAATCATTAATTAACTAAGGAAAGCATTAAATAATAGTAATTAACATTAATTTTTCTATTTTGAATGCTACAAGGTTTATCACAAAGTTCATCTTTATTGCCATACACAAGATGTGCTCAGGTACACAATGCTCGAATGAAGATCCGTTCACTTTATGACTCCTACTGTGGGCACACAGAAATAATTCTAACTCTGAGAGGGAGAAAAGGCAAGAGTTTGGGTAAGAGACTAAAATTAACTATGCAAACCAAGTGCGCCCGCCTCTTATTTATAGGCAATGAGGTAGGATGCGATATTGGGTATTCGACATCACATGGCAAGCTTTGATATCGCAGACCCAATATCGCAGATTCGATATCACAGCCCTGATATCGTGGTTCATCACCACTTAAGAGTCTTTGGTTGTATTTCCTATGATTTGGTAGATTCTCATAATTGTAGCAAGCTTGATGAAAAATTTGTAAAATATATTTTTATTTGCTATTGTTTCCAATCCCAAAGCAAATATGCTATATAACCCTATTAGTGGCAAAGTGTTCATTAGCAAGAATGTTGAGTTTGATGAACAGGCAAGGTGAACATGGTATGAAAATAATGAAGGATTATACTTTGAATTTCCAACTAAAGGAGAAACAAATAGAGTTTAATAGCAAACTCCTCCTAGCTCACTAGATTCATCAGTGTCAGCTTCATCAAATTCTACTATTTCAAGTTCCAACAATGGCAGTACACCTCCAAGAAAGTTTAAGTCATTAACTAAAGTCTATGAGACAACACAAGCCTTGTTTGTTGCAGACCCAACAAGATTTGAAGAAGTAGCAAAGCAAGAAGAATGACACAATGCAATGGTAGAGGAGTTGAAGGTAATTGAAAAAAATGATACATGTGAATTGGTAGAGCTACCAGAAGGTAAGAATATTATAGAGGTTAAATGGGTTTTTAGAACAAAATATGATGCAAATGGTAGCATTCATAAGCACAAGGCTCAACTGGTGGCAAAAGGATATTTGTAGCAACAAGGTGCATATTTTGAAGGTACCTTTTCACCAGTTGCACAATTTGAAACTATAAGATTACTTTTAGCCTTAGCTACTCAATTGAATTGGCCTACTTATCAATTTGATGTAAAGTCTGCATTCCTAAATGGAGACTTAAAGAAAGAAGTTTATTTCTCTCAACATGAAGGCTTTATTGTTCAAGGAAAGGAAAGGCAAGTGTATAGGTTAAAAAAGGCTCTTTACAAACTAAAGCAGGCTCCAAGGGCATGGTACAACAAAATTGACTCATATTTTCTCCAAAATGGCTTCAAAAGGAGTAAGAATGAGCCAAATCCTTATTTGAAGAAACAAGGTAAAAATGATCTTCTAATTATTTGCCTCTATGTAGATGATATGATATACATGGGTTCTTCTTCTTCTCTCATTGAAGAATTCAAAGTTTGCATTACGAAAAAGTTTGAAATGTTAGATTTAGGTGTGTTGCATTACTTTCTTGGCCTTAAAGTGAAGCAGGTTAAAGATGGAATCTGTGTCACAAAGAAAATATGCTACAAATTTGCTTAAATGATTTAACATATTGAATTGCAAAATTACAACAACAACTATGAACTTGAATGAGAAGTTGCAGGTTAATGATGGTACAGAACAAGCAAATGCAAGGCATTTCAGAAGCTTACTAGAAGGCTTAATCTATTTGACTCATACAAGGCCTAACATAGCTTTCTCAGCTGGACTTATTTCAAGATTCATGCACTCTCCTACAAAGCATCA
Source organism: Gnetum montanum (assembly GCA_015680685.1). Taxonomy (NCBI): domain Eukaryota; kingdom Viridiplantae; phylum Streptophyta; class Gnetopsida; order Gnetales; family Gnetaceae; genus Gnetum; species Gnetum montanum. The sequence continues at coordinate 361,010 of MNCI01019773.1, forward strand.
TCTTCGAGTAGCAAAGAAAGTGTTATGACATATTGTAGAAACAATTGATTTTGGACTATGGTATGATCATGTGTCAAAGTTCAAACTGTCTGGATACATTGACAACGATTGGGTTGGATGTTTGGAAGATAGAAGAGCACTTTGGGTTACATTTTTAATCTTGGTTCAGCTGCCATATGTTGGAGTTCAAAGAAACAAGCTACAATTGTCCTATCTTCATCTGAAGTTGAATAGGCAGTTGCCACCTCATTAGCATGTCAAGCAATTTGGTTAAGGAGAATTCTTGTAGATCTTAATCAAGAGCAAAAGGAAGCAACTGATGTTTATTGTGACAACAAAGCTGCAATTGGAATGTCAAAAAATCCAACCTACCATTTAGAACTAAGCATATTGACATTCGGGTTCATTTTATTCGAAATCTTGTGTCTAATGAATCAGTTATCTTGAGGTACTACAATACAAATGAGCAGGTGGCTGATGTTCTCACAAAGTCCCTTGAGACAATCATGTTTATTTCAAGCTTAAACTTGGTGTATGCAACTCTGAATCAAGGGTAGTGTTGGAGAATGATTCAAACTTCATAGCTATATTAAAAACTTCTTGACTTGGTCCTTTCTAGTTTGTTAGTTCCTTGATTTTCTCTTTTTCTGTTTTGAGATCATGGCTAAGATAGTGCCCAAATTTTCTGTAATTCAGTTGCTTTGTAAAGCCTATATAAAGGTTAGTTTAGTATTGAATAATGAATGATACTTAAGCAATAAAAACAGAGCATTAGCTTCATGTAATTTTCTCTCTTTTGGTTTGGATTATCCTCTCCTTTATCCCTTTGTTTTTGTTACCCCTTCCCATCAATAAATGTTGTGATTAGACGAAATTGCTATGGTGCATGCAGTCAAAGTGTCCAACGCATGGGCAGCCAAGATTCCCATTCCAAGCCCATCACCTCCTGATGAGCTCATTTCCCACCACAAAAATCTTAGGAGAAGATAAAATACTAGGACTTTTGCTGCACTTGTTTACGTGGTGCGTATTACGAAGGAAAATTTCACTGTTTGGTCCATCGCTCATCCCTGGATAATCCCATCATGAATGAATTGTCGTATACATAGCCTCTTCCTTCCACGTAGACATAGAAAATTGTCGTATACATAGCCTCTTCCTTCCACGTAGACATAGAAAATTGTCGTATACATAGCCTCTTCCTTCCACGTAGACATAGAAAATTGTCGTATACATAGCCTCTTCCTTCCACGTAGACATAGAAAATATCACAGACGGAACGTGCCCGATCCGCTTTCAGATGCAGACCATTCCAGTTGAGCGTGTCATATCTTTTCACTTCATTCCAGGAGCTGGACACGCTGACAGGCCTGGGATGTCCATTCCCTGGGTGCCACCCAACAGTGGGCCTGGCATTGTTTGATTCAATCATAAATGAACAGGAACTTTGAAAATTCTAAGCACTTATATGAAAAATCAACACCATTCTTTACTTTTGTTTGATGTTTATCACAAGGCTCGGTCACATGGCATGGATTTTTAGCTCACCATGACCATCTCAAATAGGCGTCAAGCATGTTCATTTACCATTTAACTAGATTATTTACACGTTGGTTAAGTAGGATAATAAATCAACAACAAGAGGCAGAAATAGATATTCAATTATAGAATAAAAAAAAATGTATCAAGAACACAAGAAATTATCTTTGGAAAGGCATACGAACACCCTAGCAATAGCAATAGCTCCAACTCCTACCAAGCTTTAGAAATCCAAGTCTTCTTTTCTTTGAGACTTATAACAAGCTTTGTTCAAGCTTTCACAAGAGAAAGAGACTCCAACTTAAATTATGCCTCACACACCTTTTGATTTGGTGAAGATGTGGTGATAAGACCATCCAAGCATCTACTTATATAGTGGTTAGAATGTCATGCTTTGGGTAAAAGCCAAATTATGAAGTTATAATCCATAATTAATCATGGCCAAATTGGGTGTGGGTAGTTACATTTTCTTTTGACATATTACATACTTTGGCTTTTGTTATTTTCAGCCAACATGCCAAGAATAATTTGCCAACATGGCAACCGTTGCAACATGAAGGTGTTTTAGCCAACACACGTAAGAATTCTCCCATGTGTTTATTTTAAGGAATTATAGTTAGGATCAATTATTATATTTCACAATTTACCAATCCAAGCTCTTTTCTACACTAGTTGAACTTGTCCATAGGAATTGCCTTGGTCAATATATTTACTAGATTTTCCAATGTTGGAACTTTTTTCAGAGAATTCCTTTCTTTTTCAATTTGATCCTAAATAAAATGGTAATTTATTTCAATGTGTTTTATCCTTGCATGGAACTTGAGATTCTTCAATAGGAAGGTAGCACTTTGGTTATTGCAAACAATGTTTACTTTCTTTTGCTCTTGTCCAAAGTCTTTGACTAACCGCTGTAGCCAAATCACTTCTTTGCTTACTTGAGAAGTTGCTACATAATTTGTTTTTGTTGTCAACAATGCACCATAGCTTTATCTTTTGCTCATCTAGTTGACCACACGTGTTTATTTTAAAACATATCCACTTGTTGATTTTTGGTGATTGAGATCGCCTCCTCAATCTACATTCACAAAGCCATGCAATCAAAGAGAGTTCAACAAATTTCCATGTATTATTTTTGTTAGTGATTTTATTTCCTCATTCATAGCATTTTTCCAAGCTTTATTGACTTTTGAATTACAAGCTTCTTTATAGGTTTGAGGAGCATCACTAATACACAAAACATATGAATCTAAATACTTAGGTATTCATCTTACCTGACTTGACCTTCTCAATGTTTGATATTCTTCTTAAGCTGGATCTTCCTCACCATTAGTTTCATCATCAACTTGTTCTTTAATTATACCTTTTTTTAAAGAAGTTTGATGGACATTTCTTACATGTGCCCAAGTCTTCTATGTCATAGATTCATGGTGAAGTTTTCTTTCCAAGCATGAAGGACTTCAATGTTATTAGCTACTGTAAAACCATCTAGCTAGTAGTCTTCCACTTCTTTGTATCCTATGGCTATGATGGATTTTATTTGAAATATTCTATATTCCTTGTTTCTAGATAATACAAATAGGTGAAAATCATCAAAATTAGCTACAAAGAATAATTTTTTGGTGACCTAAGGGACATGATATACCTTAAGAATTTTAATTATTCTACCATTGTAGGACAACTTTACTTTACCGTAGCCCTTAATTGTACATGCTTCACCATTCCCAAGAAAAATAAAAGTAGAAATAGCTTCATGGTATTCAAAAAACCATTCTCTTCTTGTGTAAAGCTATATGAATCACTTGAAATTACAATTAGATTTACCTCCGATTGTGACTGCACACAAGTCTAGTATTTCTTCATCAGCATCTTTAGAAGAATGAGATCCAACATCTTTTTCCTTCTTCTTTAGAAATTTGCAATTCTTTTTCAAGTGGCCATGCTTCCTAAAGTTCCAACACTTTGGTGTGCTCTTAGGAGCATCATCAATGACTTTCTTGAATTTACTCGATTGTTGTTTTTCTAGTCCTTTAATTATCAATGCTTTAGTAGGTGTAGGTTTAGAGAACTTTCTTCAAAGTTCTTCAGTTATCACTCATCCTACAACTTCATCAAATTTTAAAGAGGTACTCATACTAGTAATATTTTGACCAATATTTTCCCATGAATCAGGAAGTGATTGTAACAAGATAATACATTGGTCTTCTTCATCTATCTTACTACTTGATAAATCCAAATTTCTCACAAGCATGAGTTTGCATCTATGATATTATAGCTACGATATTGTAGTCCATCCTACATCATTGTTAATGCAATGTTTTAGGAGTCATGCAATTCAATAAATATTGATACTTGATCACACTAGCAACAATAATTTCTTCCACCCCTTAGCAAAATACTTGTAGTTTGTTTTCATAGTTAGTCATAGAGTGAATGCTTGCAATGTGGTGTTAAGAATTTGTATGACATATTTATTTGAGTGGATTGTACTTGGACACCGTTCATGAGAAGAAATAAAGATCAAAATTATTTTTCATCATTGCTACATCCACTTAGTTCTTTTGTTTTACTTAGCTTAATTTTCATGTTTACGTTAACTTAGTTCTTTACATTTCCAAAGCACTTTACTTTTCATGTTCATTAGTAAGGTAGAATGAGTACGACTGGTTTCAAGCATTAAGTATAATTGTTTGGTAATCCAGTAGTGGTTTCACTTAATTTTCTTAGTAGTGAACTCACTTGGTAATCCCAATAATGATTACATGATCCCAAGATGTGATCGACAAGCAAGGACTAGATGCTCATCACCATAGGCTAGAATAGATTTACATTTGTGTCATTACTTAGAATTTAATCTCATTTTCATTATGTTTGCAACTAGAAGTATTATGAGCCCAACAACATCAACATATTATATGCCTTATTGAGAGTTAAACCATACACTTGAACTTTACTAACTCAAAGTGGAAAGAAAATGATTGCAAACCTACTATCAACTCCTAGCATACTTACATTGTCTATCCATATATTATGATATGGTCACACGCATGCACTTGTGACTTGTATGGTGAAGTGTTGGGATACCTCACTACTCATTACTACCAATTGATTGCAATTATTTCATAATAGTGCTAAAATCAGTATGATGAATGGGATAGTATTATTTTCAAATGTCTTTAATAACAATTATTTCTTTTTAAGATGTAATTTATTTAAGTAAGGACTAGATTGCTAAATCTTACCCACCACATCCTAGAATCCCTTACTAGTCTCTTCATCTTGTAAATTCACAAGTACATGATTAGAAATAACTTTATGAATTATTCCCAAAGCCAAATGATTTAACTAATTCTAGTCTTCAGCTTTCATGCTTTCTAGTTTAGTTTTAGTGATGCATACATCTTATTTTTTTTAACCAAAATTTTTTTTCATCTTGAGCTACCAAATATTATAGTTTCTACCATTAAACTTTTCTATTTTCTTCAATGTACTTAGCACCACTTGCCATCTTAATTCACTTAACGAGATAAGAGCCCTAAGAATAAAATGAACTTTGCTCTAATACTAATTTGTTAATTCACATGTTGGTTAAGTAGGATAATAAAGCAACAACAAGGGGTAGAAATAGAAATTTAGTTATAGAATAAGAAGAAATGCATTAAGAAAACAAGAAATTATCCTGAGGAAAACATACAAAAATCCTAGTAATGGCTCTAGCTCCTAGCAAGCTATAAAAATCCAAGTCTTCTTTTCTTTGAGACTTACACCAAGCTTCGATCAAGCTTTTAACAAAGGAAGAGACTACAACTTGAATTATGCCACATACACCCTTTGATTTGGTGAAGATGTGATGGTAAGACCACCTAAGCATCTAGTTGTATAGTGGTTAATAATACCATGCTTTGGGTAAAAGCCTTTTATGGAGTTATAATCTATAATTAATCATGGCCAAATTGGGCATGGATGGTTACATATTCTTTTAACATATTACATACTTTGGCTTTTGTTATTTGTAGTTAACATGCATAGAATAAGTTGTTAACATGGCAACTATTACAATGTGAAGGTGTTTTAAACTTAAAATTAACAACACACCTAATAAGATGATCATACATGAATAGAGATTCCAAGGTTAAGAGCATTGTTTTCTATGGTCATCATGATCTTATGGATGTTAATTATATTGAATTATGGATTACAACTATTTTGCTAAATGAAAAGGTGCCAAGCTACAATAAAATAGGATGCACACAATTTTTTCTATTTTTATTTTCTATGAAGCAATGTTGCATTTTTGGCTATGAAGCTATACAAGATTTTTGAAACAAGTATAGTTGCAGAATTCATGTAAGAAGTGATGTTGCACTTGTTATAAAAAACAACCATATATTTTAAGATACTATGTTATTTGTGTTTTTTCCTACAACTCTTAAACTTTTATATGCTAAATATTGATGCATTTTTTGTTTTCAAGTCATGGAATCATAGAGTAAGTCATCATTTACCATATCAAAGTTAAAGGATTTTGAAATTTAATGCATGACAGCATATAAAAATTTCAAAAGCAAGGTTTGTCTGGGAGAAATGCAAAGGGCTTTCAATAATCCAGAGATAGGAATTGAGAATGGAAATCAATTGTTGAGTTTTGGTATGAAGCATAACATTTTGAAGATTTTTAATCTAGATGCTTTGTGTTTTGTAAATGATTCTAAAGGAAACATATTTTTAAATTATAAAGATTTATATAATTTTGTATTTAAAAAAATAGGTTATATAATGCAGAATTTTAGTTTGGACAATGTAAAAAATCAAATGCCTAAATCTTCATGCATAGGTATAGAAAGCATTTGGAGTGAAGAAAAAAATGAAGGCATCAAAGAAACTTCTAGCATTGCAAATATTTATGTAGACATTTTGGGTGTTTAGCAAACTCAAAAGTAATTTAAGACCAATTCATATTCTAATTATGTTCATTTCCTAGAAGAAAGATTGAAACTTCAATTTTCATATGATAATATAGGCAATGCAAAGTTTCATTAGAATGCTATTAATAACAAAAGAGATGCAAAATTGCAAGAAGGTAAAGACTAGAGATACTATTCTAATTTCAAAATTCAAAGAGACATATATATAAAAGGTGAATTATGAATTTGTGTTGTTTAAACATTGGGAAGAAATTGCAAAAGTAGTAAAAAAAAACACATTTCATCTAAATTTAACAAGAACTTAGTGCAAAGACAAATGGTATTGTCTTAGGAAAAAATACAAGCAACAAAAAAATTGTAATCACAAATAGGAAATAAACCTTTTGCATGGAAATATTTTGAGGATATTTATTCAATTCTTTGGACATCACAAAAAAATAAATGACCTTCCATTAGGATTCAATGGAAAATGGAAAAATGAATGTAGGGCTGAAGAACATATTATAGACATTTATTATAGAAATTCAAGAAGATATAGAGTTAAATGTAGTTACAAGAGCTATAGCCAAAACAAAATTCATAGATAGATGTAGAAAGGTAGAGGAGGAAGTTCCTTTTTCAAGTAATAAAATTAAATTTAGAAAAGAAGGACTTGAGGGACAATTTAACAAGAAGACAAAAAATGAAAGGATTAAAATATGCTATTTGCTGCGGTGTTAATGATTTGAAAAATACTATAAAGGAGGTGGAGGCAACTAATATGGATTTTCAAAAGGAAAAGCTACAACATTTGAAAAATATTGTGAATCTATTGGTTGAGAAGGAAGCTATTTCACATTTTCATTATGTAGTACTGATAATTTATCTTGTTTTAAGGAAAAGAGGTTTGTTTAAGCATTTATTCAAGTTGTTTTATTCATTTATTAAAGGCTATGAAACAATATGGAAGGATTTTTATGTCATCCAAAACATATATTTTTGTTATGTTTATTTGATCTTGATTGCCAAATTAGGACATTATAAAGTTGAGACCAAGAACATATCTTTTATACTACTTTTTAGTTTTGTTTATTTTCTTTTCAAATTCAAATCAAAAAATTATAAACTTGAAGCGAAAAACATATGTGTTTGTAATGCTTATTTATTATTTAAAACCAAATCCATGGCCTTTTAATTTTGAAGATTTTTGAAGTATATCATGCATATTAGTGTTAGCTGAAGATACTTTTCGAACCTCATGCATGTTATAAAAATAGAGATCTACATATAAAATTTCTTTTTTCTATATATTAAGCTTTTATATTATATATAGAATGAGATTACTTTTTTAAGGATCCTAATCATATGTATAGATGTTTGCTTATTTCATCTTTCAAGGATATTTGTTTTGTATTATAAAAGTAATGTTTTCAAACAAAATCAATTTTGGATGAATAGAACTTTAGCCTTATCAAAGTATGGTAACTTAAAAATATATCTGTAATCTAATTTATTCTAGTTTGAAATCTAATTTAGGTTAGCTTGAAATTGAGAAAATAAAATAAAATAAATTTAATTAGGAGCATGTACTTATAAAACATGAGTTTTCCTTACCAATGTTGATAGGTAGTTGCAATAACATGTTGGCATTTACATTGTTAGTCACTTCCATGGACTTTCTTTAGTAGCATTCATAAATAGTTAGAATAACATAGTGGCATTAGTGACATTCATCTCATAAGTCACTTACATATCTTTTCCTTCCCAATATTGATAAGTAGCAATAATAGCATAGTGGCATTCATATTGTTAATCACTTCCATGTTTATTTTTATTTTTTATTTTTATTTTGGTGCATTGAAACTAAAAAGGGATTATGACTTAGAGTCATGGTAAGGTGCTTGCTTCTCAAGTTGTAAGACTTGGGTTCAAGCTTGGGTGGAGCTACTTGAAAGAGGTTAGGCTTTTACTTATCCACTACCTTCGTAGGATGTTGCTTTGGTAGGATGAGTATTGAGTCTCTAGGTGATGATTTTATATGTTGTAATAAAAAATAGATGATTACATGTATGCCTAGGGCATAGAAAACATGACATTTTCATTGAATTGAAACAAAACACAACATATTAGCACACCTACTAAAATTAAACCTTTGATTTGTAAATCATAAGGTGCAATCTCCACATATAGTATCATAAAAATAAGCAAAATGTCTTAAAATATGGAATGGCTTCAACTTAAAGACTAGTTGATTTTTTTTGCTAAATTTAATAACACTACACTAAATAACACTATATCAGTAATCATATAAAAATGAGATGTAAATCTCTCTTTGAATTATATGACTATAAATGGGTCATCACCTAGAACCACAATGCTTATCTTACCAAGAGGGGTCCTAGGAGGATTAGTGGATAAGCAAAAGCCTAACCTCTCTAAGTGGCTATGCCCAAGCTCAAACCTAGGTCTTTGACTTGAGAAATGAGAATCTTACCATCAATCCAAATGATGATCCTTAATTATATAACTATCAATACTCAAAAATAATGGGTTGCTACTATTTACAAATTTTCTTGGTGCACAAATCATCTTACAACTAAGATATCTTTTATGAATCATAAACAACCAATATGGATCCTTCAAGCATTCCAATTCAAACACAACAAAAACAAAAGAAAAAAAATGTAATAGAGAATTATACATAATGTGTTTATATAATTATTTCAATAAGATAATTATTCCAAACTATGAAAAAATTATACAATGTGTTTATACAAAAATTTTAATACAATAATAATTCCAAACTATCTAGAGAGAAGGTCTTCAAATTGCCAACATACAACTCATTAGCTCCAAGTGTATAAGAGAAGCCTATGGGCTTGCCAAACATGTATATTTTATTAATTAACAATGGGTTTGTAATCACACTTCAAGACTCAACAAATTTATTAAGAAGAGAATTGCTTTCCCTCATATTTTCATGTATTGAAAATCGAGATTGTTTATGTTGTTGTTCCTTTGCTATTTGCTACTACTAAATAATCGTTTCCTTGATTTTTGCATGGCATGGAAGACAAAGGTAGAACGTGAGTGATGCATTTGATGGTCTTAGTACCAGGCCCAACACATATCAAAATTATCTTTATAAGGAAGATCAAAGTAAAAGGCTAGTTCCATTAGTGCTTTTTGAGCATTCGAGTGATTGGTACTCCTTTGAGGATAGAGGTTCTTCACTTGGTAATCTTAAAATCAACTTTGATGAGACTAAATATGTTGTAAATAACTTTTCAAGGAAAATTTATTTAGTAGAAATCATTTCACCAGTGTTTATACAAACATAAACTATATATTCATACTAGTAGACAATTATAACACACGTATTTCTGCAAAAAGGAAAAAAAAAGTTTCTATAAAAAAAAAAATATGATAAAGATGTTGGCATTACAAGAATTTTATTTCATTTCTTCAAATAAAATGTTTTGTTGATATTGTCCAACTTCTTGACCTTCATATTGACTTGATAAAGAAGAGACTAAATTAGAATGGACATTTGAAAATATAAAGGATTCATTGTTCCATGCATCTAGATGAAATTATGTAAAACACAATGTTGATTCATTGTTTCCAACACAATGAGCAACTATAACCTGTGGAGCTCTTATCAAATTTACTTTTAAATTTAATAAAATTCTTCATATCAATTTTAACAAACAAAATGCATTTTGTATTTTAGTCCTTCCTCAAGACACATACTTGTTGAAGAGAATTTGATCTTTTGAACTTGGATTTTGAAATGGCTTCAATATCATAGTTGAAAGTGAATAGGCAAAATCTCCAATTAAATGAGAATAAATTGTATTCCCTCTAATATGAAAAATTGATGAAAACAAAATTTCTGTTGTCAACATGCTACTTTTAAGTGATGAATTATTCCAATGCTTTGCATCATGTACACCTCTACGAGCATCTATATAAACATCCCAAAAAATTTGTTGGGCATCACATATTGCTTGAAGAGGAATGCTGTAAAAATTATGTCTATTCATGTAACTAGCTAGATTGTATTGGGTACTAGGGACATAACCCAATTTCATATGGATACCACCATTTACTCCAAAAACATTAGGAAGTAATGTTAAAGATTGAAATTTAGACAAAATTCTTTGAAGCCTTGTACTTGAAGGAATGTTGATATATAATTTTTGTATATGTGACAAAATAATGTGTGTGTACTTGTTAATTGTTCTTCTTCCCATACAATATAATTCTAAAATAGTTTGAATTGGAGTTCCATGGCCAAACCAAGGTTAAACATAATGCTTTTTTAGGTAGAATAGGATCTCTAACATGTCCCATGCGCTTGATGGTAAATGTGGCCGGATCTTTTCTAATAGTAACTAATATAAAAAGTATGACATTTTGTAATATTCTATGTATAAACAATCCAAATATGTTTGATCTAATGACCATATTTCACTTGGAATTATATTCCAAAATTTTTTTCCCTTGGAAACCTCCACCATTCCCCATCATGTTGTGTATCATTTGAAGCATGTGATCTATTTTTAGAGAAGATAAAATATGATTGAAAATTTCCATCCCAATTATTTCATGTACATGATCCATTTTCCATAAATTTATTGCTTTGTATAGTTAGAGATCCAACAAAAATGTTCTGCACATGCATAGATGTGTAAAAAGAAGGGGCTACGTATTTGATCTCATATAGATAATTCCAAATATAAAAAGATATCTTGAAAATAATTTTGAAATTATAGTGAAAAAAGTCCAGGGCATAGACTCTTACAACACTTCCCATATCCTGCTACTACATTAACCCATACTTAAACAAAAGTTTTAAACTTAATCGCCAACATGAATGCTCTGCAAAAACAAAAAAAAAAAAAAAAAACGACTTCATAACATCTGCTCATTTTAGAATATAGTGCATAGAATTGTAACTTAAACCGTACCGTGTCTAAATATGCTTAGAGATTACAAAAAATTTCGAAACAGATTTTAGCAAATGAGGGCACTATGAGTAGGGAACATAATAAGATCATAAACAAAAATATAAGGGAATAGTTAGAAATGATACCAAATGGTATTCCAAGGTGAAGATTTCATTATACGAGAAAGAGTATTCTTACCTCGCAGCACAATAAAAGTTCTGGTGATATTTCAACAATGATGACCATGTAATAAAGAAGTTTATAGTTGCTGTTGTTTTTAAGCATTTGTTTCTCTTTGATGTCACTGCCGTGCTACCATTCCTTTCTTCCGCAGGAAAGTAGCAATGGTGTCATGCCACAATGTCGTTCCTCTCTTTCGTGGTAAAGTAGCCACAATAGTTTTAAAGATGGAAGGAACATGAACGACACAATAGACAATTGGACGGTGATTTCAGTGCACTATTTTAAATTAAAAAAAAAAACCATAGTCAAAATTACGTACATGTGACCAGCCACGGAGGTCACCGTGCTTTTTTCACCATTATTATAAGCCATGCCATGCCCCAAAATGCATGCCATGTGAGCAGGCCCTCAAGCATCTATTGCAAAGATCACAAAAGGTGATTGTAAGCATTAAATATGAACTGTGCATTTATTCTTGTTTAATGGATTTTGAGAAATCCATGTTTCATGGGTTTTTGAGCTTTTGTTAAAAATGTATCAAAATCAATGAAGATTTGCGAAATAACTTAAGGATTAATCATTTGTTAAGAAGAGTTTTTGGAATGTTAACCAACAGGGGAATGTTAATATTGTAGATAATAATTTTTTTTAGAAAAAATGATTGATTGAAATGAAATTTTGATAATTTTGTGAAGTCTTGACTTTTGATCTTCTAATATATTAAATTCTAAAATTTTAAATAGTTGTATTTTAATTTTCAGAGTTGTGGATGGAATGCTAATTTATTAAATGCTAGAGCATCTAGTTGTAGAGATCACTAGTAGTAATATCTTGATATTTAAGAATGAAATAATATTGATAGAATTGATGGTTATATGAATGTGAGAATGGGAGAGGACAGAGGAATAACAATATTCATAGATTGGTTGGAACATTCATGCATAAACTTTGTCGACTAATTTCAGGTCACATACATCATGGTATGGCCTTTATTTAAATAGAATTTCAATGGAGCCATACTAGGGATTAATCAAAAGTCATCCTCTACTAATATATACAAATAAATAAAATAATTGAAAAGATTATGAATTGGGGCCAAATCATTGTACATTTACTCATTAATTTATAAATTCTCAGATAAAATATTTTGTGACAAGCAATTTACAAGGTTGGATTTCTAAGTTATAAAGCAAACTAATAGTCCTTGCATTGCACATTAATTATTAACACTTCTAACTACTTATTATTGTTAAGAGAAGGGATACTTGCTTCTATAATAACACAATAAAATATTATTCTTAGGTTACTTAAGCTTTAGCGGGAAGCATTAGAGCTTAAGTAGTAACAAAAATTATTATTAAGTTAGATAATCAAAGAAGAAATAAAGCATACATCACTTATTTTTATACAACATATATGGAATGGTTGTTTTTGTAGGAAGGAATCATGATAAAAGGCAACAACTATAACAAGAAATGAATGACAAATAATATCTATGTAAAACTATAATGAAATAAACAAATGTAAAAAATTAACCAATCAAATTAGTCTTTCTCTACACTATAACTTTCAATAATATAATATTTGTTTACACCATAAGCCTCAATGTGCTGAATTAAATCATAAAATGAAGTTTATTCTCCATCAATGTACCTCATCCTTCAAATAAATTCATAAAGATAAAATTTGAACACACAAAATATTATTCATGAGTCATTTAAACTTTAGCAAAGAAGTAATAGAGCCTACATCACTTACTTTTATACAACATATATGGCATGATTGTCTATGTAGGAAGGAAATAATTGTGATAGAAAATAATAACTATAACAAGAAATGGATGATAAATAATATTAATGTAATTTGCAATGAAACAAAAAAATGTAAAAAAATTAACCAATCAAATCAGTCTTTCTCTACACTATAAGCTTCAATAATGTTATCTTTGTTTACACCATAAGCCTCAATGTGCTAAATTAAACCATAAAATGCAATTTCTTCCCCATTAATGTACCTCATCCTCCAAATAAATTCATAAAGATAAAATTCAAACAATTTTGAACTCGTACTACACTTTGGTAAAAATGCTTTTACAACTCTCCAAGTACTTTCAATTATGTTTGTATAAATATTTATGATTGGATCTTTAAAGTACTTAGAGTGATTTACAATTTTGTGTATATATTCAGTTGTTGTAGGTATACTAAATCATATGTCTTTCACATATCACTATGACTACTTGGCTCAATCCACTTTTAAATTAAATTTACTAAAGTTTTAGTACTCCTATTAGATACAACCTCAAGAAAATACATTAGTCATTCATTTTCTTCCTCTATGTTATTATTCTTACTAAATTTACTTTCATCCATCTCTATAATTTTATAGTCCTTCAAATTTTTACTTATTCTTTTAACACCACATTATAATATATGTTTCTACAAAAATTATATTAATCAACAATGATATGTTTTGAAACACCTAGATGGAAATCATAGCATTTCACAAGTAGCCTTCATGACCAATCAAATAGAATCCATAATAGTTATTAAGTTGAGAGCTTTGAATCCTTGAACCATGTTTCACTCCTATAAATATTTTGATCCTGCATTTTTTGACATACAAATTTGAAGTTTTTCTTTTCTTTTCAGAATCCTTATCTTTTACTAGAGGATTGTTGCATTTTGGACAATTTTTTGTAACATTAAATAAACTAAGCTATTCAAAAAATTTTACACAAACCCTTGTAGATCTTATTTTAGAAACCAATAGTTCTCTTGTTAATTTATACTTTGCCTTTGCATTTACATTTGATGAGTCACGAGGTACCCCTACACTCAACCATATGAATATGAGCGTTCACGCACGATCCGGTCAAACTTCGCAGACGGGCTAGTTGTGGTATCTAGATAGTTACTCGTTGATCACAGTTCGTTGTCTTCCCACTTAGACTAGTATTTTCTTTGTCATGTATGGTTTAGTCTAGAGTGAGGTGTATGATGTGTTTCTTATCACTATGCTACTCCTAGGAAAAATGAAAACAACTTTGTTTAACCTAAGAGGGAAAGGGTGAAGAGAGTCTAAGCTAGCCTAAGTGCGATGAGCATCCATCCCTTAATCATTTGTACACATCTTGAACCTTGTGTACTACTGCTAGGATTACCAAGCGCATGTCCTAGGTACGCTACTAGGATACTAAGTAGGCACACTTAAATGCTCGTGATTAAGTCGTACTCATTCCACATTTACTAATAGGGGTAGTAGCTGAGGGTAGAGAAATATTAATTACAAAAGCAATAAATAACAATTAAAATTAAGTGAATGCTGCAGTGATGAAGTAATCTTGATCTTTATTGCCGGTCATGTGCATGTCCAAGTACGTCACACTCGAATAAAGGTCCTATACAATTACAATCATTACACTGTGTGCATGCACTAGGGAAAGGGTTAAGAAGAAAAAACTTACAAAAAGATCCTACTCTAACACTAACTACCTATCTACTAATTGAAAAACTAACTGACTCCTTTCCGTATGCCCACATGTGTATTTGTAGGCTTACATAGGATTCACAATATCATGTATCCGATATTGTTATTTGGGCTGCGATATCACGTATCCAATATTGTGGATCCAATATTGCGGGTCTGATATCAAAGCCAAATGAATCATGATTCATCATACCCCCATGATTGAATGAAAACTCATCCTCAAGTCAAACAAAATGAGAACAAGCTCCATTGATTACATAGTGGATAGGTGATGAGTGGCGAGGTACCCCTACACTCAACCATACAAATATGAGTATTTCACACACGATCTGGTTTAACTCCAAGGACCAAGTGCTTATGCGCCTTAATGGAACACTCAGGGTTAATCAATCATTGTCTTCCCAAACTTGTATTGTCACGATTGTATGGTTAAGTAAGCTTGAGGTATATGATTTTTATAGCTTTGGTATTTTTTATGTCTTCTGCTAATAAAGGGTAGAGAGAGAGAACTAAGTTGCTAACTTACATTAACTAGTTTATAAATGTTCCTAACACCAGTATCCGTTCCCACTTTCCGTACACATCTTGAACCAGTGCAACGTTGCTGGGATTACCAAACGCTAATTGTTACTAGGTTACCAAGCGCTACACACATGCTTGAATTGATCGTACTGAGTGTATTTAACTAAGGGGGTTGAAGGTTGAGAGAGATATTAATTAACTAGGAAGGAGTTAAAAAATCATTAATTACTAATTAGCTTAATCTATATGCTGCAAGGTTTATCATAAAGTTTGTCTTTATTGCCATACACAAAATTGTGCTTAGGTACAAATTACTTGAATAAAGATCCATTCACTCTATGACTCCTACTACGGGCACACAGAAATAATTCTAACTCTGGAATGACAAAACTACAAGAATCTAGCTAAGGGTCTAATTCTAACTATTTTGGAACCAAGGGCATCGCCTCTTATTTATAGAAGATGAGGCAGGACGCGATATCGCGTGGTGGCTGTGATACCGCGAATGCGATATTGCATATGTAATATTGTGATTCATCATACCCTCATGACTGAATGAAAACTTGTCCTTGAGTTCCTTACAAAATATTGGGAAGGTATGGGATTATTGACTTGAATGACAACTAATGGTGAATGGGATGACATGTGAACAGATCAACATTTCAATACATGACAACATTAGTATTCATGACTACAAGAGTGCACACTATACACAATTGACATCTAGCCTTATTTAGTAGCTGAGAGAGAAGAGAGAGAGAGAGAGAAAGAGAAAAGAAGAAGACGTGTTGCTACCGACGCCAAGATTATGCCTTCCATTGTCCATCCATAGCCGCGCCATCAATCTTGTTCCTTGCACAACCGTTCTAGCAAAAGTCCATCCTGATTTTTTCCTCTAGGTTCAGTCCATTGCTGTATGACTGCCATCTACACACACAACACAGTCACATATGAGCAAGGATAAGTAAATCACAATACAGTTGATACCTTGCCTCGGTGTAAGGTCCATTGGCTGAGTTGTGATATGGCCAATACAGATTCTAGAGATATGACATCGGTGACTACCAAAGGTGTAGGGGTTAGGAAAAATTGAAAGAATTGGACCAGGGCCCCCATGACTAAGAGCGATCCTCTGGTAGTGATAGAATGAAAAAATATAAGTAATAAGAAAGATGGAAAAAAAGAAACAACGACAATGCCGATAAAATGGATGTTAGAGATGGGAATGAACAAAACAAATGTTGTTTGCAGAAATGTTTAAGGGAAAGAAGTTAATTGATGCACCAAATAGGAATGCTAGTGGGTCCTCCCCAAAGCAGGCTCATGCCCTTTATGCCCTAACAAACCCACATTCAAAGAGTTCGTAGGCTCTAGAAATGTCATTTGGAAGCAAGAGTTAAAGACATAACCACAAGAATCCACCAAAGAGAAAATAATGTATCAACCAAAATATAGACTACTGATACAACTGGCAATGAAGTGGGAAATGGAGAAAGAATGATGGGGAGAAGAGAATGGAATGGAGTCCCAAGAACAAGGTGGTGTACAACCCCTTATGTATGTATGGTTAATGTGACTGAGTAGATCTCATTCCAAATCCAGCCTCAAACAATCCACATCCAGTGACTTCACATTAATACACTTGGCCAATCCATCCACTTGAAGTAACAAGAATGCTTTCACCAAAGAGTCACCACCATT